>CM036239.1:41532262-42077262 GCA_020698575.1 Bostrychus sinensis | reverse complement strand
ACAATGTCAGCGGCACACAGCGTCCCGTACATTCAGGGTCTAGCCTTTGTGCTGCTTAACCCCCATGCTTTTGGCTTGGCTACACGCAGAAGATGCCAGCTAAAGGAAAATTTGGATCCCACACAAAAATAACCCAATTAAACTTCAAACACCAATACAGTATGCACAACATGTAATCATCTGAACTGTACTCAAAGACATGTCTCTAATTATCTATGGGAGATACAGTACATGACAGTGAAGGTAGTGGGTCCTGGCAGCGCCTCCTGGCTGAGTGTAGCACGGAGAAATTATCAAAACATTAAAAAAAATACACTCATATTGCATATATAAATATTTATCTAAAAGAAAAACATTACCCTTCCCACACAACGGCAGTATGCAAGTCAAAGTGGGAATTGAACTGTCAACCCTTCAGTTAGTGGGCAACCCATCTAACCTCCTGCGCAGTGGACAATTGCAAGTTAGCATTGTTGGAAACAGTAGTAGCAGTAGCAGCAGTAGTACATTTTGCTGTATAATGTCAGAAAATTATAATCAAGTAATTTGTATTCAGGTGATTATTTTACTATATATACTAGGGCTGCACGATATGGAGAAAACATGCGATATTCAATAACTATGTTGAAAATTGTGATAACGATATTTTTGCGATATTTGAAAATAGAGCCTACTTTTCGAACATAGTAAGTTAAATTCACTACATTTCACAAAAAATAATGTAAGTTCCTGTTCCTGACTAAATTAATTAAATCACCACTTAAACTGGACTGTTTAAACATTTTTATTTAGTCACAACACATGTTCTTTTAAGGCTCTGGTGGAAAATGATTCTTCAGTGTAAATCTCTGTCAGATGGAAGACCACAGCGTTATTGTGATATATTTAGATTCTTGCGATACGGATATTGCGTTTGCTGATATTGCGATAATTTTCTGCAGCCCTAATATATACTTTTTTAAACTTTTGCTCAAGAAATCATTTTTTGAGTGCTACTACTGCTTCTTTTTAATTCACGATTGGCACTGTACATTCAATAACTAACATGCCTGTCTTAATGTTTTTGCTGGTGACATAGCCATAGTGCTACTCACCCAAACATTTAATAATTCAAGTAAACATCATAATATTCAAGATGTCATGTGCTAAACATTTCTTTTATGTCTTTGTTAATAAACTGACTCCTATATCTCCTTTCCACAAAGATAGTGGTCAGTTAAATTTACTACAGCAGAGAAAAACAGAGTTGACTTGGGGTTTCCTGTGAGAGATATCTTTAATCTGTATTCATTTCTCTGCTTGTGTAAGATTAATAAAGTTCAATCGTATCTTGTACTCTCAAACTGCACTGTTGTGAACCTGTGTAGTCTGTGAATACATTTCTCTAATGTTACAAAAGGAAACAAAAGGCACCAACAAAAATGACTTTTTCTTGAATTGTGGCAATCTCATGAGCAAAGTTTTGTTTGAAAATAGGTTGCAGTTTTATCTTTTCAAATGTAGTGGAAAATAGTGGTAATAGTAATAAGTGACAATGTTTTGTTAGCTCTTTTGTAGTTTCTGAATTCTACTGTATATACTACTATTTAGTGGTAAAGTACATGAGTACATTTTCATATTTTTACTTGAGTGAGGAAAAAAAGAATGTTACTTTTACTGACGTACATTTTTAGAATGTGTAAATAGGTAAAAGTATTTTGTGACCCACTGTTCCAGTAGCAGTGGTAATAGTATTTGCAGTAAGTAGTAATAGAAGTAGCTGTAGTAGTAGAAATAATACCAGTAATTGTAGAAGTAGTATCAAGAGTAGATGCAGCAAGTAGTAGTAAAGGTAGTAATACTGTAGTATTTTGTAGCACAAGTTACAGTAATAGATGTAGTAAAATATTTATTTTTGCTGTACAATCGCAACAACAACAAAAAAACTTTCTAATGTACTTCATACTTAAGTGAAAGTATTATGAAATAACAGTACTTTTATCTAAGTACATAAATACACTGCTTCTTCCATCCCTGCTACAATTTAGTGAAAAAAAAAAAAAAATCATGTTTTAATTGTGAACATACTATCTTTGTATTTAACATACTGTATCATTATCTATCTATGGATGAAAATATTCTCCTTCATACATGCAGCTACATAATAATATTATGTCTACACTATTAATTCCATTATACCCCATTAATATGGACCTATGTACATATCCAGACTTGCTGGAGGTACAGTGCAGGATGAAGGTGGAGTGCGCTCCCTGTCCGCCGCTTCCCAGTGGGCCACGGCGAGCAGAGGGAGCCCCGGCCGATCGGAGGGGGGTCCAGATGGACTGACACACAAACACACACACTCCCTCAGTCAGTCACATGTCATATGTTATCCCATCTGCAGCGTCACCAAGCTGCCTGTATAACCCCAGGGCCGCGCCGGGGACACACATGCTCACACACAAATTTACAAACAGAAACACACAGAAAGGTCGGAGAAGTGTGAGCGTGCCCGTACGTACACACATAAAGGTGATCCCAGTGTGTCATCGGAGGTGGAGATAACTGCAGCCTCTCTGTTTGCTCCAGTGGGCACCAGTGATGTAGCACAGTATACACAACACACACTGACTCACATTTACTACAATATCAGGATGAACTAACATGAACCACATGACAGATATAGGTACATTACAGACTATTCACCCAATGTAATGTCCAGTATACAAAACAAGGAGTCACATCTTACTGTATTCTTTGTGCCTGGCCCAGACAAATGAAAAGGGTTGAGTCAGAAAGGGCATACTGTGCAAAACCTAAGCCAAATCAATGTCAATCACTGTGCATTAGGTAGATGAGCTGCTGTGGTGACCCTGGAAGGAAAAAGCATGGAAAACATACTGCTTTGTGTGGCTTATTGAGCAGTTAATGCCTGGTTCACACGGTAAGATCTTAAAATTGTCAGAAGATTTTCAAAACCTGAGAGACCCCACAATAAAATTGGTGATAAAAAAAACTAAGCTATCACAGGTTTGGTCCAACAGTGTGTGGCAAAGACAACACACCACACATGAACAGATTTCACTCACCAACATTCCCAGGTCAGACGGGAAATCTCACAAAACCTCACGAGATTAAACGTGACTTCGGCGTACATCTGACTTTCACACACGCTGGAAAGACAATCCAACATGTTGAATATCCCCGATTTGAGATGAGAGCGGTCAGGACGTCCTTCCGAGCAGACCAGAGCTCTCTGAACTCACCACACACAGCAGGAATATCTGATCAGATTATCTTTAGTGCCGTTACGATAATCGGGGCATCCTTAAGATTGTCAGAAGGGGAGAATCGGGTCAAAAATCTGCATCATTATCTTGCCGTGTGAACCAGGCTTAACAATAAAGAGCTTTGCAAAATAAACATCTGTATGTCCTCAAAGTCTATGGTAGAATGTTTTCCCCCCTTGTTTTTCAGAAGCATCAATTCTAAAAATGTGTGACATATTTTTAAATATATGCCACAGACTTAAATGCTATAAATAGGCCCAGTATTATTGCATACTGGTCTAAAGAAATTTCAGGAGATCTTTAGTCTTAGTACACTTCCTAGTTAATGATGACTTGGTCTGAAATAGTCTGGTTTTTGACTCTTTTCTTACGCCTACAGTTAACCTGACAACCAAAATCTGAGCAACACCTCAAATTAAAACCACTGCTTGTTCATGCATTAAAAGCTACAAAGAAACATCATCTGAAGGCTCCACAATAATTGAGTGGCCTGAAACAAAACATGCACTGGCACACGGGCCTTTGTCTAACAGAATGAGAGCAGTAATCTTTCCTCCACTTATCTTGGACGTGTCAGCTAAATGGGAAGTGAAAAGTCAAATATGAGATGTCACATTGAGTTTAGCTCCCTGCCTACTCGCCGCTGCCTCCCCCCGAACCCTCCGTCTCAACTGCGTTTGGTTCTGCACATCTCTATTTGATTGCATCTCCGTCCTCCTCGACATGACGTGCACACAATGCACACTGCATCTGGGTGATGGCTGTGTATCGGCATGTTGAGTTAATGGATTTTATACAGAGCACAGAGCGTTTAATCTGCAGTGTGGAGTACGGGGTCTTAAGAGACTCACAATAATAAAGACAGAGAGAGAAGGAACCAGGAAATGAGAGGGAAGACAACAGCAGTGCAGTATTGTTTGGGATATAATCCTTTGAGCAATTCAGGATTGGTTTAATTGTTTTTGAGAGGAATATGGATGTGGTTGAACAAGGCAAAACGTATCAAGTGTAAACCATAGTCAAGGATCATTTCAATTACAATAGCTAACTGGAGCTGACTTTTACTGATACTGCCTTCCTACACATTTTACTTTGAGATCCATCACTTGGGGTTTTCACTCTAGAAAAAAAAGAAGACATTTTTCTTTCTTTTTTTCTTTTTTTATATTTATTTCGTGCGTGAGAGAGAGAGAAAAGAAAGAAAGAAAAAAATAAAAAATAAATATATACAAATGAAAAAATATATGCATGATCTACAACATATTATACATACATAAACAAAATGATGTACATTTACATATAATTTTACAGTGTTATGCTCGAAAAGGAGTGAGCAGAAGCTAAGCTTATTAAATCCCACCCCTAAAGTCCTTTTTATCACAGTATAATAATAATATAATAGGCATGTTTATACAATTACATATTTTTCTTTACTTATCTACACAATCATTTAATTAATAAATAGTTACTATCAATAATAAGTTCATAGTTATATCTCATTAATAGTTAGTTATTTTTATAATAGTTAATCATCAGTTAATAGTTAAATAGTGATCATTTATAATAGTTAATGTTATAGAAGTAATAATAATGTTAATTATATTCATAATCATGTTAATAACCCTTATCATAATTAAGGTCATTTTCACTTTCACAATCATTGCCATTAGCACAATAAAAGTAATAATAACGACAACCACAAAATTAATAACAATAATAGTAAATCTTAAATACAGTAAATCTTACAGTGCACATTAGATTGAATATATATATATATATATATATATATATATATATATATATATATATATACACATATATATATATACATATATATATACATATACATACATACACACATCCATACATATATCATACGCCAATATACACACATACATAACAATTATGACAGTATCCTTTTAGTTATTTCAAATTATAAGTTATTTGTGTAAACTAACGTTATTTATCTATATTAAGTAGGGCCGGGAATCGATTAAAAAAAATTAACTAATTAATCGCAAATCTGAAAAAAATGAATCGCGATTAATTGCAATTAATCATATTATGAATTCACGTACAAACACAAAATTGTAAATTTAGAACATTTATTTTGAATTAACCTTCACATACTTTACTGTAAACTTGTGCAATGCAAACAAAAGTTGCAAAGAAAATAAAATAATCATTTCTTTGAGACCTGTAACTCAGACAAAGCTTGCCTAAATAAGGTACAACCAACAAATACACAAAACTTACCTAAAAAAAGCATGTGTAATCTCTTTTAGAACTTTAACAAAAATAAGTTTAATTCTTCAATTAATAGCAATTGTTGTGGTTCACAACAGTGTAAATACTATGAACTGTGTTACTCCAGTGGTAACTGAACTCATCCTTGCATAGACTACACATAACTTTTGTTTTGTCTGTATTGCTGTCTGGTGACGATTTGAAGTAGAATTGTCCATTTAGCAATGTGTCTTTTTGGTCACTCATGTTGCTTTAGCTCGGTCACTTGTTGCATTAGGCTCGTTCCAGATGAACTGTACCTCGCCTGGATTGTGAACGAGAGTGCACGGCCGCAATGAGAGGAGGGGAAATACACCTGTACTGAAGTCAGTTTGTAGCTCAGATCACGCACCATCACACACTTCTCGCGTGTGTTGGTTTATCCAGGTCAAAACTGTAACTTTAGTCTGCATTAAAAAAATAAAAAAAAAAGAGGCGGGGGAAGAAGGAGAGGAGGGCAGTGAAGTGTCGTGCGTTACGTTTCTGATCAGCACTAAACTCAGATCCAATCACCTGTCTTCCACCTGTCTTCCACCTTCAGCTGACAGGTGGGTGTTTTCCCATCATGCACTGAGCCGTGCAGCCTCCGCAGTTGCTCCTGATGAACTGCGGCGGCTCAGGCGCTGGTCTCGTTTGGATCTCACGGTGACCGTCGCACTCATGACATCAGAGCAAGTCAACACTGATCAAAACTGCGCAGGTCTGGCTCATCTCGAACGCCTGATGGATGGAAACGGAAATGTGTCGTCTTCTACGACCCATGGTGTGTTGCTGCCTCTGTCAGTGTCGTCGTAATATTTTTGTTGTGATCAAATTAATCGATGCGTTAATTGAAATTAACGCGATTAAATCAATAAATGAATGCACTGTGTTAACGCGATAATTTTCCCAGACCTAATATTAATATCTCATCTACAAACCTGATAACCTGGTCAGTCGGTTGCCCTCCTCTGCCCTATATTGTAACAAGACCATTTCTTTATAAGACGACTTAAAGCGGTGAATATTTGGACATTGCTTGAGCCGTGCTCCCCAAACCATTCCAGAGTTTGACCCCACACACAGACACACAAAAGCTTTTCCTGGTGGTTCTCACTGCTTGGACTTTAAAATGTCCATGCCCCCTTAGGTTGTAGCCCCCTTCTCTTTCTATAAAATAACTTTTGAATATTTCCAGGTAATACTTTGATACCAGCTTTGAATAATAATTGAGCAGTATGAAAATGTACTACATCAGACAGTTTCAAAAGATTAGCCTGCAGAAATAAGGAATTTGTGTGATCACAATAACCAACCTTATTTATGATTCTGACTGCACGTTTTTGTTATATGAAAAATTGATGTATTGAACTCTTATAGTTATTACCCCAAATCTCTGCACAATAAATGAAATAGGGTATAACTAAAGAACAATACAATATATGGAGTGCATTATATTCAAGGACGTATTTAACTTTATTTATTATTGCAATGTTCTTTGTATATATCTGATATGTGGTTTCCAGCTTAGAGTATTATCAATATTTGTTCCTAAAAATGTTATTTCTGAAACTCTATTACAACACCATCTATATTTATTGACTGAAATTTGAATTCTGCTAATAGGTACCAAAAAACAAAACTTTTATCTTATGTAAATTTAAAGTTAATTTATCCATCCATAATTTTAATTTCACTAATTCATTATTCACAATATTAATAAGATTAATATAATTATGACAAGAATAAAATAAATTGGTATCACCAGTAAACAATATTAATTTTAATAACTTAGATACATTAAATATATCATTTATATATAGATTAAATAGCTTAGGACCCAAAATAGACCCTTGGGGGACCCCACAAGCAATGTCCAAACACCTGGATGTATCTTCTCCCATCTTCACAAACTGTTGTCTCTCAGTTAAATAACTTTTGACCCAACTCAAAGCCACTCCCCTAATACCATACCTTTCTAATTTATCCAGTAATATACAATGATTAATCGTGTCAAATGCTTTTTTCGAGTCAATAAATATTCCAACTGCATATTTTTTGTCATCCATAGCAGTAGTGATTTCTTCAACAGCATCAATTACTGCCATTGATGTTGGACGCTTTATTCCAAAGCCATACTGACTTTCTTTAATTATTTCATATTTATCTATACATTTTTCTAATCTGTTATTAAATCATTTCTCTAATATTTTTGAAAATTGAGGGAGCAAGGAGACAGGCCTGTAGTTTGTGAAGATGTGTTTATTACCGTTTTTATAAAGTGGTATTACTTTAGCAATTTTCACATTGCTCTTGACAATTTAGATGTACTACAGCGTGTATTTTAAAATATGTGTGCGTGTTATCACTTTTGTGTGCGTGTTTACACATCTGTGTGTGTTTACACTTGAGTGCATGTTTTCATTTTTGTGTGTGTGTTTACAAATTTCTTTGCGTGTTTTCACTTTTGTGTGCATTTTTTCATTTTTCTGTGAGTGTTTTAACTTTTCTGTGCATTTTCACTTTTCTGTTCTTGTTTTCAAATTTGTTGTTGGGCCACCAAAAAACACTTCTTTACCAATAAATTCACAAATGTCAAATGTGGTGCTGTAATGTTTGTCTAGTACAGATCATTTTCAGATAAAATGTGCTTTGCTTGAAAATGCTAGGTATTAAAATACAAGAACAGGTTTATGGACAGTGCAATTAGTGTCAGGAAATGTGTTTTCTACTGGATAACTACAAAATGTAAATAAATACATTGGGGGGACATTGAATAAGCAATAAAGTGGCAGTAGATTATAGACAGTAAATAGATATATAATGTACACATTTGTGGTGATGATTACAGTCATGGAAGTCATTGTACATTATAATAAAAATACACTACTGCATGTCAAAGCTATCAAAAAAGTTGCCTACAAAACAAAACAGCGGGATCTTAGTCTTAAATGTACAAAAGAGCAGAAAATATAACCCACTGCTAAGGTAATTCTTGGTTCTCCTTCCTGTTGTTTGCTGTCTAGTTTTCTCTATCCAATACAATAAAGACAAAAAAAGACCAAAATCCTTTTTTTTTTCAAACAGAAAAGAGAATGGAGCCCTCACTTCTAAATAGAGATCTTTTAGTTCATTTTTCATGGTTGGTTCAAGGTGGGAAAAAAGGCATGAACATTGCTCATCACTCCATTTATTTTCTTAATATCCTAATAACGTGTCTTTAGTTCTCTTCAGTTCCAATAATAGCAGTTGCATGTAAATCAAATTAAGCCCCACTGATAATTAATGAGTTTAGTATGGCTCCACTAAACTATACCACAGTCTACTTTAAATGCTTTTAAGTTGGGGCTTCCCAGTACTTCAGAGCAATTGTCTCAAAGTTGGTTAATTACATAACAGGGCACTTTGCAGGTGTAAAACGTACTGCGCTGCATTGTGAGACCTCTCTGGAGACAATCCTCAAACGGGAAATTGCGGTAAAGAGTTTAATTGTAGAATAGAGATCTCCGGGAGGTATAAATTCTTTCGGCAGCACTCTGGAGAGCTCTTTCTTTGTTCCTGTCAGTGGGAGAGATAACAATTCCTCCCACCGTTAACTACCTGCCTGCCTGCTGACCGCGTTTTGTTGTGTTTCCCTGTGTTTTGTTGTTGCTAATAGGCCTAATTGGCCATAACCCAGGCACCCGGCGAGGGAGGGCTGCTATAATAATACTACCTGTGTGTGCTGGTTCTCTGTCTGTCTGCTGTTGTTTGGCTCCGGTGTGCTCTCAGCTCGAGGAGAGAGAAATCCACAGAGAAACACAGAGAACATTAGGCTCCATACACAGATATTTTAACACACACTTTTCTATGTTCATGTTCACAATTTTCAGACCATAAAGTGAGCATTTGTAAATGTTTCCAAACTGAAGAAAAACACCAAATAAAAAGAGATGTATAGATGGATAAAACTAAGATTGTAATATCCATGGGTTTTACCTATAAAGATTCTCATTCATCCATTCATTCATTCTTCCGCTTATTCATTAGGGGTCGCTTGTGACTGGAGCCTATCCCAGTAACTTTGGGCCTTAGGCGGGGTACATCCTGGACAGGGGCCAGCTTGTCACAGGGCTGACACAGAGACGAACACAGACAGACAACCATTCACTCTCACATTCATTCACTAGGGGCAATTTAGAGTCACCAATAGAGCTGCACAATATATTGCAAAATTATCGTTATTGCAATATCAGCAAAGACAATATCTGTATCGCAAGAATCTAAATATATCGCAATAACGCTGTGGTCTTCCATCTGACAGAGATTTACACTGAAGAATCATTTTCCACCAGAGCCTTAAAAGAACATGTGTTGTGACTAAATAAATAAATAAATAAATAAATAAAAATGTTTAAAAAGTCCAGTTTTAGTGGTAATTTAATTAATTTAGTCCCAGCTTAGCCTTGTTTTATTCCTGGTTTAGTCTGTGTTAAGTTTTGATTTTGTCGCTGTTTTGACTTGTAAATACAGGAACTTACATTTTTGTGAAATGCAGTGAATTTAACTTACTATGTTCGAAAAGTAGGCTCTATTTTCAAATATCACAATAATATCGTTATCCCAATTTTCAACATAGTTATTGAATATTGCATGTTTTCTCCATATCGCGCAGCCCTAGTCACCAATTCATCTGCATGTCTTTGAAAGGTGGGAGCAGTACCTGAAAAGAGCCCACAGTATGACAGGGAGGATATGCTGGGAGGCACTGGGGGCCTTCCTTAAAAGGTGTTTTCTAAGGGGAGGCAGTTTTGATGAATACCTGGTCAGGACTATATAGTGCACTCATTTTGTGAATGATTCAGACACTCGCCAGATCATGTGACTCTGGGGTCTGTGTAAAAAAAAGTATGTCGAAACTCCGCTGATGATGTCTTCTGTGATAAAGCCAGGCCAGACTCACTTGATGTTTTAGTATTCATAGATAAATAATAGTCATATGTGTGAGATTTAACATGAATTATGACTTACTAATGAATAAAACAGAGTGGATTATTGCCGCTCTGTGCCTTATGTGGGGAGGCTGAATGCTGGCTAAGCTAACGTTAGCAATTTTACACTGCAACGGTTTATTTAAGAGCATTTTATTTCTGATTATGACGTGACAGAAGTAAAAAAAGGTGTTTCTAACTGGTTTCATTCAGACGTGTTGGGTACATTTTAAAGACCTGTCGCTGTCCCGCTGTTCTCCTCCGAAACTCGCAAAGCATTCTGGTCTATATTGACCTCTAGTGACCATCGCTGTCCACTACTTTTCAAAATGCATTGTGGGAAATTTGAGTGCACTATTTCAGACACCACTACAAAATAGCGCGACCACTACATAGTGCACTATAGAGGAATTAGGGAGGACGTTCAGACATAGCCACAATATTTACTTTGGTAATAGTAACATAGCATCTTCATTGTCAAACCTAAAACTGTAATACTCTCACACCATTAGCTGGACTACTAGCATTGCAAACATATCGACCTAAACCGCACAAGATGCATTTTAGTTTGTTAACTTTCAAATCTGTTAGTAAAAGAAAAAATATGTTTATATGCTCAGTGTCTGACTGGAGGGTTGGCGGATCGCTTCCCACTCGACCCAGTGCATATATAAAACTCTTGTCTGAACTCAGAGAAAAAGAGCGACTCTGCGAGGAAGAGGAGCAGAGTGTGGAAGGCCCGATTGTCTGTTTCCAAGAGAGAGAGGAACAAAGGTAATAGGTAATGTTTATGGATGATGATCTTTAAAGGCCTGGCGTTTAGCGAGCACCACTTTGATAGTAAAAAGAGCTTGATTATCAGGGCTATAGCATGCTTGCTCTTGATGTTTTATTGATGTGGCTGTTTAGTGGCGGTTAAGTACGTCACACAGGCGTTTTGATCTCTGCACTATGCCATATCATATAGCCGCACAAAGCCATTGATGTATGAGTCTTTGTTGTGCGCCTCAAGTAGTGGTCTCCTATTTGATGTGTACACACGTGCTTAATCTTCTGCCATAACAGTGGATTTAGCCTGTGTCTGTGTCAAACACTTACGCTCATCACTGGCCAATTGCATTTTCTCTGCCCTGAACAAAGACTACAGCATAAAATGTACATAGTGTTCGAGAGACGCCACCAGAGCAAATTGAAAAGCATTATGTTATGAATACAGTTACACAATAGCTGTTGTTCAGCTTATGTCTTAGTTTTCACAAATATGTACACAGTCAGTTTTTCAATTACTTTTTCTGCAATGGTTTTCTCAACTAAATCAAAATGTTAAACAAGGATTATCAAGTTTAAAGATGCAGTGTCAATTCTGTGAGAAAAATACTTCACAAAAACCCAAAATATGCATGGAGGCGTGTGTGGTTAAAATGTGCTTCTCCAGCAGTGCTGAGTTTGTTCTCATATATATATATATATATATATATATATATATATATATATATATATATATATATATATATATATTATCTGGTTATAGTTTTAAATTATGAATAGATTTTGTTATTTAGCAACCACAGATGATATAAGGTGGGCTGAACACATAAAATTATAATAAATAAAAAGCTAATTTCAATAACCTTGCTAACGTGACCCTTTCCGCACCACCACAGTGTCCAAATAACCCAATTAACTACCATTTAAATGTATTGAGAATGCTTCATGCTTGGAGAACAGTATTACATATAATTTATGTATAATATTTGAGTATAATCATTGTAAACTTTATTTTTCAACATGCACATGGCACTGAAGTCAGTTTTTGGTTGTGGGTCATGTTGTTTTCCTAGGCAACACTTAGAGCAGTGTTTCCCAACCAGGGGTACGGGAACCCCTGGGGGTATGCGAGAACTTTACAAGGCGTCCTATTTCCTTATTTCATAATTTGATAAACAAATAAATAAATAAAAAAACATATTTGTGATCTTTGCATACTATTGAAACTTGTGAAAGACAAGCTCAAGTGTCCCAGTGACAACTGACTGACTAAAAATTATTGATTAAAATTAAACTAGTAGAAATATTATTTGAATAGGCCTTTTATAAAGCTTGTTTTAAAGAAGAATTATTTAAATTATTATTTTCCATTAGTTTTATTTTTATTTTTTTTGCTGAAAAACAGTAAAATATGTAAATGTAATAGAAGTTTATATTGTAATATTTTTCTTTATAATTAATTTTATTTTTTATTAATTATTTTTATATGTATTGTAATTTTAAAGAGATTTGTATCTTGAATTTTAAAAAGGCAGGAGAATTAGCTTTTACAATAAAGTCAGTATAAAAATGTCTTTGTACTAAATAAATACACACAGCTGACTATGGCCACTTTTTGAAAAATTAACACATAAACAAATGAGGGGGTGCTCACAGTAGGACAAAAAACCCAGGGGGTACACAACACAAAAAAGGTTGGGAACCACTGACCTAGACTAGACACACACACACACACACACATATACACACACATACACACACACACACAGTACTACTGTAGATGATGATGATGTAGATGAATCACTGTGTGAGGCTCCTCAGAGACACAAACAGTGAAATTGCCCTCATTGCACTCTCAGGGAATATACTACAGGCAATATATCTATGTTTGTGTGTAAAACTGAGTCTGGAGCAATGAGACTTTTAAGAGCATCTACAGTATGAAGAAACAAGCTTTGTATTATGTATTCCTGATATACTTTTACAATAACAAACAGCTAACCAAATGCTTTTTCGGAGGTCTAAGTACTCCACTCCAAGAACAGAACAGCTTTTTATATGGGGCCATTTAACAACAAAAGGAAAAGTAGTTGTTAGGGATCAGTGGAAACAGGTTCGTGAAAGAGGTGGAGCATTCTGAGGCTTCAGAAACTCTGCACCAGAGAATACAGGATTACTTACTTAACAAAAGATTTAGCAAAATATATCTCCTATAATATTCACTTGCACAAGCATTTCATTGTGGTTGTCTGCAAAAAAAAAAAAAAAAAAAAAAAAACTGAAATATATTGAAATGGACATTAAATTAGTTCCATTCATTTTAAAGGGTGTTTAGCAGTATAAAATGTATTGTTTGTGGTGTTGCTTGTGTCTGCTCTTCCAAACTTGAAGTATGTTGACAACTGTAGTGAGGAACTGAGCTCCAAAAGTGATGGAAAAAAAAATATGTAACTCATTTATATAACAATTTGTACAAGCAATTGATTGTGGCTGCACCAAGATATGGACCATCTCACAGCATCTTCTAAACTCCATGTTTTTCAATGTCTGCATCTCCAAACTGGAACTATGCTTGAGAAAGTAGCAATCCAAAACATATAATTCAAAAGCACATATGAAATAATGTACTAGACATTTATGAATGACAGAAAATGTGCCGAAGAGATGATAAAAATTGATTATTGAATGCTCAGTGAGGGTATATACAGCAGTGTGTCGGTGGGCAGACGCTGTGTGTATGTGTGTAAAAGTAAGTGAGTCTAGAGCAATGGGACCTGAAGGTGCACCACGAGGACAATCTGTCGCCCCTCGGCCCGGGCCCTGGGTGACAGATGATGTTCTCCCACTGCTTGAATACAAACGTGTGTCCGTGTGTGTATGTCTGTGTGTGTTCGGGGGTTGACCGTATGGGAACAGCTTGCCACAATAACAATGGCTTTGTTCCAGCCATGCTGTCAAAGGTTTCAGATGTTTCAGCTTTGATACGGAGTCTGTCCTGGCACTGCTGGAGTGTCCTTGAGCAATTCATAAGAAAACGTGTTTTTCGACACTTTCAGGAAAATAAAAAGATTGTGACAGTCAACATAAACAACATAGTATAAAGAGATATTAAATGCGGCATTGATTGCTCACCTTACAATTCCATGGGCAATGTTAATATCTGGCTCCCAGCATCCTTCGACATACTGTACGTGTGTGGGTATTAAGAAAAAAATTTTGGGTTTTGATGAATGACTGACCAACACCAACAACAATATCGAAAGATACTTGAAAATTAGTAGGGAGGTACTCAGAAGGCATTAAAAGTTGTTATTGCCATTAGATGTTGTCAACTACTTTAGAGAACAATTCAATAGCAATATATTTTAACATTGCTAAAAATGTATTAGTTAATGTTTCATTCACTGACTTTGCTTTTGCATAATAAATCCTGGTGGGACTTATTGTAAAGTGCAGGGTTGTATGTTAACTGTTTAATTATCAAATTGACCTTACATAGATACTGGACAACCACTTTTCCCAGGAAACGTTTGACTATTGATTTAAATAAGCTATTTAAACCAAGAACCAATAGGAGTGCATTTTTAGTTATGCAAGCACATAATTGGTCAAAGCCTGCCATCATGAGCAAACATCACTCATAATGCTTAATAATGCCCAACATTAAAAGGTCCAGTACTATGGGTTTTTTAGGCTTTTTGAAATACTTTTGGGCACAATTGTATAAGTATGTCACGTTTTAACTTAAAATAATGTATATGTAATGAAAACATCTTCTTTTGGGGAGCTTTTACTTTTAGTTTGCAAAGAACACTACGCATCTGTCACCCCCTTCTGGCAACAGCGGGGAAATGACAGAGCATAAAATGGCTAATTATCATAGCAATTAGCAACATGACGCTAACAGATAGATAAATTAGCTTATAGCTTTGTAGTGACAGATTCAGATTCATTTATTAATGACCACACCACAAAGTTGTGAAATTTTCTTTTGGTACAGCATGATATGATCACATCTTCTGTGTCAGAACAGCAAAACAAACAACAACAACATAATAAACACAAACACAAACAAAACAAAGGGACAGGAAAGTACAGAAACAGACTGCCCTTCAGTTCATGGCTTGGTTTAGTGTCTGGATGGCTGTTGGGAAAAAAATGTTTTTTAATTCTGTCTGATTTGGTGTGCATGGACCTGTTGTGTCTTCCAGAGGGCATGAGTGTGAACAGGTGATGAGCAGGATGTGTGGGGTTAGAGATGATTTTTATTGCTTGTACTGTAATGTGTTTATGATTCAGTGTGTCAGTGGATGGGAGGGGTGGCCTGTGATTTTGGACAATTTGTCTATTATATGTTGTAGTTTTTTCCGTCAAAGAGTATCGAAATTTCTGTTCCATATATTACTGATGATGTGAGTATGTTTTTAATTATGGTTATGTAAAACTGGAGGAGAATGTTGTATCTGACTGAATTTTTTGATGGCATTTTAGGCTCTGAAATTATCAGAATGAGTCCGGTGATAGTGCAAGGGCTTTAGAAACACACAGGAGCATTTCCTGGTTTCACGTGTCTATGTGGTGCAGTGAGACCTTTAGATCTTTAGAAGAGGATGGCCACATGCATGAATGATATGAATACTACTCCAGATATTGTTCTTCGGTGAAAACAACATTGCAACATGGTTAAAAGTTCAAAAAAGTCGATTTAGCATAATGGGGGACCTGTCTCCATGCTCCCTTCCTTTTTTTCCCTGTGTGAGTGTGTGTGTGGGCCTGCACCTCACACGTCATCTATATTTAGACAATAAAACACTTACCTGTGCTTCAGGCTTGTGTCTATCTTTTGGGTCCAACAACATACATCTCAGACAAGCCAGATCCAAAATCAACACTTTTAAAGCCATGGACTTTTCCTCCTTTGCTCTAACACTTCTGAACATCTAACATCATCAAAGATCTGTAGACAATTTAGATTTCAGACAAAAAAAATCCCCAAAACAGGTTGCTGTGGAAGCACACTTTGTTCGACCATCACTTTGCAATTCCCCAAATAACATGCCCTGGATCAAATGACCAACTTCATAACAATTACTCGTTATTTACAGTGAAATACATAAATTCAGTCTTTGTTATCAGCCACTTAGGATCTGATGTAAGTGTATAGAGTCAGACGAGTGGACTGGTGTGTGTCTGTATGCTTCTTCTTTTCCTCGTGTGTGACTTTGTCTCCTAAACTCAAACAAAAGAGCTTAGATCCTTCATCACAGTTCTATCTGTTTATGCCATCAGCTCGTGAGCACCCACAGGCCTGTAAACACTCACCCACCCGGCTGCGTCACACACACTACAGTTCATCCTCATGCAGTGGAAACTAGTATTGCAAACCCTTTAATTTCAAAGTAAAAACATGGTGGCGCGGCGCGGCCTTTCTCCGACAAAAGCCCTCTACAGACAGTACTGCCTTCTGGTCGTCTTTAAGTTCACACATGAAAAAAAAAAAAAAAAAGTTGGAAGGATTTAAGTTCAGAGTGCTTTGGAATCTGGGAATGAGGGCTAATTGGTGTAGCTATTAGCAACAGGTGACAGTGAATGCGCTTTTGAAATCTGTAATAGATAACCATGTATTATTCATTATTTATTATTAATATTAATACTCCTCCATCCATATTATTGCACTGCATTATCTTTTACCCCACCTGTTTGTATATAGTGTACATTTACTTCTACTTTAACTTCTTGTAGATTTGTTCATATTATTTTATTGCATATAACTACCCTATACATATTTTTCATTTTTACTAGTGTTTTGAAGTGCAACTGAGCTACTGTGAGCAAGTAATCACCCTTGTGGATCAATACAGTCTGTCTAAGTCTAAATGCACTATCTGGAGAACAGATTTTACAAAAGTTTAGTTAATATAATAGGTGCCCTTTAAAACAGTCCTTATTTTTGTTCAGATGCACCAACCAGACATCTTTTCTACAAAGTTCACTGTCATTTATGTCCAGAAAGATATTGATACTAAGAAGTTTTGCCCATGATGTGGCTAAGTCAGTCATACCCATTCATCTTGTAAAATGAAATGGGTCTTTTATTCCCTTAACTGCAATTTCCAGTAATGTTTACCTAGTATTCAAAATTCTGTCACACCAATCATAATGTTTATTCAAAGTAGGGCAGGCTGAATGCAATAATTGGTTTCTCAGGCTCATAGGCAGTTTACCAAAAAGTTACTCTAGCACTAAGACACCACATTATATTCAGACAACAGCAAAACAAATTGTACTCTCTCAAGCTCAGCAGATGACCTAGAAGTTGAACAAAAACCCAATAAAGTGACCCAATGCTGAAGCCGCTGACCCTGTTAGCCGAGTCCACCCCAGTTCCACTGAACAAACATTAAAGAACACTGGACTGGATGGAAACTGGGCTCCACTCTGGGGCTGCCTGTTTGGCTGTGTTTCCTGGACAGAGCAGAGGAGCAAAAGCCATATGTCGGACAATATAATGTCCCGTGAAGCATAACGCTGCTATCACCCAAGCCACGTGAACTCATCCCACCAATCTGATTTAAGCACCACTCTTTCTGGATGGATGCTCTTCTTGATGGAGAGACTGTATCGTGCTGTTTACTTATGTATGTGTACTCCAGTCATGTTCACCCCCACAAAAAAAAAAAAAAAACAAAAAAAAAAAAAAAACATTGTATTTATTTATTATATTTATATTTATTTGACCTTTATTTAACCAGAAAATTCCAACTAAGATTCAGAATCTCATTTACAGGGGAGCCCTGGTATTTATATGCATCAAAATCAGTTCAGTCCATGTGACCGATTACAATGTACAGCACTGAGCAAAAGTTTTTAAGAAAGCCATGAACAAAAAAAGAAAGCAACGTACAAAAATACACAAAATTACAAAAAGAAGAAAAACTAGAAGCACCTGGAGAGCATAAACCTCTCCCAAATAAAATGTTAATAAAAAAAAATCTGCATTTACTAAAACATGCAGAATCAACTTTACTGAGCTTTCTACCATAACTAATGTTGTCCCCTCATCAAAAACATACCTGGAGTTGTGTTTTGTTCCATTCATGCCTGTCTGAGTAATCCTCTATTCTCTGGCACAGCCATTCTGAGGTCTCAAAACACCTGGTTCCACAATCCCTCACTTCTCCCAGGAACCTCCACCCACTCCAGGAAGCACTAACCAATCAACAAGCCCTCTACATTCAGTGTACAGCTCTGTTTCTACTAATTCCTCACAGCTATTTTTCATTTTGTAGTAAAATGGTGGGGGTGCAGAGCGGTTAGCGTTCTCGCCTCCCAGCAAGGAGGTCGTGGGTTCGAGCCCCGGGCGGACCAATACACACCATCACACGAACTCTCTGGGTGGAGTCTGCATGTCCTCTCCGTGTTACCGTGGGTTCTCTCCGGGTTCTCCGGCTTCCTCCCACCGTCCAAAGACATGCATGTGTTAGGTGAATTGGTGACTCTAAATTGACCCTAGTGAATGAATGTGAGAGTGAATGGTTGTCTGTCTGTGTTCGTCTCTGTGTCAGCCCTGCGACAAGCTGGCCCCTGTCCAGGGTGTACCCCGCCTTCGGCCCAAAGTTACTGGGATAGGCTCCAGTCACCCGCGACCCCTAACGGGAATAAGCGGTAGAAAATGGATGGATGGATGGATGGTGTCATACAAAAAGTTTAAGGAAGTGAAGTGCTCTTTTTCTTTGATTGTGCTCAAAAGACTGCAACACTCTGCAGGTCTCTTCACCTGTTTCTATATGACACCAGTAGAGCACTTATTAAAAAGATTTCTTTAAGTCACATAATGTTTGTAAAACGTGCAATGCTGTTCTAGAGGCAAGCAAGGCTGGTTTATAAATATGAATAAAAGCATAATATATTCCTTTTAAAGCGTTATCAGTTTACAGCACTTTTCCACACCTCACTAACTTTTGCATATTACTGTATGTGGCCACATTTGCTCTGTCTACGTATATCCCAACAGACTGGAGAGAGGGGACAGGGCTCTCAGCTGGCTTGGCATTGTTTCTAAGGTAGACTTGCCCCTTTTCTCTTCCACATACACACTCATAGACACACACACACATCTCTCATGCTATCTCCAGCCGTGTCCAGATGGCATGTGGATCCTCTCTCTTTTATTCTGTCCCTCAGTGCTCGGTCCGAACTGCACTGACCCAACTCACTCTCTGTTTCCAAGCTTTTTTATTATTATTATTCTCATTTTATCTACTTTTGTTACATCTAGCACACCTATTCTATTATTATATGGCAATAAAAAATGTCATTATGCTGACAAAAATAGTAGAACTTTAGAAAAACATGTGATCTGAATGTTAAGGTCAAATAGCAAAACATGTTCTAAGTATTACTTTATCTGAATACTACTCTTGAACCATATTGTCCATCCCTTTTTTAAACTAAAACCTCACCAAAGTCAGCTGGGATGTGACTAACCCCAGGGCTGCATGAGTATTAGTTTTGTTGAAAGAGTAGAGGCTCCATATGTCTCCTTTGTCTCAGCTGCCCATTGCTCTGTTTCATTCACCAAACAAACAATCCCACTGTCCCCACTGTCCATATGCTCTTTGTGACCGCACAGTGTTTTACTTCCCACTTATCCCCCCAGCTCTGAGTGCCCCAGTTCATTCACGAGTTTAACACCAATGCACCGGAGAATACAATGAGTAGACTCAAATGCGCAAGAAGAAAATTAACACAGGCTATTCTAGGGAGCAAAAAAAAAACAAAAAAACTTGAAACATTATGTCATTATGTAATAGTGAGGCAGACTTCTATTTAGGTACTTTGTCATTTCTATGAGTCGCATAAATCTGGATCACATGGTTACTGCATATACAGGTAAGTGTATTATCTATCACTATCTATAACTTTGTAAGCTCCAATAACTTTTTAACTCAAATAAAGGATTAAAGGATTAAACATCACCACTACATGTACTAACCAGGCCATGTGATGTAGTATACAAGTAAAGAGTATACAGTAAACAATATTTGATTGAATATACTTGCAAGGTAGAACCAAGACTATTTTAAAATTACTTTAAAAAGTAATTTCGCCAATGCACATTTTGCCACTGTCAGTGTGTTTTCTCACTGAGGAAATTATAACAAAAGTACCTTAAAGTATTTACCTGTCACTAGTTGCTGAACCCAAAAATATTATATAGCCTGGCCAGTCATACCCATTGAATTTCATAGCAAAGGGAAGCGGGTATGGAACCCCTCCCATTTAAAGAAATTTCCACCAAAATCAATCCTATGTGACCACTCGAAGTCTAAAACTAAACTAAACTAGGGCTAGAGCTACCTTGATTGGAAAAAAATATTTGTATCAAGTGCATTTTGTTGTTCCATACCCAACTTTTTTGAAATGTGTTGCTGCAATCAAAGCAGCAGGTATTTCTTTTATAAAATAGTACAATATCTCAGCTTTAACATGTGATATGTTGTTGGAATATGTTCTATTGTGAGTCAGGGGTGGTTCAAGACCGCTTTTAACTGGTGGTGCCACCCTGGGCCAGCTTTTTTGCCAGGGGGGTATATGAGACATTTTGATGCAAACCGACTGGCACTTATTTTAAAAATAACAGGTAAAAATAACTCTGATATCTTTGTAAACATGATAAACATATCTTCCCCCTTCTACAATGCTGGAATAACCTTTGAAACAAATTTGCAATATAATGTGTGAGTTTCACGAGGCATTTAGGACATTTCAGAGGGGTGGCCACTAGGGGGCACAGGCTCACAGTTACAGGGGCACTGGCCACCCCCTAGAACCGCCCCTGTTGTGAGAGAAATGGTTCTTTGATATGACTTGCTGGTGAATGGCTGGTCAGGAATTCTGTGCCTAACATGATGTGGCTATAGTACTATTTTGAAAACTCAATAGCTGCTTTTTAACTTCTTCCAATCTACAATCTTCTTTCCATAAGCATCTTCCATCCACATACAACCATTTCTGTACCTGAATTGCATGTTGCACTAATCCTCTCCCTGCCTGCTGCCTATATGTAGATGCTCAGATGTGATTTCCATGGCAGCTCACTGGCCCCATAGAGCTCCTCACAAACTACGATTGGCAGAAAACTGTCTGTGTCGTCATGGAAACTGACTTTGCCTGTGCGTGACCTCATGAAGGCCACATGAAAGTAGCGCTCCTCCAAGACCTGTCCAACTACAAGTGAGCGAGCATATAGGAGAACATAGACCACTTTTTGGAAAGTTATGGCAGCCCTAAGTTAAAATTCTAGCACCCCTGAATGTAAAGCAGTGTCTATGTGATTCCCCAATAGTCCAGTCCCATAGTTTTATATCAGAAGTTCTTATTTATATAGCCTCCAGCCTTCATGCAGCAATGTCAGTGTCTGTGTGGTGTGAAAATAGCCACTGACCTACAAGTGTCCTTGGAGAAACAGCCCTGCAACACGCCAGAGACCCATCACAAACATGGTCCAAGCTGCAAAAAAAAGAAGAAGAATATGCATTTAGCTGGATTTCACACTTACACCAACACCGTGACAACACTTTAAGAGACGTTACAGCACAGACGATGAAGAGGAGACATAAAACTGAGAGGCAGACAGAGGATCTGAGGTCAGGAGAGAAGAGCAAACATTCAACACAGTTACAAGCTGAGACTAAATGGACAATGCTCAGTTAAGACAGCTAACTGGACTGTACTGGACTGTCTTTGAGTTTGCATTCAGAACAATTGAGTCCACAAGTGCTATGCTGAGATATGCTGGTATTTCACTTTTGGTGTAACTGTCATGTGTCTGAATAGTTTAGCCCATATAGTGTACATGTGTATCTCTTTTTGAATTAAACTACTGAAATAAATTCTTTAAATTTTTACTGACGGGCACTTTTACAGCAGACAAAGACAAAGTGAGGCTGATCCGACAATAGACCGCATCAAAAACAATGAAGGCAAATTGAATAGAAAGACAGGAGTTGGCAGCATACAGTGCAAGGACATGAACATTTCCACCTCAAGTTGAACGGGTAGCAAACTATAAAAGCAAAACAATACAGCGTAATATGCCAGACAAAAAAGCTGTTTTAGAAGTTGTATCTTGAATAAATGCATCTTTTGTGATTCTTATTAAAACAGCGCTTGTCCTTGTCTACCACATTTGGTAAAGACATTGGTTAAAGTTGCTATTCATGCATTGTTCTGGTTGTTTTCAATTAAATGTGTAGAACAGGGGTGTCCAAACTTTTTTCCTTGAGGGCCACATACTGAAAAATATATGTGCAGGAGGGCCACTCAGTCGAGGCGTCATATTTTGCATCACCACAAAAGATCACTTTTTTTTTGGCGCCACCAACCATTAATTTCTATTTTTTCTTTCTTAATGCCAGGTACATCTCACACAAATAATTTTTTTTACCTGCATTTCAAACCTTGCAGTAAACAGTGCTACCTGTGGCAATTTGGGCCAATTGTGAATGAAGTCCAAGAGCCAATAAAAAATAGTCTGCGGGCCGCATTTGGCCCCCGGGCCCTAGTTTGGACACCCTGGTGTAGAAAAATCAAAGACAGTGTTATATGTGGTGAGTACTTGACCCTGTGTTCCTCCTAATGCTGTGTTTCTTGTTGGGAAGCAGCCTGTGTTTTTAGTGCTGTTGTTTAATAGAGTTTTCAGTCTATTTTTATTAAGCCCGTTTACCAGAGTGGGCAGCCCAGAGTGGTTCATTCACCTCACGTCGACTTCAATTCTGCTGATGTATAGGCAGACAGAAACGCTACATACCTAATACATTGTATATATTATAGTTTTGTAGCTGAGACTTCTTTGCTGTCTTGAGCAAGCTTTTTTTTTTTAACAAAGTAGCTTTATTGGTGTCATACTGTGTAATTTTTTTAAAACAATCATACTGACCCATGTAATTTTAGACCCAGTTTCAGTCTGGTTAAGTCTTGTTTGTAAGGTCAAGTCTTCATTAGTGTGGTCTGAACATGTCATCTGTTCACATAGAAACACTAAGCTGTTGGGAACATTTTAGTAAGTCTGCCAGGCCAGTAGGGGAGCTGTGGAACACTTGAGTATTACACAGAAGAAGAATGAATAGCGCTCCAAAAACATTACAAATAATGATGACACTGAAAGCATAACAAAGCACTTTACTGTACCTCCATTATTTATTCACTCCTCGGTTACTTACTGGGTTCAGGTTCAGGAAACTTTATTTATACCCATAGGTAGAATTTGTTTGCAGTTGGAGTTCAGGCTTCCAGAGAGAAATAAAAATAAAAACATAACAATAAATAAAATAATAAGACACAAATCAATAAATCAAAGTGCTGATCCAAAATGTAAAGTTGTCACATCAACAATAAAAACCAATAAGATAAAAAATGATAATACAATTAACCAACAAGTTAAAAAATTTGATAAATGCAAGTTAAAAACCCAAACTACAAAACAAAATAAAAACCTCCAGAAACAGTTCAGTGCAAGGTGCAGTAGTTACAAAATAGTTCAACATTGAGACAGCTGCTAGGATGAAGCTGTTTTTGAAATGCTTTGTTTTACATCTTTGTGCTAAGTATCTTACTGGGGGTTGTAAGCTCTGTAGCTACAGCTGCCCTGGGCAAGACTGACAGACATGTGGCAGCCATAGCGCGCCAGTGGCCTCCCCAGCCACCACCAAACACACAATCACACTAACACATGCATACCCAAGGACACAATGACAAGTGCTGGTAGCGGGGTTTGAACCACCAACCTTCCAGATAGCTACCGCCGCCCATTAGTTTTAAATACACTATATTTCCAAAAACACTGACTCACCCACCCAAATAACAGAATTCAGGTGTTCCAGTCACTTCCATGGCCACAGGTGGATAAAATCAAGCACCTAGGCTGCAGCTTTGTGGAAATCTTTGTGGGAACAGTTTGGGGATGTCCTCTTCCTGTTCCAACATGACGGTCCAAAAAGACATGGATGAGCGAGTTTGATGTGGAAGAACCTGACTGGGCTGCACAGAGTCCTGACCTCAACCTGATAGAACACCTTTGGGATAAATTAGAGCGAAGACTGCCAGCCAGGCCTTCATCCAACATCAGTGTCTGACCTCACAAATGCGCTTCTGGAAAAATGGTCAAAATTCCCCACGCACTTCTAAACCTTGAGGAGGGCTTTCCCAGAAGAGTTGAAGCTGTTACAGATGCAAAGGGTGGGCCAACGTCATATTAAACTCTAAGAATTAAGAATAGGATGTCACTTAATTTCATATTTATATATACTTTTGGAAATATAGCCTATGTTGTTTTCTGGAGCTGGGCTGATACAAATAAATACATGCTGTTTTCATTTTGTTGCAGCACCCGCAAACTATGAATATGGCATCTACTTTAAAACTGCTGATTAGGTTGAGTCCCTTGAAAGCTATTCCCTTCTGGATGGACAAGGCAAGTACCAACAACAGACAGATATGCCTGGCTGTATTCAGAAGTTTGCACTTTTGAGGAGTGACAATGCCATCTTTGTGTAAACAGCCAAAATTCAACAATTTATTTGTTTATTTTCATTTTGGGCCAAACGCGCACCAGTCACACACACTAATGAATGTGGACTATCACACAGACACTTATGGGCACCCTCGGCATGGACACAGCTAATGAAGCCCTGGACAAAGGCAGCTCATTGTGAAAAACCAACTGTGGGTAAAGATCCAGATCAGTGGATCTCCTCTTGGACCACCCTGAGCAGCCTCTCTGTCACGTCCAGTCAAAAAGCTGCCACCTCCTTCCCCTGTCCCGGCCAGACACCTCTGTGCAAAACAACAGCCTTTATACAAGTACACACAACCACACACACATATTCAGCTCAATTTATTACTCTTTAAAAAGGTCACCGTTTTTCTCTGGCTAAGCGCCCTGCTCCATTGATAATTTTATGCATAAACAAATGGCAAATTTGTGCCACATAAATATGTATTAGCAATTAATAACGGTGGTGTGTGAGGGGATGCCAGGTGCATGCCGAGTGGGCTATAGCTGCTGGACCGGTGGCTTTATGTTTCGAGCTTCAGTGTGACTGTGGTTGGACAATGGGCACTTAGGCGCACAGCAGCCCAGCACCAGACCAGGCACTGCACGGGACAACAGGCTAGTGACAAATGGGGAAATACAGTCATTCAAAAGCACATCTGTAAGGAAAGACACATGTCAAATGGACAGACTGTGATGAAGGCTGTGCTGAGAACCTGGCACAGAGGCAGGTCTGGAGGAGAGATTACACAGCAGGATACATGTACATGTTAATGTCTGCTGTATGTCACTCACAGAGAACTACTGCATTATGTATTTGGTATGGTACCCTTTGTCCAGTCATTTTATAAACATTTTACTGGCCCTTTAACAATTATTCAGTATTCAGTAGACAACAATAAGTACCTTTACATAAGGCAGAAAAGAGGTTTTGTATCCCGTTAGGAGTTACCTGTTTGGGAAACATGAACAAGTCAGCCAAATTGGTTGTTGCTATTTGGTAATCCTAGCAACAATACATGTGGAGCTTCACTACAAATAACACATTTATTCTTATTATAATATAAATAATTGCATCTATATACATTGCTATAATGTTATGTTCCATTTGACAGAAATTTTTTTCTTAACTTGTGTTGGTAAATTGTTCAGACTCAAACCCACAACAAGAAGGCCAGCTGTAGCCGCTCTCTATGCGTGCCTTGCTCTACCAACAAAGTTATACCACAGGCACACTGTGTATTTTTTGATACTAAAAAGCATTTTACTACAGCTTGTCTCACAAATTGTCAAAATGTTCCAAAAAACAAACTCCAAACTCATATCCTAGTCTACTAGTCAAGCTGCCAGTCACCCTGTCAGTCATATGTAACTGTCAATTGGCCTGATTATTAGTTTCAAAATCTTGTGAAACAGTAATATACAGATTGATAATCAGATATGAAAGTGAAAGACTGTTCAAAAGAGTGTGTAACTGTGAAAACATGTTAACTTGAACTAATTTTGCTCTGTTCTTTTTTGAATCAAGTCGACAGAAGCCAGCCTTCATGCAGCCAAACTGCACTTCTACATTAGTTTACCAGTGGCACTGCCAGCTCAGTCCTCTTTTATTTGGATGTGGCATTGATGCAATTACACCATAAAAGAGATGCAATGAGACACAGCTAAAGGAAATAGGCTAGAGTTACCATTATTTGTTTATGCTTTAGTAATGTTTACATAGGACATCTTAACAAAGCTCATGCTTAGTTATAGTCTAGACATTTTTTGGGTGTTGCAATGGAGCAAAGTGATAGTGGACAGGGATAAAAATTGGCAATACATTTAAAAGGCCGGCCAGTTGTAACTTGTTGCACAGAAAGAGCACAGCTACTCTTCTTGATTTTATTCTATTAATAAATGTAAAACTGAACTAATTTGTCAAAGCAAAATACTAATAAATGACTTTAAAAGGGCTATTTTGTGCAAAATAAACTTTTTTGAGAATATTACCACATTATAATTTTGTTTCGAGTTTGTTTTGAGTTGTGTTTTGCTTCATTGTTTGAGTAATCCGGTTATCTCAGGTGCATGGCACTGAGTTTGAGGCCTGAGAGCGTTTGGTTCAATAAAACTCCGCCTCTCCCATGAACCCCTGCCCAGGGGGAAGCACTGACCAATCAACAACCCCTCTACATCCAATCTGGTCACTTTCATTTAACCAAAAAAACAGTGTACAGCTCTGTTTCCAATGATTCCTCACAGACCTTCATTTTGAAGTAAAATGACATCATACAAAAAGTTTAAGGAAATAAAAAGCTTTTTTTGTTTAATTAAAATTTGTAAAAGGGTAGCACATCTAGGTCACAAAAATCTTTTTTTGATTCTGTTCAAAAGACTAACTTAGGTGCATTTTGTTGCCCTCTGCCTGTCTCTTCACCTGTGTCTTTATTGCAGTAGTAAAGAAATTATTAACATTTTCTTTGAGTCTCATGATGTTTTTAAAGGTTGTTAAATGTGCAAAGTTGTTCAAGAGGTGACCAAGATTAGGTTAAAAATATAAATAAAAGCGTAATATATCCCCTTTGAACTTATTTTTTTAAATTCAACAAATTTTTTCCCCCTTTCATTTAACCAAAAAATTTGAATAAGGGACACGCCCATTGGCTGTTACAAGAAATACTGGCAAAAATAGAGAGAAAAGCTGAATTTGTAGCTACAAGATTAGGGTAAGCTCTAAACTTGTGACTTCAATATTTTGCGGTTGTGAAATGCTTCAGGTTTGCTTTTGCTTTGATAATATTGGCTGTTGGTGTTGAGGCGGGAAAATTAAATTGGGTAACAATAAAGAATAAAAAGAGAATGAATTCATTGCTTTTTGTTAATATTTTAAAATTCATGTTTTCCTAAACTTGTGGTTGAACTCTCAGTGAACCAGTTTAGAAGGTAGTCTGAACTCAGTAGCTGCTGTGGTCCAAGGAAGCTGCAAAATTTCAACCTGATGAATAAATCTGACCTCACCTTTTTCTGCTTTTTGGTCAAATACAACGTCAGACATTTAAAGCCTCCTCAGAAGTTGTTGTAAGGTCTGTACATGTGTGTTTGTTTGTTTGTGAGTGCGTGTTGTCCGTCTGGCGTGGTGAGAGCAGGCTGGCTTCCCTGTAGAGCACAATCACTCTGCTTGGCTACACACAATCACAACCTCAGCCCCTCACAGTCACATGGCCCGCTGAGAGACAGGCGCACACACACGTAGATATATCTGTGAATGTGTGTCCTCTCCGTGCACCGACAGGACAAAAGGCCGCCCCATCTGCTCAATTGTCAAAGGGGCTTTAATACGGATCAGATAAACATGACATTTGGGATGAGCTGCCAAGTGCATGTTATAAACCACGAGCCCTGTGTGACCTGCGTCTACTGTTACCTTAAGGACAGTACTCATTCTTTTTTGCATGTGAGGAAAACGGTCTAATCACCTATTAAACATAAGGATTGATCTTGAATTTCTCATTATCAAAACATCATTGTGCAATAAATGAAAGCTTATGGTCTTGGCTAGAAGTGGGTATCCCTTTCTTTTTTTATAACTTATTGAGTTAAAAAGTAATTAACCATCAAAGACACTCTGGCACATTGTGAGGATCCGCCCCATTTTAAGCTTGGTTGTTACAATGTGTGGAGTTGGGTCCCTATTGTTATCAGTGGAGTTTCGGTAAAAAAATAAAAAAATAAAAAAATGAAAAATGTATAACTTTTTTGTGGTTTAAATAAAAACACAAAATAAGTTTTGGAATAAATAATGACCCCTTGTGTTCAAACCATAAAGTTGAATAAGGTGTTTTTTTTTTAATGATACTCTGAGATGAAATGTAAAATTGAAGGATTTACAGTGCTGAAACATAACCTTTCCTTTACCAAAGCCATTGTTTTATTTAAAGGTTCCATGTTATGGCTAAATTGACTTTTTTAGCTTTTAACCATGGTATAATGTTGTTTTCACCTCAAAAATATACCTGGAGTAATATTTTGTTTCATTCACACATGTTTGAGTGATTCTGTATGCTGAGGCCATCCCTTTCTTGAAAGCTGAAAACACTTGGTCTCATCACTCTACATGGACATTCATTTCCAGCTTCTCTGAATGTATAAGTGTATAAGTATGCAGGAAGTGCTCCTCCACAATTCTGAAGCCCAATGCATCATCACTGGACTAATTTTGACAAGCCTTAAAAAAGTATATTACGTGGAACCTTTAAATGAACATAACTACTTAATATAACATTATTGTAGCCCTGCCCTCTGTAACACATGTGAAAACCAACCCCTGGAGCAGTGAGACAACCAGCCCCAACTGACCTCTTGACAAACATTTTTAGCAACCAAACATATGACTTTCTAAACCTTGCTAGCTAAAGAATAACTCAAACTTATGATCTTTGACTATTTGATAAATGATAACCTTTTAAAGGAAAAAAAACAACCTACAAGCTTTAAAAACCAAAACAACACCAAGATGTCCTGAAAATTACAAAATATCTCCTCACCTCACACACATTTGGTCTGTTCACCTCCCCTGCATTTCACTGGCTGTTGTTATTTATGATAACAACAAAAGAACTGAATTGTTCTTCCTTGATTTTACTGATAGCAGCTGAATGTGAGATTTTCTATTGTAGTCCTGGCTTCACAGAGAATCAGCACAATAAATTGATATTCAACAAGGACAAGAAGGGAAGCAAAGTGAAGATGGGTAAAATATAAATAAATCACCACCAAATCACTTTTGCTTTGAACCAAACTTTCAATCAGATATGCCATGAGTTTACTTTTGAGATAGATAAAAAAATCACAGATAACAATAAAAAGTGTGACTTTTAGGATGCTTGGGTCACCTTACCCACAGCTTCAGCTTACCTTACTGTTTGTTTTAGTAATATAGTTATAGTGATAGTCATAGCATTAGCCCATGGACAGATTCTGAGTAGGATTACCGGCCCATTGGCCTAATCAGAAAAGGTAATCAGACTATTCTCTATCATGACAACAATCAGCCCAGAGAGACACACATCTGCCTATTGAGCTCAGCTAATGCCATAATAGTGATGAAACATCTGGTCATTTAGGGCTCAATGCAATCAAGAAGAGGGATCAGGACAGATGCAGATGGCAAAACTATAGTCATTATTAGTGACACAGACATGTTTCATCAGGCCGGACGCACGCTGTAACAAGACCACAACAACAACAATAAGATGCGCTAAAAGTGGAGCAAACCCAGGTCCAGCTGAGGTTTGCGTCTTTCAAATGAGCCCGACGCAGATTTTGCTTTTGTGACTCAATGGATATGTAAAACAAGGCAGTATTGCCAGAATACGCAAAATTTAAGGTGTGGAAAATGCAAATGAAATTGCTTTGATTTATCACGACTATGGGAGCTAAATCTGCTTGTAAATTTAGCACATTGGAGGAGCAGGTGCAAAAGTTTTGCAGAGGAAAGAGGGCAGCTTTTTGTGCACAGATTGGGCGTTGAAAATAAGTTATAATGCTTTAACAGGGCTCATTTACAAAGATACAACAATAATGTGTTGTTCTATTTCATTTCAGTGACCCTATAACCATGTGACAACCTGTAACCATGTGACTATAACCCTCGGGTCAGGAGCATTATGCCAGATTAACCACACCTGTGCATGTGCATTACACAGTATATGAATGACGTGCGTTCACACACAGTTTCGCCATTTCCTCACAGATAAGTGCTGCTTGGGCCCTGATTTTCCGAGCACCCCTCCGGCATTCCGTGTGAGTTTTATTGCTGTTTGGTAAGTGTTTTTGATTCTGTTTGGCTACTGAAACAACTTTTGTAGATGCGAGGCTCTTAGCCTCTGTGCATTGTTATGCTAACGTCACTCTGATTGTGTTAGGTGTTCTGCGTGTGCCACTGTGGACGTGCTTTCACCGCCCCTGGCCTGGAAAGGTATTACAGTTCTGTATTAAGGTTTGCTCTCCTTATTGCTTGACAAATCAACAATGTTACCTATATGTCCTGACTACTGTCATTATCAGTGATCATATGGTTCTTCTGTTGTTGGTTTGCTACGGCAGGAGGAATATTTCCATTGTGTAGAAAGGGAGTATCTACATTACACATGTGTGGGCCTGGTCACGTGTGTAACATGCAATCAAATGGCTTCAAGGCTGGACCGTGAACACATGGATTGTGTTCTGCCCAATCAGGATCCGGCTCCTCCCCACAAAGTGGGACAGAAGTCCGGAGGGAAGAGGATGCTGGAACAGGTCTAAGACCCCAGAGTTAACCTCCTGCAGAAACAGCTAGAGAATATGCACAAGACCACGGACATCATGGCTGCTGCACAGCAACAGCTCCTGGAGAACCAGGCCCCACAGCGTGTGTACCCCCATCCCAATACTGTCTCTTTGGCAGCTTCGGTCAATTTGGATAAGACCAACAGCTCTGGATGTGGCTCCTCAGCATTGATGGACAGCTATTGGGAGGAGCAGGATGCGACTCAGGACAGTTTTCCTGAAGAGTGGGAATCTGTCTGAAACCTGTGATTTTTCTGTAGAAGCTCTGCTTATCCAGGCAGCTGCTGATGCGGATCTTCCTACTCCTCCATCTCCCCCCCTAGGCTCAGGCTACCAGGGATGCACCCTTTTGCCTGTGTATGGGGACTTTGTATCCCATCTCCAAGAGTCCTGGGCACAATCATGAGAGGCCTTGGCTCCCCGCTCGGCACTTAGTGTGTTACATGGTGCCACTGAGCACAAACTGGATGGGGTGTTACAACATTGTTTGTTCTCCTGGCCAGGGCATCCCCCTCTGGCCAAGTTGCTCACCACCCTAGTAAGAACCACTGTTCTTCTACTGGTGTATTTGGAGGAGCTGATTCAGGATCTGGAGTTCAAGTGTCCATTGGACCTGGTCCCTGAAATGACTAATGTCATGGATACATTGATCAAGGGAGGTAGTACACAAGCCAAGGTCCTTGGTAACTCCCTGGCTCAACTCACCATGGCTGGACACCATATTTGGCTGAGTCAGACGGATTTGTCTGAGACTGAGCAAGCGGCTGTTATGGGGGTCAGTCTTTCGCCTGGTCAGGTGTTTGGCCCAGCAGCTGAAGCAGTGCTGGATGAAGCCCAGAAAGTGCGGCAGCGCAGTCAGTCTATGCGCCACCAGGGCCTGTTAAGGTCAAGGTTTAGGGCAGTCCTGGAAAGACGGGTGAACCTCCAGAGGCCTCACGGGTCTGAAAGTGCCTGCATGATGGGGAAGCTCAAGGGCTGTCACAGACGGGCCTGGCTGGGCGATCCAGGGTGACCATAACAGATGCATCCCAAACAGGCTGGGGTGCTGTCTGGGAAGGGGAGATCTGCTCAGGGGACTTGGGACCCCCTATGCCACGCATGGCACATCAACCTCCTCGAGATGGAGGCAGTTACAGCACTTCCTGCCAGCTGTGAAGGGCAGCAGTGTCCTAAACCAATCACCAAGGCTGTCTAAAATCACCGTCCTTGCACAACAAAGGCGCTGCAACTCCTCCTGTGGGCTCAGTCGGCTCATGTCTCTGAGGGCCTTCTACCTTCCTGGTCCCCTAAATGTGGCAGTGGATCTGCTGTCCAGGGGAGCTCCTCACCCAGGTGAGTGGCGCCTGCACTCACAGGTAGTCAACCAGATTTGGTGTCGCTTTGGTTGGGCCGCAGTCGATCTCTTTCCTGCGGAGGACAACGCTCATTGTCCCCTGTGGTTCTGAATGCATGGCCTACCAGGGCCGTTGGGGACAGATGCCTTGAGGCGTCCATGGCCTCAGGTCGAGCTCTATGCATTTCCCCCACTTCCTCTCCTCCCAGCCTTGCTCAGCAAGATAAGGCAATTTCATGCTTGGTTGCTCTTGGTGGCTCCAAACTGGCCACAGAGACCCTGGATGTCGGAGATTTACAAACTGCTGTATGGGCACCTGTGGCATCTGCCGAACAGGCCAGAGTTACTGTCCCAAGGACAGGGCAAGATATGGCGTCCTTGCCTCGATGCCCTGAGTTTTCATGTGTGGCCCTTGAACAGCAGCACTGGCATGCTCTCGAGCTAAGGACAGTAGTTGACATTTTACAAGCCTCGCGAGCTCCCTCCACCCAACATTTGTATTGCTATAAATGGAGGGTTTTTAGTGAGTGGTGTCGTGGGAGAGTTTTGGACCCTGTTTCCTGTGACATGACTGTGCTGCTGTTCTTCCTTCAGCACCTTTTAGACCAAGGTCAATCAGAATCCACTATCAGGGATTATCTTGCCGCCGTCTCCACCGCACATGGCCAGTGTGATGGTTTTACTCCAGGGGCACATTCCCTGGCGACACGGTTTTTGAGGGGTGGGAGGAAGTGGCGTCCAATAAAGAGGAGTCTGCTCCCATCTTGGGATCTTCAGACAGTCCTCAGAGCTCTTTGTCTGCCTCCATTTGAGCCTTTGCCCAACCTGGACCTTCACTTCCTTAGCCTGAAAACGGCTCTTCTGCTTGCCATCTCATCTGCTAAGTGAGTGAGCGAGCTGGCTGCTCTCTCTGTTGGTGCAGGATGCCTTAGATTTGAGTTTGAGGACAGAGTGGTCCACCTCCTGCCCAGCTGAGCATAGTTGCTCCCTTTATTGGTGCTTCTTTTGCTCACGCAAAATTCCCATTTACCTATCAAATTTGCGGCAGTAATTATTTGTGCAGTTTCTCTTCATATATCACAAGCAACACACCCACAAATAGCAAACGCTATTTTTTTTAAGCTGCATTCGCAATTTAGCACCTGTCTTAGTAAATATGGCCCTCTGTATTCAAAAAACTGAAAATACACAGTAGTTATTGTGTTATTATTTGTGGCTGTTGCAGCACTCTGTGACGTCTGCTTAGAGCTTTCAATCACAGAGTCTGAAAGGTCTGTGCTTACAAAGTGATAGAAACATGATGTTTTCTATTGCCATATTAGAAAGTTACCCTAGCATACAGGGAAATATAACACTCTTAATATGCTTATGAGAATATTGTGGTGGTCCTGAACAATACTTTTGCTGCAATATGTGGCTAAACTGCATTATGTAAAACTAGCCTCTACTGCTACTTGCTAATGCCACATTGTGGTCTGTTTGGTTGCCAGGTTCATGGACTCTGTGTGTCCCATTCCACTCACCCTCCCTCATGTGTTAAGTGGTGGTATGCGCAGCACCCACTGCATTCGATTTTAAAAAGGGCTTTAGAGGTATAACAGTAGTACTTGTAGTAATAGAAGCAGAACAGGATTTTACTAAAGTCTACATTCCATACATCATCATCATATAAGTAATGCCTCTGTTGGATATGTTTAGACTTTTTAAAAACATGAGTACTTTTTCCACCTCTGGGTTATGTTGTACAAATAGAACCCCTTCAGACCTGGGTCTAGAATCAGCACAATGATCAATATGATCACTTTCAATTTAAGGTGTGAATGGGCTAAATTCATTTATACCGCCTATATAATAAGAGTTGTTCTGGGATGCATGTATCCATCTTTAGCTAAAACCTTAACTTGTTTTAATTCAGAATAATATAATGCAAAGTCAGAAAAGTACCAAGTAAGTTCCCCTATGGATCAATCAAGTCTGAGTCTAAGTCTACTGTTTAACCAATTTAAAGCAGATGTAGTTTTGTTTATAAAATGGGAGAGAGAAAGTGTGCCATTTCATTTAGTGCACTTCATTGTAACAAACTGTCTGTAGATTTTACAGTAAACATCTGGCAAAAAAGTTGCCAATAATGTACTGTAATATTTCTGTTGATTTCTGTAAAAAAATATTTACAGGTTATTACAGGATTTGTTTTACAGGTTTTTATTGGATTATTTTTTACAGTTATTTATTGCTTTGGTATAAAACAGTAATTAATTGCTCTGTAGGTTACAGCATTACCTTATATTTATGCAAAGTACAGAATTTACCTGTCAACCTGAGTTGCCAGCTATCACTTGTAATTTTAAAAATACAATATCTTAGTGTTTCTTTAACAATACAGTATCTAGGTGTGAAAATAATGCCAGAGTCAAAATTACAAATTCAACACTTTTATTTACAGGAACAGTTTAGCATTAAACACACAGGCAATATGATTTCAGGCAGACTTTCCTGGCAAAGTCCCGTTTGTTTGAGCAGCTGTGAATGCACAATCAGACTCAGGTGCGCACCAAACAAGTGAACTCTGGTCCTCCTAAAATCAGAGGTCTCAGTGCGGTACATTTTGAGCCCTGGTGCGCTCCTGGTGTGGTCCTGGTGAAGTGCGAACATAATGCGGACCAAACTACAGTCTAACGCCAGGGAGTGGACTACAGCACTGTTTACCCAGGGCAGAAAAACATATGCGCATCTAACGTTACTTAAATACAAATGTACTGTAAATAAAATGTATTTAAAAGGTTGCTAACATTAGCAAACAAATGTAAAAACACAGCTGAAATCAAATACTAATTATGTGTGCCATATGATATTACTGGGATATAATCAGCTGAAGAGGAGGACATTTGACCAATAGATGAGCAGGATTTCTTCTTCCCAATTTTCTCTGAGTAAATACTGACGTGCTGCCCCCTACTGGCGAGGGGTACAGTTGCATAAGACTGAAGTACTTACATTTCATAAACTGCTTGAAGAGAGAAGAGGCTACTCCAGGATTAATTCTGTTGTTCTTTATGTGAAGTACAGCTTTACAGTCCTTTACTTGAATATTGTCCTGGTCCAGTGCTGGTGTGTTTGGGTTCATTCCAATAAAACCCCTGCAAGCACAAAATCTTATATGCATTCAGGAAAAATATGTATCTATTGCGAAAATGTCAGGCACAACAATTAAGACTTATTTTAATTGAAAGCTAATAAAATTACAGGCTTACCTTTAAATAAAATCCAGTGTGCAGTGGGCTTACTCCTGGGGCAGATCAGTTGTAGCCAGTGAAGAAGAGAAGAGAGAACTTCACCAAACATAAAAAATATCTCTTCAGTTTTGACTATTGAATTCTTTAAAATGTGCACAGTACACACAAATACTGTTAATGGTTAATGTCAGGGTTATTGTTCAGATTTGATGATATATTTATTCACTCATAGTAGTTTTATATAGAGTTTGAATGAGAGGGAGCCCTCAAATGTTACTCTAGATCCACCCATGACTTTATTCCTCTCACCACAGAGTCCAATGACGTGCGTTTTACTTGGACTTTATAAGTAGCTTTTCTCTTTGCTCATTCTTCAGGGGCCTCGTTACAGCCCCTCCCTGCTCCGGTGTTCTCCCTCACACACACCTGCCGCAGTGTTCTCTAGCTTCCTCTACCTTCTCTAGCTCTACCAGACATGTGGTCCGTGTCCCGTTCTCACCAAGGCACGCTCCGCAGACATGTGTCAGGTCGGGAAAAGGACTCAATGACCACGGGCTTTTGACAGGCGTCTAAACAGAGGAGCCTACCAAGCAAAAATAAGCCTATACAGAGAGTGACCTGACAAATAAAAGTGTAAAAAGTCACAGTGAAGATGGCGCTGAGGCTAAGTCCTTCAACTCTACTAACTAAAGCATAACTTTATGGTTGAATATAGGTCTAGGTTTTAGGCTTGATGTTAAATAATTAGTCCATATTTGAGTTAAATCAGGTTTATTTTTACTGGATGGCTTGTTTGAAATGCTGTTTTATGATTTGTAACTCAGTAGTTATTGTGGGGCATGGAAACGCATATAATACAGGAGTTACACAGTAAACTTTTGGTATTTTGATTACTAAGATGACAAATTTAATTAATCTTAAGTTAAAAATTATGAACTTACATTTTTCTGTAGTGGATGCTCACATGCTCCTCTTGTCTCTGTTCTGCTCACACTGCTGCATGTGCAATCCCAGGACTACAACATTTAACTGTAATAAGTCCTGATGTACAGTCAAGCACAAGCTGACTATAATCTTACTAAATCGTACTGTAGAAAGAGTTCTTAGTTACTGTAATACATTTTTCTCCCATAATGAATTGCAATATACAGGTATGACATGAAAATTGAGAAAACAAGTAGGTGATGTAAAAAATTACTGTTGAAATTACAGCAATTTGTTACAATGTTGGAATTGAAACAACTTCCAATAGTAAATATGACATCTGGATGTACTGTATCTTGGTAATTAGTAGTCATTAGTAATTCTATACATTTTTTGTATAGGTTGGAAGGGTGATTCAATGTAGATTCAGTGTAGTTTCAAATTTTAGCTTATTCGAAGCCTTAATATTGTTTTAATTGTATGAAACTGGGAAACAGATTTTAAAATATTTCTGACTTAAAGGTCATAGTAAAATTGTTCTGGAAAAGTGCCACAGTAAAATATGATTAGGACATATCCATAATATGTTATAGTTTAGTTTATAAGTTATAGTTTTTAACCTGAATCAGAATAATTATTTGCAACTTATTGCAGCTTCTCTGGATTCTGCCAAAATGAACACAGTGTTTTATATTGTTTCAAAACTACAATGTGAAATTTGAACCCCTGGGACTACACCAGTTTCAATATTTATAGAGATTTTATTGTCTCATAATTGTATACTGTTGTAGATGGAGACCCAATACAAAAAAGGTTAGGGCACTGAGCAAAATGTAAACAAAAACAGAACTATATTTTATACAGACCATAAACAACATGTTGAAACATATTTTATCTGAAGCATGAATAAACAGTGGTTTAATTTAAATTTTATGGCAGCAACACATCTCAAAACACTTGGGGCAAGGCAACAAAAAGTAATTTACATTTTCCCACCAGTTCCGAAATGGGGTTTGCATTTTTTATTTAATTTTTTTCAGATTTCAGGTGCTAATCCACAAGGCCAGATCACCTCAAACTTCATCCATGGTTATGTTCTTCACAACTCAGTATGTTCTAGGCATTACTTTCCCATTTTCCCATCTGCTGGAGGAAGTGCTGCCAACGTTGGTGTTACCCTGAGAATATTTCATGGCAGGCGAGATGGAGATAATTTGAGCTCCGAGACCTCAGCTGTCTTTTGTTTTGAACTTCTTGTACCAACTCCAACGGCTCAGACCAACTTTCAGTTTCTTAGTAACAGTTCTGCTATAAACCCAACTCCTTCCCAGGGCATAATATAAAGCGTAATAGCTCAATACAGTCCTATAGTGCAGTAGGTGGCACACAGAGTTTTACAGAGAGCACTGGGACTATTGTATGTCCTTGTTATATTTCTGTTTTAATGATTTGTTGGATCACTTTGAAAATTTAGTTCATATAACAGATCCTTTTAAACACCTCACTTTCTTGGCAATGTTTACTTTTATCCACAATTTTACGCATCAACTTTGACTAAAATGAACACAAAAAACTTGGTGCCATGGGGAAATCTTGGTCATTTTAACTATTCAACAAGGCCATTAAAACATTCCATTCCATTGTTAAAACCCTTGTAAAGTCTGAATAGGGGATACTGGGCAAACCTACAACATGGACACACTGTTGTGCAATGCTAGGCTGTGATAGGCTCATGTACATCCGTTTACACAGTAACCATTAACCACTGAGATGAGAACATGTTGGTATTTGAGCCTATCTGTCTTATTTTGTGCTATTTTGATACCTTTAAAATTTAAAGATACTGTAAGCAGCATGCGTTTGTACTGGTTTGAAAATGGTACTGCAGTTGAACTCAAAATAATGGTCTGTGTGCTGCCATTCTTTCCACTTTTCTGATTGGACAATCGGCAATGCAGTTTTAGAACCAAAACAAAAAATGCAAACAAAAACAACGTGGTCATTATGTAAAATATATTTTGATTTGTTAATAAATCAGCTGTACCATTGTTATCTGTAAAATTTTGTTTACATCATATTTTGGCACACATGGGTATTTTTTATGAAATATAAAAAATATATACTGTTTATAGCACCATTAATTTCCCAGGCTGCATTTATTTATTGCAATAGCCAGTGCCAATATTTAAAAATATGAATGTTTTAAATGTTTAGGTATATTTAAACTTAAGAAATATAAAATGTAGGAACCAGGTTTTGGACTGATTTCCACTAATTGAACTGTTTGAATCAATTTTTCATGTCAACTTTATTTACCTGCCCCAGGGCTGTCACGGTGACCGCGTTATTGTCATATTGCACTGTTAACAATCCAACCACATGAGGGCACAAAGAACCACAATAGCCTCAGTTTTGCATTTTACTAAAGAAGTAATGAGAGATCCAGAGTAATTTAACTGTAAACTATGAGGCATTTAATGTTTACGCACCCATATGCGTGGGAATGAAGAATAGAGGGTTAGTAGTGAGAAAGGGAAAAGGCTTCTGCACGAGCTGCACTGCCTCCAACAGCTACAACTTGGAGTTGTATTGAAACAAACCGCTTCCCAACTGTAGAGAGACCCGAGCAGACACAGGGCTTATGAGTTTGAGGAGGAGCTGTAGTCGAATGACCATCCACTCACTTTGTGGCATAACAGCTACGTGAGGTTTTTCTCTGTTCTGTTAACTCGTCCACAGCCAGCAGTGTCACAAGTGCACCATTAGAGAAGTGAGTGCCACAAGGAACATTAGCCTCCTTAGCTCATCTGTAAAAACCACATGAGGTGAACATGTGGGTTTTTCTAATGCACTACAAAGACATTGTCACTCATGCCTAACATTCTGGTTTTTGTTTAAAAATAGGCCCAACTAGCCTATTTTTTAACTTTTTTTTTTCAACTTTATCAAAAAAAATTTGACATGTTTGGACATTTTTTCAGGTGTTTTTATTAGCTTATGCTATAGAGTTTTATACCGCACACAGCAGGGTTGAGTCATATAATTACTGCAGAGGAAATTCTCTCATCGCAACAGACCTAGCTGCCCCACATTTATGAGTGTCTATAGCCTAAAATATCATAACACTATTCATTCATTCATCTTTTGCTGCTTATTAGGGATCGCAGGTGACTGGAGCCTATCACAGTAACTTTGGGCCTTAGGTGGGGTACACCCTGGACAGGAGCCAGCTAGTCATAGGGCATCACAATACATAAGAATATCAAAATACACTCTGCAATTTGAATGTTGCAGTAGATTGTTATGACATAAGTCCTGTTTAGAAATATACATTTTTAACGTGAATATACTGCTATACAATTATCAACTTAAATTCTGCAGTTAAAGCTAAGAGTGTACACGCTGAAACTCAATTTACTGTATCATATTTAAGGTTTAAAGATAATATACTGTATGATTATAATGTGTTACGATGGTTAGGTTAACTTCACAGTGATATTTGAGGTTCAATGACCTCTAAGCTCCATATATTCATGTTTTGTATCAATATACCTTTTAAAGCCATAAAATGATTTGGTCTTCCTGAAATGTTGCTACTTTGCCCTCCCCCTGAGTCCAAGAGAGCAGTGGCACATTCCTGTGTGTCTGAGGCTGCAGACCAGCGGCCAAATAACCTGAGTAACTCTACTCTATAACCCCCCCACCCACACACACACACACACTTATGTCCTGGTGAAAACTGAGACCTGAATGGATCCCCCCAAAGTGTGCACCAATTAATGCTTGATGTTTATGTGAATTTTAGTGTGTGTGTGTGTGTGTTTCCTGTGTGGCTGTTCCAGACACAGAGGCCAGTCAAATGCTCCACTGAAATGAAAGAGCCATTGTTCACTGAGGTGGTCCTAGGACTGCTGTTTGGACCACTCTGTACACACACATACAGGCAGAGGTGTTAAAATCAAAATCTGTACTTTGCGATTGCAACTTTTACTACAATTACTACACTGTATTATCTACAGCTCTTTACATGAATGGCATAATAATAATAAAAAAAAAAAAACTGTGCATGCATGCTTGACAAAAGTAGCAGCCCATTTATTTTCTTGAGGTAACAAACATAAAAGTTAAAAAAAATAAAAAAAAATCACCAGCTGTTGAAGTTTTGGTTGCAAATAAACAACTGAATTAACAGCATACAGATCTGTTAGACTGTTCCATTAGCCCAAAATATTGTGGCATATATGGTTTTGTAGCTACTTTTCCAACATAAAAAAATCCAGTGAATTTTAACGTAGCTGTCAGCTAATTGCTATTGTTCTTTACCCATGTTTTCTTTATGCACAATTTGTGATTTTTAGTGGATAATGTGATCTTAACCCATTTATTCATTCACTCATGCATCTTTTTCTGCTGCTTATTTCAGTTAGGGGTCGCGGGTACCGGAGCCTATCACACTAACTTTGGGCCTAAGGCAGGGTACACCCTGAGCAGGGGCCAGTTAGTCACAGGGCTGACACAGAGACATACATAGACAGACAACCATTTATAGTCAACAATTCACCTAATACAAGCGTGTCTTGGAAAGATGGGAGGAAGCCGGAGTACCCAGAGAAAACCCACAGTAACACTGGGAGGACAGGCAGGTTCCACTCAAAGAGACTGAGATTTGGCCAGCCCAAGAATCAAAACCACAATCTCCTAGCTGAGAGGTTAAAGCTAATACTACTACTATACTAATACAAATACTAACTTTCCAAAATGCCTTTTTACAGAGCAATGAATGGAACTCTTTGCCATTATATCTGATAAAAACAAATGAACAGATTTTTTTTTTTTTAAAGGAAACTGAAGAGGTATTGAGGAACAGCTTATTTTTGAAAGGAAGGAAAGGAAAGGTTTGTAATTGAAAGTGTTATTTTAAGTTATGAGGTCATTATGAAATATGTCAAGCCTGGCTCACAGGGCTTGACAAACAAAACACTGGACAGGATGAATGCCAAATCAAATGATAATTATTTAAAGAGCAACCTTGGCCCAGGCCTTACTCTGTCACTGCCAGAGATTGAAAATGGCTCAAAAAGTGAGTAGAAACCAGGTAGAAACCAGGCAGACACAGAGAGGAAGAACTGAGAAGTGGAGTGAGGCCTGGTCCTGTGACTGACAGCTGTCAGAGCACATCCTCTACAACAGGGTTGCCAAGTCACAGAAAAAAATAAATAAATAAATAAAATAAAATACACAAACCCATTGAGGGAAAAATGTGGCCACACGTGTAAATTGTGTTTGTTGTCTACGATCAGGCTAAACCTAATAATTACGAGTCATGTGGATGTGGAGAGTAAATCCTTTTGTGACTTCATTCATTTAGCCTTCAGTCAGACTGTCATCTTTGTCCCACAAATGCTACACTTTTAGTTTGGAGGCAACATATTGCACGTTTTCATCCAGAGTTTCTGTCTCCACTCCTGAAGTGAGAGGGGAGGGAGGGGAGGAGGGGTTGAGCTGCTCTTTAAAGAAAGTGCTCAAATAATGTAAAACAAGACTAAATATAGGACCTACAGTTAGGGCCATAAGTATTTGGACACTGACACAAGTTTTGTTATTTTAGCTATTAACCAAAACATATTCAAAATACACTTATATAATTTATGTGCTTAAAGTGCAGACTCTCAGCTGTAATTTGAGAGTATTCACATCCAAATTAGAGACAGGGTTTAGGAATTAAAGTAAATGCTTTACAGGCAATGACTGCCTGATGTCTGGAGCTCATGGACATCACCAAACACAGGGTTTCCTAATTTATGATGCTTTGTCAGGCCTTTAGTGCAACTGCCTTCAGTCATTGCTTGCTTGTGGGTTTTATCCCTTTAAATTAGTCTTAAACAAGTGAAATTAATGCTCAATCAGGCTGAGATCTGGTGAGTGATTTGGTCATTGCAGAATAATTAACTTATTTGCCTTAAAAAATTCCTGGGTCGCTTTTTGCAGTGTGTTTTGGGTCACTGTCCATCTGTACTGTTAAGCGCCATCCATCACCTTCGTGGCTTTGGTCTGAATCTGAGCAGAAATTACATCTCTATTCAAAATTCATCCGGTTGCTTCTGTCTTCTGTGACCGAGACACTGATAGACCCACTTCCTGGAGAGTATTGTAGACTAAGCTGGATGTTGTGAAGGGGGTTTTCACCATTTTTTTTTTATTTATTTTTTTATCCAACCTAAAGAAGATCTAGTTCACTTCCATTGACATACTGTATGCTGTGATTTCACAGAAACAGCTTTCAAATACAAATGTAATACCTGGAGTCAAGTGCAGACCTTTTACCTGCTCAGTTTATGATGGATTCATGAGGGAAATATCCCATGCAGCTCAAGAAACAGCCTTTGAAGCAACTGTCCAAATACTTTTGAGCCCCTGAAAAAGAGGAAGCTACACCTTAAAGACTCCTAAACCCTTCATCTGACTTGGACTCTCAAATGACCTTATGGACCTAACTGTATATAAATCATCTGTGGCATCAGTCGTGTGTGTAAGTGTTGGATGTGGAAGCTAAAGTGAAGCGAACTAAAAGATGCACAAACAAAAGAAACTGTGGCTGCAGGAAAGCAGGCTGGTGCGAACAGAGAGCCCGTGGGGTGCAGGAGGCTTGGTATTTAAACGCTACAGGCCCCGCCCCCGCCAGGTAGGACGGGCAATCCAAAGCAGGGAGCCGAGGGGAGGAGGGGGACAAAGAGGCGGAGCAAGAGGAGGAAGCAGAGCAGGAGGCAGGACTGGAGGCTAAAGTTAAGGTTCCACAGAGACAGACCAGGTCAAGCCTGCTGTGGGATTGTTACAAATGTAATCATATAAAATGCATTAATTGTAATTTTATTGAAATGTATTTTTTCTATACTTGTCATCTGTCACATATAATCATGAATAAGATGTTTATTGTATTATGTATGTTTTTTTGTGTTGTTGTTTATTTTTATTTTTATGAAGGATCCCAGGAAATAATAAACAATATTTGTTACTACCTTTACTGTACAGTACAAGACCCACAGACAGTGCAAAATGTCAAACTTTGTAATACAAGTTCTGTTTATTTTATATCATCACTACTGCATTTACTTAATTACCACATCTTTATTGCCATGATTATTATGTACCCCAATAATAAAATACATAAACAATATATAAATAAATAGTAGAAAGTCATTCATCTTCCTCTTATTCCCATTAGGGGTCACGAGTGGGAAAAAAAAAAAAAAAAAAAAAAAAGGAACTTTAAAAAGTCAAATTAAGAGTAAAATTGTGTGGTTCCTTCCCCCTCTGCTCTCGGACCCTGGCTGTTCCTGGGCCCCCTCACAGCACGCTTCACTCTGTGCAGAGGCCCATTCAGAGCAGCGACAGAGGGTGCATTTGCTCACAGTTAAATATTTGGGTGTGGGATGTAAACTCACTCGCCCTCTGCGCCGTAATTCAGACACAGCTACTTCCTTCCTGTGGGGTGATGATGTTTAGTCTCACTACACCGCAATCTGATTGGTGCGTTTGATCTCCTCCACTTCCTGTTTGGGAGACCCCCCCTTTCTCCCCTCCCCTGTATCCCGGGACACTTGTGGGAGGGCAAGTCGTCAGGCTCAAAAAGACTGATTCATCGGCACTGTTTGTGTCACTCACTAATGGGAGCAACATGGACAAAAGAGCGCATCACTACAAGGCTACTTTTTAACTTTAGGTTGCAGTTAAATTCATGTATTTGTTTGAGGAGATGAAAGATAGCTTTATACTGCTATAGGTTGTCTGCATTACGAGATTTTTCAAAGGCTATCTTAATGTGCATTCATACTCAAAGGACAAGTCAGTTAAATACATTTATAAGAAATTAAATCACTCTTATTTTCTTATTTTTAAGAGCATTTACACTCAATAATAATGGGTGGGTCTTATGCAGCATTTATAGACACTCAAAGTTGCTTTACAATTAGGTGCATTGTTCATTCCCACATCAGTGACACACTCGGTAACCACCAAACATACAATTAAACTAACACATTTATACAGGTGAGGTGTCTTGCCCATACCAAGGATAGTATGCAATTCCGGCAACAGGGATTGCACTGCAAACCTCTGGGTTAGTGGGCAAACGTCTGTCCAACTGAGCTACTGCCAGCTCCAAGTAAGTGACTTTTAGCGTGGCAAGGACTGGTCTGAGTATTTCAGAAACTGCTGATCTACTGCGATTTTCTCACACATTTATTTATTTGTAGAGAACGAAAAAAAAAATAAAGAAAATATCTAATAAGTGGCATGGGAAGAGAATGCCTTGAAGGAGATGGGCTCCAGCAGCATATTTCTTCAGTATTCTTTGTACTTCTTAAAGTGGCCAATGAGTGTATTTACAACACTGTGCGTTGAACTTTGAATGAAGAGCTGGTGGATACAAGCTTTTAAAAAGGTCTTGGGCACTTTTCTCTTTAAGTGCGTGTGAAGTCATGACATCTGTAGTGTAGTCATTATGCTCTTAATGCCCAGACCAAACAAAAGAGTGGGCTGTAAACACTTGAGAGCAGCTGAGCGCCGAACACTTACCCTCACATCAAACCAACACTCTGACCTCACCAGGGACACAGCATCAGAGGAGCAGGTCTCATACACGCAAATGGAAAACAATAGCTTTATGGTGAGATTATACTGTATGACAAATGTTTTGTTTAATCATTTGTTGTGTGTTCATTCAAACTGACTTGGGCATTTTGTAACAAGATCTTCAAGTATAAGACAGAGCTCTAGTGACTAACTCATGCAAAAGGATCAGGACTTTCCTTTCTACTTTTTTCCTTTCAGGAGTCACCACAGTGAATCACCAGCTTCCCTCTTAACTTATCCTCTGCATTCTCTCCTCTCGCTGACTAACTTCATGTCATCTTTCACTACATTTATAAATCTGCTCATTAGTTTTCCTCTAGGCCTCCTGCCTGGTAGCTCTAACCTTAGCATCTCTTTACTTTTATTTTCACTATCCCACATCTGTACATATCCAAAACACCTCACATGAGCTGTCCCTCAGATGTACTCATTCCTAATCCTAGCCATCCTCATCATGCCCAAGGAGAACCTCGAGATCTTCAGTCTGCTTGTCCTCCCTGTGTTACTGCAGGTTCTCTCCAGGTTCTCCGGTTTTCCTTCCATCGTTCAAAAACATGCATGTGTTGGGAGAGTTCCTGAGCCTGTATTTGACATCCAACCTCAGCTGGAGTAAAACATTGCTGCTACATTGAAAAAAGCTCAGCAGGACTTTTATTTTCTAACTGAGGGATGGACTTAGCTATCTCCCTCTAACCCAGGCCTACTGAGGACTTGAAAAGAGTATCCTGACAAATGGCATCACTGTGTGATTCAGAAATGCTACGCAAGAAGAGAGGAATGCTCTGCAAAAAGTTACAACTGCAGAAAGAATCATAGGGACTAGTCTCCCATCCATAACCACACTACACACAGAGCTGCAAGAAGAAAGCCCAGTCCATACTCAAAGACGTTCACCACTGAAAAGCAGAATTTTTATTTGAACATTAGTTGGTCCAAACCTTGTCAAAAACAGAAGGTACCTGCAGCATGTTTTTTTGTCAAAAAATGACTCTGATAGCCAGAAGTTATTCATCGCCCTTGATTTATTTAAGTTCAACAAAGTCAAAAATCATGGTAGCAATCCAAATACAGAGTTACAGATCTACATCCTCAGGGAGGGGGGCAGCCCCTTGTTGTAATCTCCGCGGTCTCCCTCCGCAGCTCAAAGTAAGGAGATGCCCCCGTACCAGGGTTTTGGATTTTATACCAGGAGTGACATCATAGTGACATTACTCCATCTTGTGCATACCTCCTTATTTTCTGTGCATTGCATGAGAACCCCCGCTATCTTATTTAAACTCAATAATAAATTATTGAAATTAATCCACTTTAAAGGACAATTTGACCATGCAGTAAGTCCATAACAAGGCCAGCACAAGATGGAAAACATGTCTCGAGGACAAATACCAATTGACTTGAACACAACACATTGTAACTTGAACTTGAAAAATAACCCAAGAGTAACACAGTTAACACCAGATGCCATAATGACCACATAATGGCATAACTAAAATAAAGTTTATTCAAATGCAAGAGCATAAAATAATTTTTAAAATAACATAATAATCATACATCAGTATAAGAAACTTAAAATCATTATGGCATAAACTAAGCAAACTTTATTAATAGATTAAGATATGACCTAAGCTAAAGCAGAATAAATGAACTGACTAAGTGGAGTTGACCCTTGACCTTAGCATTAGCAAAAATAAATCCAACACCATCCAGCCCACTCACTACTCAGGCCTGTGTGTGCTGATGATGCTGTCCCGTCTGAGACACAAGAGAGCGGACAGCATCATCACACAACACACTTTCACAGTAGCTTTTATCCAACAACAGTCTTACAACTCGTACATAAAAATATGCACATAACTGTAAGTTTAGGCCCAGCAAGCACTGGTGTACTTAGATATTTTTTCTCCGTTGTGTTTATTGCTTTTTATATTATGCTCTGTTTACTGATGTTTTAGTCTTGTCTTTTATTATTGACTCCATGGGTTACAATACAATTCCTATGTATGTGTACCTTTTGGTGCTTTACAAATGGCCAATAAATAAACAATTAAACCAACTGAACCTTGACTAAACCATTCACTGTGATGATAAGAATGTGAAACTGTCTTCTGAAGAAAGAGGAGGGACAATTAAGTGGTTGGAAAAAGCAGAACAGGACAAAAATAAAGACGTTCTTATGCAGATATTAATACACAGGGCTTTGTGTCATGTCTGTACAAATGCATGAATTACAAATTATTACAGAAAGCATATTTCTTTGGTAGGACAATAATACATTGTATCAAAAATGTATTAAATTTTGCACGTTTGCGTGAAGGGTCCGCCACCACAGCGTTGTCTGAAACTGACTGAGCACTAAAGCTGAGTGGTTTATTAGACCCTCCAGTGAAGTCTGGACTTATGAGCTGTGTGTAACACTGCACTTCAGCTCCACATGGAGAACACTTCATACAAGTTAAATTCTGTGTTTATCTTAGAGCATAAATATCTTAATCTGGACATTTAATACTGTTATGTAGGCGTTTATAAGTTGAAGAGAAAGCATTACTAAGACCAAATTTATCTTTATTGGTCCTGGAAAATATTTTACATGCAAGACTGACACAATTGACACCCACTGCATTCATTGTAAAATGTAAAATGTAAAATAAGCCCAGGTGGATCTAGTAAAACCAACAAAACACCTTTTATACGTCTTTGAAACAGTTTTGTAGCGGACTCCAGTTTACACCCAGTGCATTGACCACGAGTTCATGGGGGAGTAGCGAGTTCACATTAAAAGACCTGAGTTCACAACAATGTATACACTGTCCGACCACAATGTCCTGTTCATTTGGATATTATTTCCATGACTTTTGTGCTTCTCTCATAGGTAAGCATGTTACATTTTATAAAGACTTTTTTACTCACATTTAATTGTGTTAAATTTCATTTGTGGCACTATGGCACCAGTTAAGACGTAATGTTTTCCCGGGTCTGACTTCCTCTCTGGTCTGTTTAACTTAATGCATGAGAGCTGCTGCATCCATCAAAAATACCCCCTGTGTATTTCTGCCAGAGAGATGGACATGGACTTGACTAGAAGGATGTAGGAAGGATGGAGGTCAGGACATGTCCCGTACACATCTTCAGTGTAAATTGGGCATGGGTCAGTAGGCATTTGTTTGCAGAAGGACCATTACGTCTGCTTACACCACAAAAAAGGGAGAGAAAAAATGCATAAATGAACTTTAAACAGAGCAAGGAGTATGGCCTATAGTAAATCTTGTATAAAAACAGAGTGATCTCAGGTCATCTGAGGTTAACAGTGTTGTCTTCTTGTAAACCACAGTCAGTGCAGGTGGACAGCTCTTGTTTGACGTTGGACTTTCCTGTTTGTGTTGAGGTTTGCTTTTGGCAGCCACTACATTAACCCCCCACACACACTTTTTCAGCATTTATCACTGGAGTTTAAAAGAATTTTGATTACTATTCTGATGCTGCTTTAGGAATATTAACATTGGAAGAAAAAAAAAATAGGTACTAAACTAATGAAAAACACTGAATGCTGCTGTCTTAACATTACTACTTTGAAATAAATAAATGTCCAAAACAATACAGCCAAAGAAAAAAAGACATTTATAAAAATTTAAAAAATTTTTTTTAAAAATAGCAATTTAGGAAGGGTATCCTAAAGACAATTGTTACTGAGTTGGGATTTACCTGTGTTTTCCTGAATGCCAAATAAATATTGAATAACACTACTTAAGATGTAAGAGTTTTTCATTTTTAATTAAAAAAAAAAAAGATGAAGAAGAAAAAAGTGCAGAAGTGACCTAAATCTTTGTGTCTGTAACTTTCCCGCAGTCTTCTCAAGTGAATGAGCTACAGAACAGTTTCACATTGAATACAAAAAAAAAAAAAAAAAACTAGCAATTATTTAATGTTAAGGAGTCACTTATTAATTAACATTAGCCAACAAGGTCTAAAGGAGTCAGTGTTTTACAGATGAATCCTGAATAAGATGATTCTGAGGAGGCCAAGAGTCAAGACTGAGCTTAAGCAAGAGGTCTGTGGCCTTCTTCACTCTGGATGTTAATACTCTCTTCTGAGATGTTGGCCTTGAAAAACACAAGGAGGATGCTTAGTTAGTGTCAATGACTGCAGTTCACCTCTGCTCCTGTCTACTTCTCCACCTGCTGAACTTCCTTCAACAACAGCCTGAGATTATTCATTGAAAACGCGTAGGAACAGAGTATTGAGAACTTATCAAGGACTTTGACACTGACTGTACTGACAACTTTTTCCACTACTGGTGCTAAACTGTGTGAAGGCTACTGCTGGAAAAATAGGACAATGTTTACTGGTGCTGTTTGTGGCACAGCCTCGTTGCAAATACAACAAAAGAATAAATATGAAGCATGTCGGGAAGTAGTACTCTTTAGAAACATCAAAATAAAAAGACAGGTTTGATTGTCTTCTATTGAACTGATTATTTTCACCAGTAATTAGCACAGTGATCACAACCCCTCATATTTAAGACATTATTTGTATTTTAAAGGTTGTATATTTTTGTGCTTTTTTTTAGTCTTTTTGAAATAATTTTGGATCTCTTTGCATTAGTATTTCACATTTTATAACTTAAAATAATATATATGTTTGGAAATCATCTTTGTTTGGGGAGCTGTTACTTAGGTGTCTGTTGCCCCCTGCTGGCAACGGTGAGGAATTGACAGAGCAAATGGCTATTTAGCACGGCTGTTAGCAATATAGAAATAGTTCCTCTTCTCTCTTTATTGAGTATAGTGAGAGTATAGTGGGCCCTATGCTTTCTTGCCCCTGGCCCGAGCCAGCCTGTCAATGGGCCTGGAAAGTGTACAACCCACTGGGACACTGTCACAAAAAAACTTAGCTGCAGTTCAGAGGCGGTTTGATAAAGCACTTAGAGCTGTGATGGATCTGTTAGTCTGAGCAAAACGTGTCCTATACTACACTGTTTCACTCAGGCCTCAGTCTCTTCCTCTGTCAGTGGATAAATTACAGCTCTGCTCTGCCCGTCTGTTTACCCTTCATTCTGCCCACAGCTCTGAGACAATACACAACATAGTTCATAGCCTGATTTTCTAGGGATTGTAATCCTACCAACATAATGAAATTGATTATTAAAGCTATGGACAGCATTATCCAGTTTACCGTATTTTCTGGACTATAAGCCGCACTTTTTTCATAGTTCTGGCTAGGGGTGCGAGGTATACTCAGGTGCGACTTATATATTAAAATATTTCAGGTGTTGGTTAGAGGGCACTCTAGGCTTGTGTACCAGCATCTGCTGCACCTGTACCACTGACAATTTAAAATGTAAACATTACAGCTAACAACTTAGGCTATAAAGACAACTGAGAAAGAGCGGAATAATTGGAAATGGAACTGATGCTGAGTCTGACGACAGCCACAGCAGAGGAGGAAGCGGTGCATCGTCTACCTCCAGAGTTGGCGGAGTTGTTCAGAAGCGACACCGAGAATGAAGAATTTAAAGGATTTAGCGATTAGGAGTGAGACTGGTGAGTTTGGTGAACTTGTTATATTATGTTCTTTATGTTATAGTTATGTGAATAACTGTTAATATATTACGTTAACATACGAGACACCTATTCAGTTCGTTGTTTATGCTTCATGTAGCTGAATAACCATCAATGTGTTACGTTAGCATACCCCACACCTATTCAGCCTGTTGTTCTCTATTCTATTATTACTATAACTTATCTTTAAAGATGAAATGTCTGTTCTTGGTGTCGGATTTTGTAAAATAAATTTCCCCCATAAAATGCGACTTATAGTCCAGTGCGACTTATATACGTTTTTTTCTTCTTCATTATGCATTTTTTGGCTAGTGCGACTTACACTCCGAAGCAACTTATAGTCCGGAACTGAAACACAAAAAAGAATTGTTTCATCTATGTCAACATAATGAACAAAGAATTTTAAACCTGGTTCTTTTAAAATGTATATAAATGTGCACATGAACGTAAGTGCCAGAATGCCTGGGTGTCTAGGTTCTCCCAAAAACAGACAACAGCAGTCTCATAAAAGAGCCCACCTGACCTGATCTAGCATCAACAACTACTGAATCCAATACAAACAACAGGTGTACATGTGTGTAGAGTGAAGCACAGTTAAACTGTATTTGGTGCCTGGGGGAGACTAGAGCAGTCAATTGGTCTATTTATCAGAACAGGACATCCCATTGTAATTGTACTTAGCCTTAGCATGTCTAAAACTTGATTTATTGTTTCATGTTTTGTTGTTTTCTTGATTTGTTGGGGGGTTGTTGTTTTTTTGTTTGTTTTTTCAATTCAAGCTGAGGCAAATAAAATAAAAAATAAAAAATAAAGGCATACACTGAAGCTGCTGTAGCAAAATCATTAACTGCAGTGAAAAATCAACTCAGTTCTTCCCTTTAGTTAGGAGTTGTCAGTGGCTGGAGCCTATCCCAGCAACTAGGGACTGAGGCAGGGTTAATCACAAGGCTGACAATGGCAAAATAGCATTTACCTCTGAACTAGAAGATCTTTGAGTTTGAGTCCAAGTCTGGGCATTATATTTTATAAGATATAAGATCAGTGCTGTAGCAGAAGTCTACGCTATCTGGGTGCCTCTAATTTTGATTTTTCTTCTTTTTTCTTCTGCAATTGTGTGTTTTGTGAACATTTTCTTTGTTCATAACCTTTAAAAACTTTTGGACAGTACTGCACACTGAAAACCATTCAATCTCACATTCATTCACCCGACTGTGGACGTTGGGAGAAAGCTGAAGAGAACCCACAGAAACACAGGGAGGACATGCATACTCCATGCAGAAAGATCAAAAAGAATCAGATTAATAACATTATTATTTTTTTTACAAAAGCTAAAACATGCTAAAACCACATTGAGGGGAACAGGAGCAGTGGCTGTTTCCCAGTGTTGGTACAAAAGCTGATTAACGCCAGGATTAGTGCCCACATTAAAGGGAAGTGGTGTTGGGGGAGGTGGACAATATTTGATCTCTCATAGATCAGGCTAATCCCAGGTGTTACACATTTTGATACCACGTGGAATTATAGATTTCAATAGACTAACACTATACAGTATGTTTAATCTTACCATATTTGCGGGTGAAAAAGCATGATATCTGTGAGTCATTCTTTTTTCCTAAACAAGCAAACTTTGGATTAATGTGTGAAACAAATGAACACAGTCAAATAATCCATCTTCTCAAGCCTATGTAATTTCCACCAAACCAAATCTGGTCTGGCAGTGCTGTGAATTTAGGGGCATGTCACATTTCATACACAAATAGTCGTACAACATTTCTATTTCAAACTGTTTTCTATGTCAGTGTCTGTGTTATGTTTAATAACCTGTAGGGGGCAATAGGCGAAGCTTTTACCAAGACAGAAGGAGTAACAGAAATAGCAAAGATGTGAGAGCTAGATTATATTTTTACACTGCATTTATTGAAGAGGCAAGAAGGTTTAGAGGTGAAAATAGTTGTGGTCTGTTCAGCCTTTGAATACACTGCGTCTAACTTCTGTCTTTTGAAGTTCAGCAACATAAGAGAAAAAATGCAGAAGACGGACAGAATGTACTGTGTATCCAAATGCATACAGCCGTTAGAGGACAATGTAATTGTTATGGCATTGTAACAGCATGGCCTTGCCTCTAAGTACTGAAAATGTTAAATGCTGCAGCTCATCTTTTGGAAAATTATTACCAGTTACAGATTTTTGTTGGTCGTCTTGCATCTGACTTTCAACTTCATACCAGTCTCAGGCGCATAATACTGTTTTCTGTGGCTGTCATTGGTATGTTTTAAACTGTCAAAACACTGAATATGCCCCTGGCCTCAGTTTTATGATAGCACTGATGTCACTATCTTTAAACAAAAAACATATATTCTTGATTAATAGCACATTTTTCTTCTGAACCTGCAAAAATAATGATCACGAAATATTTCATATATCTGAGATTTTATCGGACCAAATCTTTCATTTGCAAAGATCAAAAGGTTGCTCATAGAGAGAAAGAAGCCAGTCACCGCTGAATGCACCGCTACAGAAATAAAGACGTAATATACACTATTGCCAAAAGTACTAGGTCATCTGAACTAATACTTTTGGAAATAAAGTGTAACTGTGAATATAGTTTTAAAAGGCTGCAGAGATCACAGCAACAATGTCCAAGGACTCTGTACTACTTTAATTAAGAGTGTATAAAGTGATGACTTGTCAACTGTGAAAATACAAAAGCATAATAGACATAAGCTGAGGATATCATTCAGCACGTATAGTACAGGGTATAGTAGAGGAGTGGTAATAGAAAACAAGAATAGAAACATGGCATTGAAGACACAGAAACATGTCCACAGTCTGCTCACATCCTCCAGTGACTTATGCCCTGCCATCAATGACTGTAGAAGGAATGGACATAGCGAGCCCGTACCTCCCTGCGTGCCAAATAGGAAGTAGTGGGAGAGATTTTACAGACATTCAGCAGGACATTAGAGAGCAGAAAACGCCTGCAATTTCAACTTTATACTAGTTTTAGTTACTGACAGTCTTTAGGTTTGAGTTTAGCTCACTTTAGTCATAAGAGGGGAACAAAACATTTCCCAGACCAGAAGTCATGGCTGCTGTTCGTCAGTGAAGTTTGTTAGCACTTGTTTTTAGCTTTTTACTGGATTTAATTCACCTCCTAATCAAAGTTGTTCACTGTCTGTTGGCGCTTCAAAAACTACTCTGGGCTTTTGGTAAGTAAATATGTACTTTTATTAATTTAATAGGATATGATAATATGTGTGAAGCGGCTGGGATGAGAATCAGCACCTCCAAGTCCGAGGCCATGGTTCTCGACCGGAAAAGGGTGGTTTGCCCTCTCCAGGTTGGAGGAGAGTTTCTGCCTCAAGTGGACGAGTTCAAATATCTTGTTCACGAGTGAGGGAAGGATGGAACGTGAGATTAACAGATGGATTGGTGCAGTGTCTGCAGTAATGCGGTCATTGTATCGGTCTGTTGTGGTGAAGAAGAAGCTGAGCCGAAAGGCGAAGCTCTCCATTTATCATCGATCTACATTCCTACTCTCACCTATGGTCATGAGCTTTGGGTCATGACCGAAAGAACAAAATCCCGGATACAAGCGGCCGAAATGAGTTTCCTCCGCAGAGATAGGGTGAGGAGCTCTGTCACCCGGGAGGAGCTCGGAGTAGAGCCGCTGCTCCTCCACATCGAGAGGAGTCAGTTGAGGTGGCTCGGGCATCTGTTCCGGATGCCTCCTGGACGCCTCCCTGGGGAGGTGTTCCGGGCATGTCCCACCGGTAGAGCTGGAGGAAGTGTCTGTGGAGAGGGAAGTCTGGGCATCTTTGCTTAGACTGCTGCCTCCGCGACCTGGTCCCGGATAAGCGGAAGAAGATGGATGGATGGATGGATGGATGGATGATAATATGTAAAGTCTGCTATCTCAGAAAACGCTTGCAAGCTAAAGCTAACTCAAAGAGCCCTGTGCACTACTAACATTAATGTAATGGTAGTTTAATGTTTTAATATTGACCAAATGTTATTACAAGTTCCTAACATAAAGATATTAAATATTATAAAATATGTAACCTGCAATAAAGTTGATCTGGGTCTATAATACCTTAGAACTGTTCAGTGAATGTGTTAGTAGAATTTTTGTCATCTCATATATATTTGACCTAAGCAGATAATTGGAATGAATGAGTAATTCTTACTATTTTTACCTCTACTATTTTTGTATTTTTTTTACGTTTTTACACCCAGGAATAATAATAATGTATTAATTCTGTACACAAATACATACAGTATCAGTCAAAAGTTCAGACATGCTTTCTTAGGCATTCAGTAAGCAGGTGTGAAGTTTTATAGTTAATTTAACCAAAGAATATTTTCAATTACAAAGTTACATTCCTTTATAATTTCTACATAACAACATGTTCTTATGACACCAGCAGATAGCAAAGGACTTAGAAGAATGATTTAGATTAACTTTGGTGACATTGTTATTGTACCAATGTAACTTTAAATCTTTGAAACTACTACTATTACACATTATGTACTGTGCACTGTATCTTGACTGCAAGCTATTTATTCTTATGTAGAAGTCATCCCTTCTTTATAAAAGTTACAGCATCTTATCTCTTTGGGCCCTAAACTGCAAGTGTAAACTGTTGCAGCGTCTACAGCAAAGCGGTTCTGTGTGCACTCTGACAGTGTGAGCTGCTTTGCTGATGGCAGCTCTACATCTGTCTCTCTAATTTTGTGGACTTTGTTTGACCAGCCTTCAAAGACATTAAACACGCAACAATTTAATCAGCTACAGTCAGCGTAGGTCTCTTATACAGTATGTCACTGTAAAATGTCTTTACCACTCTCACAACGTTCAGTGTTCACACATTGCCACAGTAAATACTACGGGTGCAGTGTCTTTAGGGCCTTTTTTTTGCTCCCTGTTTTGCACACAGTCACCTACTGCTAGAGCTGCCTGATTCAGGTCACGGTGGTTATCCTGCTCTGGTCCTGTACTCTTACCTGTCCCAGCTCTGGTCTCCTGCCTCTTCACCAGCTCATCTGTGGTTCTTGGGTCTGGTCCTGCAGCTGACACACCTCTGCGCCGTCTGCCTGCTTCACCTGACATCAAAGCCTGATCCATCCACTACTCCTGTGTCTTTACAATAAACTTTGTACCCAACATATGTGTAATTTTCTGTGTGTGCTCCTGGTGCCATGGACATCACACTGAAACATTATTTTCTACTGTGGTGAGGAATTATGGCTACTAAACCAGATGATTTATATATGCAGTGTTTAAGTGTACAAAGTTATTAAGTGTTATATTTGTTATATCTATTTTGTGAAAGATAAAACGTTATTTCATAACATAATGCAGCAGCTTTTAGGTGTTTAGTGCACTCAGAATATAAATGTAATGTTTCAGCATATCATAGGTAGGTGTTATTTTCATCAAACCTTTGTGAAACTGTTTTATTAGTCTAAAATACTTATAGAGTCTGACAAAGCTGGTTACTTTAACATTCAGGTTGTTTTCATGTTGTTCTCTCAAGGAGATTCAGAGGCTGTGGAAGAAGACAATAGTAAAAGTCTTAAATTGTCCCTCCTATACACAGTACTAACCAAAAGAAAAAACATAAATTACTACACTGCTACACTTCACAATTTGTACAAAATCTGTAACTCAGTGTTGGTGTTATGTGGAGGCTCTGGTCAACCAAGTGGTAGCAGAACAGATAGGTAAGTGAGCTGACAAAAACAATGAAACATGTGAACTAAACATAAGCACTTATTTAAAAAGTAAATGTATCTTATAAACTGTTTAAGCACAGTTGACTTGACAGAACACAATAATACATTACAGTCAGCACAATCAAAAAATGCAAAGTCATTCTTTATTAAATTTTACATTTCTCAATAAATATTACGGTTCTCTGCATTGCACCGTACTTAAAATGACATTACCCTGCTGACTGTAATATTCTTAGTCCAAGTTAGTCAGTTGTTAAACTTGATACCAAACTAAAATCTCACAGGGTCTAATCCATTGCTAACGTCGTTTAGCAAGTGCTAACGTTGACAGTAACAGAGGGCTAATTTTTTTAACATGCACTCTGTGTAAAACACAGATAACCTCAGAATGAAGTGGATAAAACCAAACTTAGACAGAGAAGTGTAAATTTTACCTGATGTTAAACAGCAGCCAGAGAGCAATGCTAACCCTGGGACAGCAGCCTCACAGGCTACAGTCACTTCAGGCCGTCACCATGGGAACGTCTGCGGGGCACATGTACCTTCGACTCGACATTGCTTTACTGTACAAATATGTACTTCCGGCTCCATAAATTCAACAGGGCGCCGTTCAAAACGGCAAAAAATGGCAACTGAATAGGCTTCCCGCTCATGGAGCCAAACACTATGTGGGACGGCTGCTCACTGGGTCCACCGCTTATATGTCAATGCCTGCCACACAAACGGAAAATGTGCTTTTATCTGTGGATTTTGGACTTTTGTCAAAATTGTTTTGATCACGAACTTTAAACGTCAACTGCAATATTAGACATATACACAGACATACATACAAAAAATATTCACATAACATCTAAGAGAGGTGAGGGAGAAATTAAAGATGTTGAGCAAGGCTAATGGTTCTCCAGACATTATTTTTATATATTGTCCCCTAAGAGTCAAATCTCACAAGGAAACAAGCTAGCGATGGCTTTAATTCTCGATTTTACATCATGGCAGAGCGCAATCAATTGGAGCTCCATACAGGAAAATTAGAAAAAAACAGCAAAGATTATTGTAAACTTTCTTTACACATACCATACAAATGACCTGACCAGCATTGTCTGTCAGAGCAGAAGTGATGCAGTAGTTTGTTTATCCGCCTGCTTATCTTGTCATCTTTATCCCTCTTGGTGTCACTGATTGTCATTCCAAAAGCTTTCTTTTTGCAACATTATGGTAATTCTTTATTAACAACCTCCAAACATATTAACAAGGCCCAGAACATTACTTTTCTTGTAACTCTAAATAATGTAATCACTTTACTGCTCTTTAAGTGGGCTACAAATATTGCTGAAAAGGAGAGTCCAGGGTTATTGTAAATTCTGTGCCATGGCATATACTTTGCAGCCTATGTTATTAGCTATTTTTCTTTCCTTCTTAAAAATGTCTGAAGCATACAGTATGTGTGCACATTAACCACAAAATGCCACTTTGATCCCATCTAGGGTTTAAAGGTAGTGGTTAGAGCTTGAGGAAACCTTTGTTTAGCCACATTATCGCGTACAGGAAGAAAAGGCACAAGTGGAAAGCGATGTGAAAATATTGTGAGAAAATGGCATGTGAAATGACACAGGTAAACAGAGGAGGGCGAGACGTTTGGGACGGCTCAACTGCACACTCCTCCACCGCCGCGTGCTCCTGTCTGCGTCTCCTAATCATTGTCATTACAGCTGTTTGAAAAGTGTTTCCAAACAGGCAATCAAAGGCTGTCTCCATAATTAGCAGAGGGGAAGACATCTTTGTGAACAAGCGCCTCTCTCTCTCCATTGCTCCCTCCTCCCTGCGCCACCAATCTGAGAATACAAAATCAGATCTGTCTCCGGTGAGAACACAAAAACCAACACACTTTTTTTTTTTTTTTTACTTACAATGTGTGTGTCTTTGTACGTGCGCGGAACGGTTGCACTTATTGTGGCTGCCGGAGAAGACAGCTTGACTGAAAACAAACTGACAAAAAACATTTGAAGCAGAAAAAAAAGGGAAGAAAAGACGCACACACAACAACCTGTCAGGAGCGAAATGTCTCTAATTTTTCTGTCATCTGCCAGACGTTTAACAAGACAAGAGCATTCGGCTGCCACACTCCTCCTTCGAGCCACGAGACGCACAAATGGAGGAGGAAGAGGAGGCAGACAGGCCGAGGCAGATATGTCTTTTTCCTATCTCCCGTCATTGGACTCACTTAACCTTCCCTTTGTGAGCAGGTGGTGATCTGTGTCTCTCCGCTCACGCAGGGCAGAACAAAGTGTGTATTTGTAGGTGTCAGCGCAGGCAGGCTAATAAGCACTTAGCCACCGGGCCGTCTCTGTCAGTGGTGTGCTCTCCGAGGGAGTGGTGCTTATAGTAAAGGTCCTGTTCACTTTAATATGGAGCATTACTCTGATGCTACTGTCAGCTCACATTAGAGCTCTTCCCCTGTGTCTCTGTGTGTGTGTGAAAGTGGCTGCTTAAGTCTTCTGGAGAACCAGACTTTTTCACTGTTCAAAGGAGCTGACCTACAAAATACTTCAGGGCAGGTCTTCAGACTCAGAAGTCTGATTTCCACTAGAGCAGTACAGCACAGTTTGGTTCAGTATGACACAATGAAAAGGTTTGTGTTTCTATTAACGTCTGCTCTGAAATGACACAAAGTGATACAAACGTTGTGTTTCTGAAATGTATATTTGAATGTGTTGACTCTTGATGCAGACCTGAATGTTTTCTGTACATGTCCTAATGCAGTTTAACCCTCATCCTATCAAGTGGGGTAACATGTGACCTCAGGCATTTGTTTTTTTATCATATCTCACTTTATTTCATCTCTCTGATTTTTCATGACTATGTTGGTTTACTTGTTGTCTACAATTTCATATAGTTGTTTTCTGTATGATTTTTTTTTTGTAAACATAATAGTACCTATTTTCACATATGTATTTTTAGAATTTTTAGCACTTTGATTTTGATTTGACTATGATTTGATTTTTCTTTCTCATAAAACATCAATATTTGATGTACCACATGTTAGAGGAAGGGAAGTCATTTTTAAAGGATGTCCAGACTTACCTATGCCAACAGGACCACACTGTCCACACAGAGCAGAGATGATACGAAAAGACTATAATTATTTTAAATGTGCAAATTATATGCAAAGTTATTAAAATAATAATTTAGTTTTTTCATGAGAGTTAAGACATCACTAACGTCATTTTAACATCCCGTTATTATTTCTGTCCACCTGTTCATTTTTTTGCACTTTTTACTACTCTACTACTTATTATTATGTACATAATAATATCTGGTACTTATTCATATTCACCTCTATAGTCTGTTATACTCTTTATAAGAGAGTTTATACTTAAAGCCTATTTGGTAAATTCACATAACTTAAACACACTGTTTTGTTATGTACATTTTATGAATTTAGATTCGTCATTTATAGCTTATTTTACTTTATATTAATCTGTTTTATTATGTTATTTGTTTTGTGTTTGCACCAAATGACCAAAGCAAATTCCTAGTGATTTGAAACCTTTTCACTTACAATGACAAAAAACATGATTTTGATTCTGATGATGAAATAGGCTGGTAGGATGTGGGTTAAATTTTAAATATTACATTATAATTTTCATTACAAGAGCTGTACAATGCTAAAGCTATAAACAGCTATTGCTATAAAACACACACAGACACACACACTAGTTTGGTTTTCTAAATGGTACAAAAATATTTTCTTTTGGAATATGACTTTGTCTTGATCTACCTATCTTCCAATAAACACAATCGTCTCTTCTTCAACCTTTTCAAAAACAAATGCACCAAAGTTTCCTCAAATGTGGTAGAATTTTTTGGGATGCTTCAGACCTCTTTTGGTAACAGAAACTCATATCCAGTCCATGCCCCAAGTGGAAAAAGGCTTGATGTTTCTTCTAAAGCCAGTTTCAGCTAAAAGACACAAAGAAATCTATTGTTTTGAATGGAAACTGCAGACTTGTAGTGCATGTGTTGCTCTAAGTGAGTGCTTATACAGTGTTGTCAGCTCTCCTCCTCTTCTCCAGTGAGACGGGGATCTGAGAAGACAGGCAGATAGATGAAATATTTAACTGTCGTGTGTTTGAAGAACAACAGATGCTTTGTTCTGCTAATTAGCACTTAGCACTGAGAGCAGAGACGTACAGTTGTGAGCACGGAGAGGATTGTTATCTGAACTCAGCTGGAGCTTGAAGCAGTCCCACTCGACGAGCCAAGTCCAATCCTGTTTATTCTACAGTAAAACCTGGTACAAGCAGCAGGCAGAGGTATTAGTTACTGGTTTCAAATACCATCTCATATCATGTTGGTGACTTATGCTCTGCAGATATAATGTTAGAATGTGCAAATAACAACATTAAGGCTGGAGGTATTGTGATAAAGAACAGTTGTATTTGACAAAGCTAAATCCAGTCCCAGTGCTATCCTTAATGTAGACAAAAAGTCTTCAGACTATGGATTGTAAAAAAAGAAAAAAAAAACTTCTGTTTTCTGATGGACTCCCACAGAGGGGCTTTTCTGAGCGGCCACAGAGCAAGAGTGAACACCTAAATGTACAGAACTGAAGCCTAATAAGCTGCCCCAAATGTGAAATGAATCATCAGAGCAGGACAACTCCAGACTGTCTGGGAGAAAGTTACTAAGGCTCCTTTGTGTGTATTGAGTCTATTAAAAGAATTATACTCTAACTAAACATAAGGGTTCATGGTTTTAGTGTCAGTATAAAGGAATTGTAAACACAGCAGTTTTCAAGCTGACTCCACATTGATTCAATAGTTTCCATAACCCATGTCATCAAAAGGTACACATCCACTTAACCAGCGAAAGCAATTGATTTATGAGCATGAAATCTAAAGACATACAACTTCAAAATCAATAAAATGTAGTACCACTGAAATACCACTGAAAGGCTTTTAAGATCTTCATGAACAACTGTTCAAAGTTTCTTTTAGTCAGACAGGAGTGTTTGTTTACCTGCTTTACTAGTTTCGGCTACTTCCTGTAGCCTTCGTCAGAAGCGTCACGTGATGTCCAAGACGAAGACTACAGGAAGTAGCCGAAACTAGTAAAGCAGGTAAACAAACACTCCTGTCTGACTAAAAGAAACTTTGTACAGTAGTTTACTTAAGAAGACAGTATGAATTTCCACAAAAGGATCTTCATGAACACTTGGGTGACAAACTAATCGTGCACATAAGACATGACAGCCTTGTATTTCAACAGCAGTATAACTGCAGGCAGAGTACTAGTTTAGTAAATGTTTTTGAGGTCATAGTGATACAATTCTGTATCATCACTTAGAGACCTCATTAGTGCCCACTCCCACTGGTGCCATAAGTAAATTTACCATAATTTTTTCCCATAGACTTTTCAAAAAATGCATATATTAAGAGTTTAAAAGCTCGGCATATAACTCATGCTAATAACACGATTCATTTCTATCCAAAAGATAAACAAAAACTTGAAAATTCAGCAAAATGTGTTTATAACTTTGCCTTTTGACAAGTTTTGGATACGTGTTTATAGCAAAATTAATAGTTTTATAGCCATGAGTTACCACATAGCTCATTAGCCTCTCTCGAGCCGTTAAACTATATGGATTCAAAGGGAAATATGAATGGGAATTTTATTTCTAGAACCAAGGGTGGCCAATCACTGTTGAGCTCTATTGGCATCTGCTAAAGCATGTTGGTTGCTGTGGTATTTACCATTAGCAGATACAGCAATCTTGGCAAAAAACTCTCACTTTCATTTATTTTAGCATAGCCACTAGTCCAGCAAAACAAAATCCCAAGTAGCCAGGGGTTTGTAACATGTTATGTTACCCTGGTGTAACCTAAATGCAGCTAAATACTAAAGCACTGGCAGTGGCTAATACGCTCAACCCACTTACTGACATTACATATACTGCCAGTCATTTGCTATTTGATCAAATGTTATTGCTTTGTTGAGAATTTGGGTATCACTTTAAAGTAACTAACCACTATTATGTAGTAAAAAATCATTAATATATGTTTATTTACTTTTTAAATGAATAGCTTATAGCTTATAGATTGAAACTGATGTTTATAAATGAGTTTATAACTCAAAATAATTAAGTGTTTAGTAACCTTTAACTAATTCTTAAGTAATGTTTTATAGAGTGTAGTTATTCCTAAAGTGTGACCAGAATTGGTAAAATTTTGCCATTTTGTCTATTGAAATTCTGTTCAACTTCCATACAGTGAAAGTAAAATATTAGATACTGCAGATGAAGATGTCACAGACCAAGAGGAGAATTCATTAGCACAGCACAAGTGCGTTGAGTGCAGCGAGGTTGTTTTGTCCTTATATAGGGCAGGCTCGTATAACACCTGAGTCAAAGTCTGCTACAGCAAAACATAAATTAAAAAGCAGACAATAGGAGCCAGTGAAGAAAACATACGACTGTGACTATGTCTGCTCTGATTCTGTCAAACTAAACAAAAAGAGAAGCCAACTAATCAAATAACAAGGTCAATGTCATGCTGCACACAATATGGGCCATTATTATAGCTACACGTTCATGTACTTGTGTGTTTTAACCAGCGAGACAGCAATCCCCCAATAGTGCGTGTGTGTGACAGGTCGGTGTAGTGCCTTGACCCCTCCTGTCCCGCAGATGCTTGTCTGCTCTCCTCTTCTCTCCTCTGACACTTAATCAATGCACTGGAAGTAGCCTTTCACTCACAATCTAATTATATGGAAATGAAGGGAAACCGTGGGGCTCTGACATGTACAGCGACAGAGAGAGAGACGGGGGGAAGAGAATTTCGAAAATGGAGAAAATAGGTTTCATGTTGAGGGCCACTCATGCTAGGATGAGGTACACACGATGCACAATAAACATACAATATGAGATAGTAAATTGTGTATTTGTTGCAGTAGCAGAGCTGAAGATGTTGAGGTTCTCTTTAGGATTGACGAGGATGGATGGGATTAGGAATGAAGACATCAGAGAGACAGAACCATAAGAAGGAGAGAGTAAAATAAATGACATTATACAGCAGTCCTTGAAAGAAACAGCCAAAGAGGGAGAAGACGGTAAATAGAAATAGCTGTCTTGTGGTAAACGTTAGAACAAGTAATATTTATTTCTTTGTATTTATCTGATAGGTTTGTTTCATGAACTCATGTCACACATTGAGGCTAATTCTCAATGCCCGTTCTTTGTAAGGCTTTTTCACAAAACACAACACAACCAAACAGTGACAATACACACAATGACAATAAAACATTATGAATACAATGGCAGGTCAGTGAAGTCAGTGATGTTCACATTTCTGAGCTCTCATTAAAATGTGAGAGGTCGTAAATGTGTTCCATTGTCTCTCTGTACCATCATTGAGAACACTTCAGAATAAATAACACTATTAAGCATTAATTAAGTATGAGTTACGGATTAGTAATCAGCTAATTGATCATTTGTAAATTATTACTTTAACATTTCTACACACTATTGAGTTGTAAACATTGTTATTAATGTTTTTTTCTTTAGTAATAAGGGTATAAACATCAGTGGTAATTCAGCATCTATAATGTGTTTAATTATATTACTCTTAAATACATATTTATTAATGCTTTATTACTGCGTATCCCTTCTACACCCCTAAGACATTTTTTGATGTTTTGCAACTGTTTTTTGTGATTAACTTTTGCTGTGTTGATTCCAATGGCATAGATTTTGCCTCAGGTGTGTATTTTCACATTTCAGGATGTATCTATTTTTTTTACTCTCTTCAAATGCTGTCTAAAATAATAGTCACACCTTTACTCCTAAGACATCTTGTGCCATTGACTCCTATTCAAATGACATTTTTATAATACACTGTCATTGCAATATAATTTTACATTTTTATCAAGTATTAAATGGATTCATGATAGTGAGGGGTTGTAATTTTAGTTGTTATTGTTTTCTACTAGGTGGTGTCATTTCCTCATATGTGGTAGATAGAGGTATACATTTTGAAAGGGCCCAATTAGCGTCTGTATAAAAAAATCTGAACTAAAATAATTTTGTTGTGTTTTGGGGTTCCCATAAATTGGTGTGAAAGTGTGTTTTGAGAAATTAGTTTATTTGTGTATGTGTGTGCACACAGATGTGCACATCAGTGCAATGTAGAAACTGTGCCAAGACTGTGCAGATGCCTCTGTGTGTGTTGGATGTGTGTATGCTCCAAAAAAACTGGAACTCAAGGGGTCAAATTTCATAAACAGAATTAATTTTTGCTATGTATGGTGAGGACTGAAGTTAATCATCGTAACCATGAAATATAAAAATTGGGAATTATTGACTACTAGATGATTTTTCTATGGCAGTTTTTATTGGTGCATTTTTGTGCCTTAAGCCAAAAGGTGTGACTAAAAAGTTAGGAGCAGCAGGATTGATAGTTGTAAATTATTCTTAAATGTTTCCCAATCATTTTGTAAATCAAGGACTTGACTTTTACTTGACCAACACCTAAAAAAAGAGATATTTACACCCCATAACTATTTGGTAGTCCTAAATAAGAAAGAAGTGAGCAGACTGGGGCAGACTCAGCAGCAGCAGCAGCAGCAGCAGGGAACACGACAGCCACAGGAGGAGGAGAGACTTTTGAATTGGAAAAATAAGTTGAGCCCTTTAAGTGAGACTGAGATTAATTGCATCAAATTTAATCAGTGCCTAGTACTATTACAAATATAAAAAGAGGTGGCTTACAAACTGTCCCAGGTTCAGATTTGTGCGTAGTGAGTGACCATGGAGGATATCAAGCCCCAGCATGGAATGGATAAATTGGCTCCAGTGGAGGAGCACAAACAAGGAGCCAGAGAGACAAGAGAATTATTGTCATAATTTTTTTTTTTTAAATTGTGCGATTATAGACTATTCACTCATAGTGGTACAGTAATATTTTGAACAACTTTATTCCTTCTATAGTATCAGTGGATACGACTACAGGGTTCGCTGGTTAGGTGGTCCCCCCAAAAAGGTTTATCTTAAAGGGATCCTTGGTCTGAAAAAGTTTGAGAAACACTGATGTAGACCAATGGCTGCTCAATTAAAATGTGTCAGTATTTCACAGGTTTGTCAGTACAGTGTAAGATGATATTACAGTGTTTTCTTTAATGAAAATGAGATAAAACCTGAATCGTTCTGTTCACCACACAATTATCAGTTCTCAGCCTTCCACAGTAAACTAGGTCTTCTTCGGTGTCAGTGATCTGCTGTAACATAGCCTTTCACAATTTATAATCCTTTAATTACAGAAAAAAAAGCGATTCATATAAATTACATGAGCATTACAACTCAATGACTCCAAATACTTTTATCTGTGTACACCAAGACAGAATTACGTTTATCACAGACATTTTCATGGCATAAAAGCATAGAAATCCTGTAATTTGGATAACAATAAATGAGTATTTTTGTGAGAGTGCAAGTCAGAGTGAATATCAGTAAAAAACTGATGGAGTGGCGCAGGACGACAGCTGTCAGTTGAACCTCTCTCACAGCGACACAAACACACGTCAATTAGAGCGGGGCAGAGCTGAGGTCACATGACCGCTCCCCGCAGCCACTGTCAGGGCTGGAGCCGCAATACACCGGACATCAGCTGACAGCACACAGAGGAAAATACTACCCACGCTCCCATATTGTTTATTATCTAAATTTGAAAATAAGCTTGCATGAATGTAACTTTCTATATTCACTTGGGGTTTACAGGTTTTTCTTTTGTTCTGCACAAGGAAACATGTTTCTGGAAGTTTATGTCTTGTGTTATGTCTTATTTGGTCAATATTAGGGCTAGTATTTATTTTGTAAAGGGGCTATATTAAATAAAATCAAGCTTTCTGAACTTCAAACCATGTTATAATGTTGTTCCCTCATCCAAAACTTACCTGGAGTTGTGTTTTGATTCATTCCCACCCATTTCGGTAATCCTCTATTGTCTGGCACCACCTTTCTGAGGCCTCAAAACACTTTGTTCCACAAGCCCTCGCCTCTACCACAAAGCCAACCCACTCCAGGAATCACTGACCAATCAACAAGGCCTCTAGTCTGCTCTCATTCCTTTATCCAAAAAACAGTGTACAGCCCTTTTTCCACTGATTCCTCACAGCTATTTTTTTCATTTTGCAGTAATTATATAAAAAGTTCAAGTAAAAAGCTGTATTTCTATATTTTTGTTCAAAGCTCCAGAACAGAGATGCGCACTGCTGCCATCTGTCGATCTCTTCACCATAAAATTAAAAGTTTTAAAACATGCAATGCAATTCTTGAGTTGATTTTGTAACTTTTAATTTGACTGTCATATTGTTTCATTGATTTTTTTGTGTTAATTATCTTATATGTAATTTGAGCATTATTTCATTTAGGATTAATTTAAGTTGTGTTGTATTTATTATGTAATTGATTATTTAGTCACATCACTTATTTAATTTTGCTGTGTTGTGTTTAGTTGTTTATTTATTTTTATTTTTATTTTTTTATTTTTATTTATTTTCATTTTAGCCTTGCTAAATGTCCGGCACATTGGCTTCTACTGTTAATTGTTTATGGTACGGCCTATTGGGAAACAGACTGTGTTTGATAAGCGCGAGTCAGCGCAAGTGTGGTTGGAGGAGTTGTGCTGCAAATAAAAAATGAGAGGTGAATACTGTCCTGCCGTATGGTTTGTTTATAGCAAGGAAGACGGTAAAATGACATCTTATTTGATCTGAACTGTAACCCACCGCCTTGAGAGACTGGTGAGCCACAAATAAACAGGGTTACAATTTAAAAATATGACTAAAAGCATAATAAGCCTTTAAGGTATAATTCATAATTAAACATGTTTTATAGTTTTTACCGGTTATTGCTCATAACACAACTTTTCACATTTTTTGATTTATTTATTTGGGCATTCCTTTTCTTGTCATGGGTGCAGGTGGACATTCAATTCATCTAGTACATGCATGTCTTTGATGGTGGGAGGAAGCCAGAGAAAACCCTCAGTAACACAATGACAACATGCAGACTCAACTTAAAGAGATCCTGGCCTGGAGATCAAACTCCTGCTGTGAGAAAGGAGGGCCAACCAGCACAGTTTATACATGGACTTGGTATTAGACATGCAATTCCCACAGGACAGCTGCAATGCATGAAATGAGCTCTGTCTGTTTTACCATTAGTACAAGCTGAAAAGTAACCAAGATGTAAATTCACACAATTGTCATGTAACATTTAATGGATTCCCAAGTCATAGTGTTTAGACAAAACAGATGTACAGTACATTAGTGTCTTGTAACAGAAAAAAATCCATCTGTTTTGCAGCAGACTAGTGTTTGATTCTCTCCCAAAACTGCAGCCACAATGTCACCTTTGTGCCAGTCTCAAGCCTGGATATAGACAAAGAGTTTAATTGTTTTGCAAAATAGAATAAGCCTAATTTAGTATATTTTAATCAGTATTAAGCTCAGAGCATTGCTTTCTTCTGTGTCAATTTATAAAAATGTATCAGATAAGAATCCAGAATTGCTGTTTGTTTGGGGATGCTCAGTACAACAGCAGCCGTGTCCAGCTGTGCACCACACTGACCACATCATTAAAAGCTCAAAGATCAGAGACAGAGAGGACAGAGGAGAAGAAAGAGAGGAATTAGACTCAGACTGGTCCACGATAACAATACAACAAAAGACACAGTTTAGAGGACAGAGTGAGTGTGCATTCATTATAAAGTGCTCTGATTGTTTTGGCGTCCTATCAGGTGGCATCAAACCGCCGCACGATCTGGAGGGAAACTACAAAGTGGATCCTGGGGCCTGCAGAAAGAAGCCTTTTTGATCGCGCTAATTAAAAGCCATTTTGTTTAAAACAAACAGACACAAGTCTAATTGGCTTTTTTCCATAAGAAAGAGGCGGATGTTGAAAGTAGAAGAAGGCTCGGAGGAGGGAGGAAGTACTGAATTGTTCTGCCACATGTAAACACACACATATCATACTACACAATACCACTGTTATGGCCATTAACAATGTGAACCTACACCAATCAGGCAGAACATTATAAAACCACCTGCCTATTATTGGAGGTTATAATGTTATGCCTAATATGAAGCCCAATATGCAACAAACTGTGATGCACTGTGTATTCTGATATTTTTTAATCACAACCAGCATTAAGTTCTGCAGCAATTTGAGCTACTGCAGTATAGGAGATGCTTTTTATTCATATTAGAAAGTAAGCATACAAGGATACATAGCCCTCTTGATATGCTTATGGTGGTTCTGAACAAAACTTTTGCTGAATGGTGAAATCAGAGGAATGGAGCTGCTGCTGTCTGTCCCTCTTCTCATCCTTCTGACCATTAAAGTAAATTACATACATCAGATTTACTCGCTATGGTTCCCACCAATAGACTGCTTGTCTTTTTTATCATCATTTTTAATGAATTAAAATCTTTATATCTTAGTGATTCCTGGGCCTATGGACACAAAACAAAAACTGTCAGAAAGTGTAACGCCTTCTCTATCAGGGTGCATTAAGCATGTCTCTAAGTGAAACCGCATTTTTTTTTTTTACTACAGCTGAGAAAAGACAATCAGATAACAGGTGGAACTGAGAAACAAGAAAAGACTGACAAATTTACAAGGCATAAAAACTCTGGAAACTGCTGTTGAGCTCAACATATGGTGGAGTTAAACAGTCCCTAACTGTGCTATTATTTTGTCTTTCAACAACAGACAACAGCATGTCAACTTCTGCTGCTTACACTATAGTGATTCATTTATTCTCAATATAAAAGTATAGAAATATATGCCAAATTATTGTGGGCATGTAAACAAACATCTTGATTGATAAACTAGAACTTCAATCAGTGCAGATGAACTTTCATGAACAGCTGAGGCAGAGCAGGAACAGTCTCTCTCCACCTCTGACTCATGAAGACACTGCCTGCAGCTCAGTGACTGGCTCCACACTGCTTTGCTTTAAATGTAGCCATTTTAGCTTTCTACCAAATTTACAAACAATAAAATATGGAATACTGGCCTAATGTGGTTATGTTTTGTCTTTCATATAAGATTGTGTCTTTTTGCAAGATGAAAAGTGAGTTTGCATTCAATACATGATCCAGATCAAATTAGAACATTGACATCATTGTAGTAGTTTAATTCAAAAAGTTTAACAAATAAACTGTTAAAATATTTTACTCTGTGTGTACTGAATTCATAATTCAGAGTAAAATATTTTAACTGTGATGATTATGATGATCATGTAAAATCAGGTATATTCAATATTCATGAAGTAATGAATTGCATTTTTACTATAACTGTAATTTATAATCACTGTAAAAAAGTAAATTATTGCTTGAAACATTTTACCTTGGATGCCCTGACTTCTCCACAATATTGTAATTTGTTTTAGCAGCTGTTTACATTGTTCATTCAGCACATATTGAAAAATATCCATTGGGGTGTATCGATACCTGTATCGTTGTATCAATTTTTTTTTCTATGATACAACTACATCGATATACATGAGCTTGAATCAAATTGTATTGTTTTCTAGGAAGTCAATATCGATACATATAAGGTATCGATTGTTAATATCAGAAATATCAAAATTAGAAATGTGTATGTTAAAATAAAACTAGATGTGGCTTTTTAGAGATAAATTTTGTGTTTTTAATTAAATAAAATGTTATATTCAACTTTTCTTCACTCTGTCTGCTGGACATAATCAACCCCGGCCGCGGTGCTGCATTTGAGAGTAAACTTTTATGATTTTTGCCAAAAAGTTGCTGTATCTATTATCGATATAAAGGTGTTCAATCATATCGAATCGTTCCAAATAAGCCAATATTGTTCTTGAATCATATCAAAACACTTCTAATTGATAAATATCTTATCGTTGCAAAAAACTATCTTTACACCCCAAATATCTATAAACCCAGGTTACTTGAATTTGCCATGCTTCTGTTGCTACCTTCCATTATCAAATAACTTTGCACTTTTACCCTGGCAAAGCCCTTTTTCAGGTGAACTGAGGTGTGCAAAAGACAAACGTCCCACAATAAAAGCAGAGTATAAAGGGGACTGCTGAATCAAGTCCACTGAGCAGAGGGTTAGGGTTAACCAAAACAGCAACAAAAAAAACTGCAGAGGAAAAGAAAAGCAAAGTGCAAATCTGACAATAAATGAAAATAAATAAATTCATATTCTTTAAAACTTGTGGGCCTTTAATGTGTTGCTTGAAGCTGTGGTTATCAACTTTCTAATCTCAGAGTTAGACCATGAACCACTGATTACTCTAGCTGCACCTGCACAAATCTGGTTCTGCAGTCACGGCCAAAAGGATTCAGCCTGGAGGAAAAGGAGACAGGGCTATGTCTCAGCTCAGGAAACAAAACCGGCTTCCAGCAAAAGGCCACTGAGATTAAACTGACATTTTCTCATTGCAGTCTCTTTCTCTCCCTCTCTCTGACCAATACACACACTACCACTTACACAGAGATCCTGGCCATCAAAGCTCTCAGGGCTGAAGTGCTGTTGGGGATTCCCTTCCGCCAAAAGACACACCTCTCACTATGTTTCTGACTTTTACATAAGTATAGGCAGAAGTAAACACATATATTAGAGCAGTATTTTTAAAGTAGTATTAGTTGTCATTGATGATTGATTGTTTAAACTGCTAAAACTATTGTGGTCTACTACATTTCTTGTCAAGCATAATACAAAATCTCTACCTTAAATGAACCCCTGAACATTCATACACTCACTAATGTTTTCTAACCAGTCGCTGATATTTTGCACATGTAGTCGATCGGTTGTCAGTTACCAAAATTGTCTTGATTATTCCACATTGGCAATATTTGGGGGTAAGCTGCTGCTAAACTTGTGGCACCATTCTTAGGGCCAATAAAGCCTGACCCATTTTAGATAAAAGGTGATGATTTGTCAGCTAGGATTTTGAGTGAAATTTGATTTAAATGGGAAGCTATCCAGACCCACTTCGCTGAAAAAGTGAAGAGTTTGGTTGGCCAGGTTGACATATTTCTGCCGCAGGTAGTAGAAAAATTATTACACCTTCTTGAAACACTTACACCGCAGGTAAACACAATGTAATACTTTACAAGAAAAACAGTAGTCAAAGACATAAAAACACACATCTGTTTCCCACACTCACTGTTTTGATCCATTGTGTTTTCTCCTGTGATAAAGAGCACAGCAAAGTCTGAAAGACACAGGCGACAGGAGCCAATTTGAACAACATACACAATACAGTACATTAGAGCCGCACTTCCCTGTCGCGGCGCTACACAAACATTCACTTATCTATATGATAATAGGAGGGCGCAGGGCTCACAGTGACAACACAATGGGGAGAGGCGCCCGCAGACAGACTTGTCTAAGATGTGATCCGAACAACAGAGAGGAAAGAGAGAGGAAAACCAGGAGCCACGTCTTTATATGCAACACAATCCGAGTCTGGATGCGTTGACAATGAAGACAACAAAACAGACAACAGCCTATTGTCAGGAGAGAAATCTTTTAAGAAGATAGTGATGAAAAGCCGTGTAATACAGACAGACTGAGGTAATGACAGCCTATTGCAGAGTGGAAGTGTAAATAGAGTCTGTTTACTGAAGCTCAGTGTGTATTTCATGTATGTTCAAACACTGTGTACACAATTGGATAAAAAGAGACAGTAAGTGGATGTATGTACATGTACACAAGTAGGCTCTGTTAGTGTCTGGCTTAAATGCAGAGCTGTCCTGTTCCATAGATGTGAAAGAAGTACTCAAATAATAGTACTGTTACTTTAAAATAATAATAAATACTTGAGTAAAATAAAATAAAAACATATTCATTTAAGTAGAAAGTACTTATTGCCACTGCGTTGCAAGTTTGCATTGCTAGTACTACTAACACCAATACTACAACTACTACCACCACTAGTATAACTACTACTACCACTGCTATAACCTGACCAAGCTTAGGATGAGACAAGACGGACAGTTTTCCATTGTGAAAAGTTTCTGCTTCTCCATTTCTTTCAGCATTTGCTGCAGCAAATCATTGTCAATTATTGTGCTCAACCTGGCATTATTTTGTACACTGGATGCCCTTCCTTATGCAAACCTCAATTTATCTGGGATTGTAACTAGTACAATTTGTGGCAGTAGAAGCATGAAAGGTATGGTGGTTCATTTATCCCGAAATGCTTTTTTAAAACACTGAATTTATTCAACAGAATTATTGGTATTTGAATTTTGAAAATGTTAAAATAAGAAACATGCTAAGGCAGTAATTTTTTAAGTGTTTTAATGTTTGTTTTTTTAAACATACTAAAAGGTGCAACAGTGCCTTCCATTGTTATCAACAGGTTACAGATCTCAGTGGAACACCAGATGTTGGTCGGTTTAAAACAAGGAATTTTTCACACTGAATTTTGTGACAGTGTGTCTCTTACACTGAACATTTAGTCATCAATTTTTACATACTGTATTTTTAAGAAGAGTATTTTGGTTTGTGTACAAATTTTATTGTGCTCAATTTCAAAACAGCAATTCTTTATTCAATGAATTGATCAAAATTCAAAAGCAAAATGTTCAGCTGCATAAATTATGGAAAAGCTTTTGTAATGAAGACACAAAACTATCATCATAGAAAGGCAGGAAAACTAACCACTTCACTAACTCAGAGAACAGCAAGAAAAGATTTTCTCCATGTGAGATTGCCCATGTGTTCAAATACCTTTAAAGTCATACCAATAATTTTAATCAGTCAAAAGTGAAGCAAAACAGAGAGTCACAAACACATCACACTTTGTCTAGCTTCATATATGATCTATTATTAATCCAATTTTTGCTTGGACCCTTAAATATTTTTTGGGGTGGGGATGGGGTTTTAACATTGTACAAATTAATGAGGTAAATGTAATGATCTGCGATGATCAAAGGATATCAGTGTTGGGCAAAGTATAGCCACCAATTAGTAAAACAAGCGCAGGAAGAGGGACTAAAATATGCACCGCTGCGGCGGATGAAAAGACGGGGTCAGAGAGAATGGACTAATTTTACAAATGAATCGACGTGTGGAGATGTGCGTGTTCAAATACGGGTCATGTTTAGATTCCCCCTGGGTCTGTGAGCACACAGAGGTCCCATAAGAGCAGCAGGAGAGGAGCTGGCTTTACTTTGATAACAATAATAAGGTATTTCTCCCTCACACCATGTTTTTTTTTTTTTTTTTTTTTTACCCCATGTTGGCACAATGAGCACCGCTGCTCGCTTTTGATCCATGAAAGAGGCTTGTTATGTTTTTTTGAAGAGTTTGATGCACAAAGGAACAAAAAATAAATAAAAGTTGGGAAATAGGCGTCCTGTGTCCGACTTGGACTTTGGTTCATTAAGGAGGCCTCCAGGGGTGCGCTGCTTTTTGTAGGTTCTTCTTGTGTTTTTCTTGTTTTTTTGGGAGCTGCTTGACCCACTGATTGAAGCTGATGCTCGACACTGTGGGTATTTGTCTGCTGCGGTGTAGGAACAGACAAACAGTGAAGTTCAGATGTACTCAGACACAGATAAATCAGTAAAACTAACCAAAAACTGAGATGTCTTAAGTATAAACTGCCTGCAAAATGTTTTGCAAAGTGTCTTTTATAGCAGTTTTGCTACTCAAAGCACTCGCCAAAGCAGCTGTCAACTTTCCACACTACCTCTTCACTCACTGTCACCCAGTTCTCACATAAATGTATCTATTATACAGTCAATTTTGCAAATGTATACTTAAAGATCATCATGTTTGCAGCAGGAATTTTAGGAGATTGTGGAGCTATAATTCACATAATTGATGCACTCAAAGTGGACATGATGGTTATGCTTACTGTCAAGTCCTACACAAGCCTGGAGGTCTAACACATCTTTGTTTTCTTTTCTCAGATAAAAATAGCAATTTAATCATTTCAGTTTTCATTCTGTCAAGTTTGGCTCGTAGGACTTGACAAACATGGACAGGAGGGATGCCAATATAAATAAAGATAAAGTAAAGTCTAAATATGAAACCATGGGTAATCTGTAGCGCCTGTTGTGTCTGAAGATATTGGTTGTGTGAAAAAGAGAGTGCGCAGGACGCCAAAAGCCTGGAAATTAAACTCAGCAAGCCACGCCCCAGCCAGGTAGCACAGGCAAGTGAGAGCAGCCACCCGACCACCGGAGAGGAAGATGAGAGAACAGAGAGGCAGAGACAGAGGAAGGAGGCAGAGCAGGAGACAAACTGGAAGTAAGGTGAAGTCCCACTAGAGGCAGACCCGCTTCCAGCCCACTCTGGGGATGTCACGCCCTGGAAAATCACCATTTAATCACAGGTAGCACTACTGTCTGGATCAATGAGATTATAAACGTACAACCGTATTAGGGGTGTACCAACACATTTTTGCAATGATACATATCAATTAGAATTGTGTTGGTCCGATTCAAGAATGATTAATTTAGAATGATACAATAGGATTTGATGAAATTTATATCAATACAGCATTTGCCAAAAATCATCAAAGTATATTCTAAAATAACAGTAACAATAACATATTTCATTTAAAAGACAAAAATGAAAAAGATGTATCTGGTTTTATTTTAACATGCAAATTTCACATATTGATATTTCCAATAATATAGATTTCTTTCCATGCATTTCGATATACACTACCTAGAAAACAATACAATACAAGGTAATGTGCATCAATATAGTTGTATGGTAGGAATAAAAAATCAATACATATACAAGTTTATGTTTACAATGTTAACAACCAATAAAAATGCATGAAGCATGCCCCATTCGTGACTTTGTTAAGGCCAAGCTAATTCTGTGCCAAAACAAAAAAAAGTTGTACCAGTGAAAATAGTTAGTCTAGACTCCTCTTAGAAGTTGCCTCAATGTATTCAAGCCTATTTAATCTAAAAGGTAAGTCCTGTACATTATAATGCATGATTTCTATTGTCTCCGGAGTCTAAAACATGTTCTTTTCCTCATAATTTCTGTCTCCAAGTTTCTTTTATAAAAAGAAATTGTCTGGAAAAAAGATAATAGAATAATACAAGTAATGCCCTTAGACCAAGTTCATTGTGCATTGATGGAGACTGTCCCACTGTGACCTACTGTTATTCATGAGCCACGTCTCCACTCACATTCTCCACTCTAAAGATAATTTTCAATCTTTTAAAGTCACATTTTCTAACAGCTCACTCTCTAAAAGCCTCCGCCATGAATAAAAGCATGGCACACATTTCTCAATTTAATAACAATGGATCACTTAGTGCTTACAAAACAGTGTTAGAAGAGGAGAGAGGGTGGAGGAAGATGAAAAGTCTGATGAATTTTAATCTCAGCCTCAGAAAGTGAAACAATAGTGAGGAGGGGATGGTATTTTGGCTTTATTCTCATCTTTTATGTGTCTTTTTGTATTTGCCTACGCCTGAATATGTTCTGAAGGAGGGGGGGCAAAGCTGGGACAAGCCACTTAAGCCCATTAGTCTAATAATTCATACACATCTTGGCAGTGCGCTCCTCGCCTCGTCCAAACATGTGCAAAGAGGTGCAGACAAAAGGTGATAAATAATTAGGTAGCTGGCCGTAGATATAGATATATAATGAAAAGTAGGTTTGGACAGAAGAATTGTATGACCTAGGACGTGGTACTGGTTCTCCAACTGTGGGACTCCTGGTTTAGTTTCATTTAGAGGCAGTTTTATTCCTCATATCGTCCTGCTCTGGTTGGAAATTCTGGCTTATTTTTGCACTACCTAAGTCCCGGTTTGGTCCTGGTATAGTCCATATTTTATTCCTTGCTTTAGACCTGGGTTAGTCCTTATTGAAGACAGTGATTCCAAATGGCGGGTTGGGGCCCAACAATATGTCACAGGAAGTTTGGATAAAGTATCCATTATCAGCTTATTTGAAACTAAAATATATAACTAATTAGATGACACAACACAGTTTTGTTGCACAGCTGCCAGCTAATAAGAAATGAGTACTGAATCAGGCCAAGGAATATTTTCTTTAAAAAAAAAAAAGACATTATGGTCCAACAAAATCATAACAGTATCACCATGCATGAGCAGACTTTCAATGCACATACAAAAACCTACATGAAAGATACTTGTATATACTTGTTTTGTTGCTATTAGATGTCATCTTGAACAGACTTAAGTTAACTACACTATCTCATGATATAAATGGTAGAAAAGCTAGAAATTACAAATTCTAGGAGACAGATTTTCCAAGGCCACAGATAAATGCATTGTTGGCTGTTAAAAGCAGGCAACGACTATTTACACAGACTCCATTATCACCTCGCTATGTTTTTTTTGGCACATAGGTATCACAGTAGAAGGATCTTTGGGTGTACTGACATCAAAAGTGTTACATCAGATCGATACTAGATAAGATTGATTCTGCTGCTACCACTCCCCTCTCTTCAAAACTTCTGTAAACTGTGAAGATTTTGATTTTTTTTTTTTTTTTTTTCTTTTGTGCAGATTTTATGTTTTTTTTTTATTTGCTAACTTCATTTGTAATCATGCACTTAACAGTGGAACAAACTTATTTAGTGGTGAGAAAATGTATTCAGATTTAACATAGGATGACACATGCTAGTTCTTACTTGAATGCACATATGCCTCTTATATGTACAAAGTATTGATATTGGTATCACAGTACTGGCCTGGTATTTACTTGGTATTGGATCAGCAAAAAAGTTGCAGTATGGCACACTCCTATCAAAAAGACCTGATACAGACCACAATCCAAACTTCAAAATTCTCATGATTAGCACACGTCTGGGAAAAAGAAAGGCCATCAGGTCATCAGCTCATCAAACGCATTTCGGTAATACTATTCACAGACTGACAGATGTCTCTCTGCATCTTCTACCTGCATCTAACAGTGTGTGTACTTTAGCCTTGTGCACTCACCACACACACACATTGTTAGATTTACTCCTAAGAGCAAGAACATATAGTTATCTAGTAAACTATACATAGCTGGTAACACAGAGCACATCATTGTCATATAGAGTAATCATGTGAAAAAGAACTGTACTGTCAGTGCATGAGTATTAAGCACTGTATATGGCAGAACATGTATATGAACATATATCTCTAGCCTTAGTCTGTTAGCAAGATAATTCAAACAGTTATAGCTGGATTTTGATTAATTTTTCAGAAAAGCTCAGTAATGGACCAAAGAATCCAGCCACAGGAGTCACAAGCTAGTGTACTCTTTGTGCTGGTCCCAAGCCCAAAGGTTGCGTCAGGAAGAGTATCCGGTGTAAAACCTAACCAAATGAGAGCCAAGTGCATATGCAAATTACTGTCAATAGGAGACAGATGATTAGTTGTGTGAACCCCCGGAAAGGAAAAGACAAAAAAAAAAAAGAAATAATGGGCCAAAGAATAAATTATTTGTTTTTAGTGTGGAACCGAAACACTGGAAAACTCTATTAACTCTTAATAAACAAGCTTAAGGAATTTCCTACGGCTCTCCCTGAAACACATCACTGTGGTCATAAAGGAGGATGAGGCTAGCAGAGCGCCAACACGGACAAAGGCCATTGGCTCATTACAAGGTTACATACTATTACATGCAATTGTCGGAGTTGGAGGGAGACATTTCTTTCTTTCTTTCACTTTTTTAAAGCACCAAGGCTAATAGAAAAACAGATTAAGCTTTATTGTTGGATTTTTTCCAGCATAATAGGAATATTTCAATAGAAAATTAACATTTCTCTACACTTGAGCTTGTATACACCTGCAGGGCTGAATACTAAACAACAGGTACATTATAAAAGCAAATCACTGTATTCAGAGCTATACTCTTCTGCCAGGGACTTACCATACATTCAGGGTGCCAATATCAATGATATGTTATGTCTTATAATTGAAAACCGTAGGTGTAATTTGTTTGAAAAGTTCACAGATACTTAGCTATTGTTTCAAAGTTCACTACATGTTTTATGTTCAAGCTTTGTATATAAAAGACAGGGTCACACATGAATAAAAAAATAGATGACTTGAATGTGTCTAGTTCCTATAGACCTATATAGACTCTCTCAAGCAACATCATCAAACAGATCCACAGCAACAAGAAAAGGGGTACTGCCAAGTATTTATAGGTTACACGCGTACAAGCTAACAGACTCCTCAATACAAAAAGTAATTGTGTTTAGAATGAAATGCCATCGAGCTACAGCCTTCACACTGTGTAAAATTCACTTTCACAATTTCAAATCCAAGCATAACATAGTCTAAAAACATGGAGTGACTTCTATGTTCTCTTTAGCTGGTGTTGCCTAAATGCTTCAATAAATTAAGAGCAAATGGTGGCTAATGTTTTCGACCTGTTCAGCGACAGCACACCCAGGGAAGAAGCGAAATTTAAACTGCAAAACTGACTTTTGCATTAACAATAATCTACCATGAATATTAATGTTCTCTAAACACACACTGTTATGACTTTTTTTTTGTTTTTTAGTAGCTGATGAAGTAGTTTTACATCAAAAGTATGACAAAAAGCAGTGTCAAACAAAACAAACCGTGAATATACTGTATAAGAGGAAGAAGGAGAGCTTCTTTTTTATTTTGGTGGGCCTTTAAAATTTTAACACCAATGTCCCGGTCTTAAATTGGAATCAAGCCCACTATAAAACAATATGAACCATGAGACAACACTCTCGTCACCATCTACAGTCTCTCAATCATATTTATTTTATAAGAAGCTGCTCAATGATTGGCTGAAATCCTCTTCCCTCAGTCCAATCCCTTTTGTCCCTGCAGGCTTTAAAACATGAACAGAGGAAGACTTTGAGCATGACACTGTATCTTTCTGTATCCTTTTGTTGCAATGACAGAGACAAGAAGTCCGACCACACAAAGCAAAAAGAGCCACTGTTTCCCCCACACTTTGGTCAGCCGTGCCACTCTGCCAACACATCCTACTTGCAACTGCTGTCTTCAGACTTGTGTGCAGTGAAGAGAGGCTGAGTAAAGACTTACCAGATCCAGAGTCTGAATTTCCTCTCGGTCTCTTCCACGGAAACTCAGAGGTGAATGAGGTCGGGATGGAGAATGCTGCTCCTGCTGCTGCTGGTGCTGATGGTGGAAACGTTGGGTACTCTTCACATTTATTCTGTCACTTCTTCATCCCTCTGCTGCTCTCCATCTCTGTCTCGCTCTCTCACTTTACTACACATTTACACCTGTAAGACACAGACATAACAAAATAAGTTTGGACATTTAGACCCATAAATGTAGTCATGGCACTGTGTAAATAATTATAAAACAGTTTAGATAAAAGCCCAGCAGTTTGGCCATTACAAACCATCTGCTTCATTGTGTGTACTGAATCACATATTGCTTTTTTGTTTTATTTATTTACTTATTAACCTTTATTTAACCAGATAAAACACCATTAATTAGGGCTGCACAATATATCGCAAAATTATCGTTATCCCAATATCAGCAAATGCAATATCTGTATCGCAATAATCTAAATATATCACAATAACACTGTGGTCTTCCATCTGACAGAGATTTACACTGAAGAATAATTTTCCACCAGAGCCTTAAAAGAACATGTGTTGTGACTAAATAAAAATGTTTAAAAAGTCCAGTTTTAGTGGTAATTTAATTAATTTAGTCACAGCTTAGCCTTGTTTTATTCCTGCTTTAGTCTGTGTTACGTTTTGATTTTGTTGCTGTTTTGACTTGTAAATACCGGAACTTACATTTTTGTGAAATGTAGTGAATTTATGTTCAAAAAGTAGGCTCTATTTTCAAATTTCGCACTAATATCGTTATTGCAATTTTCAACATAGTTATCGAATATCGCATGTTTCCTCCATATCGTGCAGCCCTACCATTAATAATAAATAGACAGCTAGAAAACTCAATTAGAATAACAATATAAAACAAGGTTACATATTACAGGCATATGAAAGTGTAATTGTTAAGAACACAGTAACAAATTAGAAACACAAGCACTGTTCATAGGACTCTTGTTGTTTGTTTGATAAGATAGCACAAAAAGCTCTAAGAGGAATAAGATATGACAGTTTCAACTCAGCTTGTACAGTATTCGAGGCAAAAGAGGCAGCGTAACTAAAAGCTCATTTCCCCAAATCAGTCCTAACACAGGGAACAAACAAATGAAGTGACCTAAAATGAGCTACTACATATGTTTCAGAATAAAACAGGAAGTAACTAAAATGTGAGACTGAAAAAATGACTTCAGGAGTTAGTCACAACACATAACATCCCTGTCAACTTTTTCCTCCTTCCCAAAATATATATATTTTTAGTGGTTATTATCAGTATTAGCACGTTAGCTAAAATTCATGAAATTAATCTGATTTATTGCATGGCTAGGGTGACCAGACGTCCCTATTTAATGGGTCAGTCCCAATTTTAGGCTCTTTGTCCCATGTCCCACCATAAATCTCATATATTCCAGTTTTTAACAAACCATCTTCCAGTTGTCCCCATTTTAGGCAAAAGAAAAGCACAGGAAACTTGAAATCTTTTGTCACTAAAATTATTCACCATGTCATTGTTTGTTATCAATAAACTGCCATCAAATTCAAAACATAGTACATAGCATCATGTACTTTAAATTCTGTGACAGAAAACGAAGGATGCAGAGAAGCTTTTTTGTCACTTGATAAGTTCAAATGCTCTGTGATATGTGGAAAAAAATATGTTTTTAACAAACCATTTATGATGTATCCAAACAGTTGGTGATTATTACTATTAGTTTTTTTTGTTGTTGTTTGTTTGTTTTTTGACCTGCAGCTGTAAGTCCCATGCCTGTCTGCTCTAAACACAACATCTATTTAAATAAGAAAGAGTTAAAACTAGCCAACTTTTTTCAAATCACATGAGTGTATTGAGCTGGCTAACTAGGCTAACAGTAGCCTATTATATCAGCTACAGTATTGTAGTAGGGCAATTTAATAGAGACTGGGAAATTACATCATAAACAAGCATTGAATGATGAATCTGCCATGTTGGTGGTCACAGACTGAGAAATACCAGAGTAGCATTAGGAACAGCAGCATAAAAAAGTAAACAAACAAGCCTTGAAACAACTCTTTTAACTGCTAGTGTCACTCTTGGTGAATATTTATCACACACTAAAGTATCAAAATACTTGAGTAATTTACATCCTAAATTGCCACCAATGTGACTGTCACGATCCCGTTCTCTAGTCATGGCTGTTTCTCAATTCCCAGTATGTAGACTCCAGACTTGTGTACTCAGAGGTTCAGACTTGTGTACTCAGAGGTACAGACTCGTGTATCAGAAGTACAGACTTGTGTATCAGAAGTACAGACTCGTGTATCAGAAGTACAGACTTGTGTATCAGAAGTACAGACTTGTGTATCAGAGGTACAGACTTGTGTACTCAGAGGTTCAGACTTGTGTACTCAGAAGTACAGACTCGTGTATCAGAGGTACAGACTTGTGTATCAGGGGTACAGACTTGTGTACTCAGAGGTACAGACTTGTGTACTCAGAGGTACAGACTTGTGTACTCAGAGGTTCAGACTTGTGTACTCAGAAGTACAGACTTGTGTATCAGAAGTACAGACTTGTGTATCAGAGGTTCAGACTTGTGTACTCAGAAGTACAGACTTGTGGGTGCAGACTCGGAGAATGGACTTGAGTAAAACACGAGGATGGCCAATCCTTTTTTCAGATTTTGGGACAAGGTAAACTTGATAACATCACAGGAAGCTCTCCTGTGGCTCTGGCCCCAGGCGTTCGTTTTATTAATAAAATGTACCTTTAGTTATATGCACAAGAATACAAAGGAACATCTGAAGATTTTTATTTTTAATAAATGAAAAATAGTGCCCACTGTTTTTTTTTATAAAAAAATAAAATTTAGAGAAATAGAAACAAATAATTCATAATTCAGATGTATAAAACAGAAGACAGCTGAACTGCCTGCATTTGTTCATGTTAACATCTTCATATTAATATAAATAACATGAGGTAATGAATGTGTATAAAGAGAGATGGGTCAAATGGTAAACTGCCTGTGCTTGAAAACAAAGTCCTTGAAAATGTGCAGCTTGAGGAAGAAGAAGTTAAAAATCAGGCAGTGCCTACACACATACACATGTATGAAGTAGCCTATGCATTCTATGGGCACTGGCACTGTTCTGCTTCAGTGCGGGGGTGGGGGTGGGTGGGGGTGGGGGGGGGGGGGGGGGGGGTATGGTGGACTCACACCAAAAGCAATAAAATCTCTTTCCTTAGTCAGTTTGTGCTCTTCTTGTGTCGCCAGCTCCCCTCATGTCGCTGATGAAGGGCGGGAGGTTTTACAAACGCAACTTTTGTGCCTGAACCAATTCCTCTCAAGTGTCTCTCAGATCTTGGTCTGTGATCGGCGGTCGCTTCGGTGATGCCCCTCCATATTTGCATAAAGTTGACTTCAGTTCAACTTAGACTTACGCTCAGGATGCTTGATTGTCATTGCTCGGCACGTTCCAGACACTTGTTGCCTTTGCAAGCAAGCATACAGAGGAAATGAATGATCACTGGTTGCTCAATCGGTTCTCTCATTGGTTTTGGTTGAACATAAACATAGCCTAAATAAAAACTGGAACTCAATTTTATTTGTATAGCCCATCATCACAGCATGTTACAACAAAGGGCTTTACAATAATAGACAAATAAGCAAACAGGCTGTACAAGGCAAAGACTAGGGCTAACACCGAGACCTACACAGACAACTAGTCACTTTCACATTTATTTACTTATGGGCAATTTAGATTCACAGTTCACATATACAAGCATGTCTTGGGTGGTGCTTAGAGACAGGAGAAACTATTAAAACAAATATTCAATATCCAATAGAATCCCTTAAAAAGCCCTAAAAGTATTAGATAGAAAATCTTATACCTTTCCTCATTGTCCCATACTTACATACTTGCCCCCAAACAGAAATAAGAGATTGAACTACATTCAAAACATTTAAAAACAAATTTAAATTGATGGCTCAAGAGAAACCAGATCTGTGAAGGTTAATTTTATACCAACTCAATATTGTATGTTATTGTCATTATGTGTTCGATGTTCTGTGTTTTCTATACTACTGATTGTCATTGATGTGCAGTGTCTGTGTGTGAGTGTGAGAGAGAGAAAATTTACTTATATGTTGTTCCTTCTTCTGACCTGCCAGGAACTACAGAGGTTAATTCTGGCACATATGCATTGATACAGTATGTTCATCCATATGCACTGTCCCTTTAAAAAAAAATGAAAATGATGATAAATACAAAAATGTGCATCTAACATAAGCATTGTTTTATTTATGAAGCGTACAAATTAATAACTGCAGCCACAGTCTAAACACTCACTCCATTTGTCTGACAGAAGTATACAATTACGTGCAATTATGGTGCAATATGCCTCTCATTGTTTACTAAGGCTTGTATTTAAAACTCCACATTTGTTCCAGTTCAAACAAAATGATTCACCCACTGCCTCACACTATCCTCCTCTTTATCCACGTTTGCTTACTTATCTCTTAATGTGCATTTTGCTGCCCACTGTACCTTGTAAATGCCACAGTACGCCCGTGCCGCAGAGAGAAGGGCTCAGGGGCAATTGGCAGAAGCACGGGGGCACAGTGGATGCGCTTCAAAGCCTGTCAAAACTATATTATAGGCTTGATCCCTGTCCAACTCACTTTCACAGTTCAACAGCTACTGTACGGCAAAGACAAAGGGACCCATTGGTGCTCTGCTTTCTAAAGTTAGCTCACGAAAGCGGCTTTGTTTCGTGCGATGTGTAGAGGAGGAGGTGGGGCTGCGGTCAAACAAGGAAATGTCTAAATAGAGTGAGCGCATAGGTCAGCTTTATTATTCATTGGTCATGTGTCCTCAGTTGGGTTTAGCTCATCACTGCGTACACACACACACACAGACACACACAGACGAGTACACACAGCTCCCCTAGGTGTGGCTTTTACTGCACATATGCTCCTGGACCGTGCACAAATGTCAAGACCAATAAGAGGGACGTCACTCTGAATTCATCCTCCTTTCCTCAGCGTTTAGCAGCTAGGTAGCACAGAAACACACAAGCACCGCTCAGTTCCTGACCTGGATAGTCTCTGGTGGATGTGGTCAGTATGATTGCTGAACTGTATACAGTACTAATAATGCTTATAAAGCTTATACATGTAGTTTTTGTAAGTATCTAGGCACACAGGAGATACATTTAAACATTTTAAATTTTAAAGTTATGCTGAATGTATTTATATTTTTTCAGTGAATTTTTTTCAGTCTAATTCCCTAATAGCATATTGTGCAAGGAACAAACTGTAGCTACTGGAGGCTTTTGCAATTCATAGGCTCATACACTAAATTTCCAAAAGTATTAGCTCACCTGCCTTTACACAAATATAAACTATGGAACAGGAAGAGACCAACCCCAAACTGTTCCCACGAAGTTGGGAGCATAGAACTGTCCAAAATCTCTTTGTATGCTGAAGCATCAGAGTTCTTTTCATTGGAACTAAGAGGCCAGGCCCAGCTCCTAAAAACAACCCAACATCATAATCTGAATTCAGTTATTTGGGTGGCTGAGCGCTCAAAATATAGTGTATATAGGGATGGTGTGCCTTGTTAAGAGTTTAACAGTACTACTATTACTTCTACTAATACTACTACGGTTGATACTGCATAATGATCCTGTAAGTATATGAATTGTTTTTATTGACAATATGAGCGACTTATATTTTATTTTACTTATTCAAATAAAAAGATGAAATAACTATAATTAAAGAAAAAGCAGTAGCCTCTTTTTATATAAATAAAGCTGTGTGTAGTAACAGCTTTGTTTCAGGGAAATGTACATGCACTCAGATAAAGAATAAGGTTTAGTTAGTTCTTATGGTTTTTCTGTGTGAGTTGCTATAGCGTAACGTTATGCAGCATACAGCTCTGTAAAGTGGTTTGGCAAAGTGTTTTGCCAGATTACTGCATGCTGCGATGGCACACAATGCTTGTCCCAACAGAGCAGCAGCTGAGTGAGCCACGGCGTCTTTTATGAGAAGCAACGAAAATATATCAAACATGTATTTGACCACGTGGCCTTTACTGAAACCACTCAGTACTGTTAAGAGCACTGCTAAGGCTGAAGCTTATTGGTCTGTAAGGACGTAGCGCCGATGCTGTTATAATACCAGGTTTCTGTACCCATAGCCTATACAAGATCAACATTGCTCAACATTACTACTGAAAATACTGAAATGGCTTACAAAGAGAAACAGCACAGAAAACAATTAGTGACAAGGGGTCACAGAGTTAAACTGGTGTTGTGGTAAATTTTATAATACACACAGAAGTCGTCAGATATACAATATATGAAGCTCTGCATAAAATCAACCAGGATGACAGATTTCTTTTCTCCAGTCTGTACCCTATCACTCTCATCCAATCACAGCCTGCCATCTGCCTCTCATCCAATCACCTCTCAAGCCATTCTCATATTTGTACATGTCCTCTCCTCTCAGTCTTCTGTATTCAGTTTCGAGCCGCATCCCTGCTCTGCCCCCCCAACTCCGCCGCAGCAGCAAAACCATCATCCTCCTCAGCCTCACCACCAGTGTCAAGCCCCAGAGATAATATTCCCCGAACTACTCTCTCATACTCTCCCTTCATTGCATCGCTGACGTCTCTACCTGCCAGGATCTAAGCACCAAAGTTATTAAATAAATCATCTGTTGTCTGTGTTTGTTTTAAGTCTCTACTGGTTGAAATGTTCACAGTTACACGCATGTATGACATGAAAGTCCTCTCATGTATATTTGCGGCTAGAAACACAACCACTTCTGGTTTTGATATGTGTACTTTTTCAGTATTGTACAAACCACAGACTATCTAGCCTTAAAATAAAACCTAGAGGTGCTGGTCTGTTTCATTTATTTAACTGTATGTAAATGACATATAATGCAAGACTATACGCAGCACTTAGTTATGGTAAATAAATCAAAAAGTAGATTTTGAAAACAAATTTTGAAATCCCGTCTTTGTCCCTCCCATCTTAGTTCACTTCTCTATGTTTGTTTAGTAATTAAAGTGAATTTGGAGCTTAGACACAGTACATTATGATAATATAATGTCATAAACATAATTTCTAGCTGATGGGCTTATCTCTAGATTGCCATTCAAGTTTTATGATTCCATCGCTTAATCTAACTCTGTTTTATGCTTCATCTTTGGCCACAAACACAATTAATGATCATTTTCCATGTTTGGGTTTGTTTCCAAAACCCATATTACAGTTGTTATACTTTAGACCTGCCATCAGGAGTGGCCTAATTTGTTTATGGTTAGCCCAAATTAGGATCATGTGCAGTGCTGTCTCTCGCCTCTGTAGTTTTTATTTGAGTGCATGGGAGGCCTGGAAATAAGGAGGCTGTAAAATGAGCACGAATGTTGGCTCTAACAAGGGCCATGTAAGCAATTTCCTCTTATTACAATACAATAAAGTATAATGGAGAAGCTTGCTAGTTATGCTCTACTTTTTATAGTTCTGTTGTTGAGATAAAAAAAAAAGGTTTATCTATGTTCTGTGTTGAATCTGAAAGCAAACAGAGTTCAGATTGGACAAACTTATCACTGCTTGGGAAGAAGCACATTTAATTTATTGCAAGGAGGTTTGTAGTTGATTGTGGTTTTATGTTTTTAAAGTGAACACGAGCTAGTTTTGTTGAATTTAGCTGGGCTGCCATAGGTACTCACAGGCTGTTGAGGGTTGAAAATGTTGAAATTTGTACCTTTACAAATGCACTACTCATCATTTTTTGACCAATCACACTTTCAGAACAAATGGGGATTGTCCTCTTCTGAACAGGAACACTTACATTGGTTATGCCAGCTTGTGCACGTCTTTATACATTGGAATAATGGCAGCAGCATCTAACTGGAAAGATAACTAAATTCAGTTCAGGCGTAATAACTTCTTAAGGTAAAAATCTGCAGAAATTACCACAAATGAGCATAAAAAAATAAAATAAAATGAAGACAGAAAAAAGCAAGTACAGGTCTGACATTTTCGCATTCTTAAAAACTCGAGGAGTGGATTTAAAAGTAACAATACAAAAACAAACAATACAAAAGATACTAGTAATATTTAGACAAATCGAATATTACCCTTGGTTACATTGTTTATCTGCTCCCCCTGGGTCTTGAAGTATAAAAGCCATTGGGCCACCTCACAGCGTATAATAATATTTTTTTCACACAGCAACTAAAAAAAACGTATGATGAAAGCAACTCCATTAAGCCTCTAATGTAGAAACAAATTCATCTTTTTTCCCTCCAAATAACAGTAATTTCATCTGAGGCCACAGAGTTCAGGGAAAAACCAGGCATTGGGTTAAATCATTGTCACATTTGACCTGGTTTTAAATACTCTTTTTGTGGATACCTTAAAACAAAGAGGAAGCCTGTTGAATGTAGCAGCACGTCTCTGGTGTAGATAAACGGTGACTCCGAGTGCTCAGGGTTTAAGTGGCTGATCCGTGCCTGACTCTGAGTATTTCAGCATCAACTTGGTGCACAGTCAGCCATGTCCTTCACTTAAAGCAAGCATAATATCATTGCAGACAGTGTTGTTCGGGAAGTTGGAGAGATATTTACATAAAGGAGAGATGTCAAGAAGAGCAGGATCTTTCAGAAACACTTGAATGTCTTCAATGAGGGTTTCATTTGCTGGGCTTTGTAGTCTTTTGGTGCTGTAGAGGAATATGATACAAGAGCAATTGACCCACTGACTAGTGTTTAAGCTTCTTTCATAGGTTTATATTTGATTTTGCATGGGTAAATTATTTGCTGAATAAAAGAGATGAAAAGTAATGTTTGTATTCGAGTAGTTTTCAGACATATATTTTGGGGGGAAATTTACTTGTTCTATTACATATTTTTATTAGTTTTAGAAGTAGAAGTAGTAGTAGTAGTAGTAGTAGTAGTAGTGGTATTAGAGGTAGTAATAATAGTTATAGGTAGTGGTAGAAATAGAAGCAGTAATAGTAATTGTATTATAAGAGTTTTTTGTTGTTGTTTTGTTTTGGGTTTTTTTTGGAGGAAAAAAAAATTCTGAATGGGTACCACAACCAGAAGGTCCAAGCTATGACTCCAAGTTGTAGTAGTAATTCTATTCAATACTTACTTTCATAGTACTGCTGTTTTTCTTATTATTATTTTATTTAATTTATTTATTGATTTTTTATTTTTTTTTGCTACTTGAGTGTACATATAACTATGTTTTAGTAGAGGTAATGGAAGTAGTTATAGAAATAGAAATAATAGTAGTATTAAAGGTCGTAATAGTAGTAGTTATAGTAATATAGTAGTAGTTAAGAGCAATGACACGAGCGTTAGAAGTAGTAGAAAGATATTTTCAGTGGTGAAAAGTAACTAATCTATTACTCATGCAGTGCAAATGTACAATTTTATAAAAAAATATGCACATTTTCTAAAACTTTTTTAAAGTTTCAGTATTCTGCTTAATCAACTTTTTTTAGCTTAGCTGTGCACCAGTGCACAAAGCACGGTCCATAAAGACATGGATGAGTGAGTTTGGTGTGGAAGAACTTCACTGGTCTGCACAGAGTCCTGACCTCAACCTGACAGAACACCTTTGGGAGGAATTAGAGCGAAGACTGAATGGGATGTCACTTAAGTTCATTTGCATGTAAAGGCAGGTGAGCTAATACTTTTGGAAATATAGTGTACCTGGAGTAGTATTTTGTTTCAGTCACGTGTGTTTGAGTAATCCTGTTTGCTGAGTTCATCCCCTTTTCAAGAGCTGAAAACGCTCGTTCTCACAGCTCTACATAAAACCAGCGCGTTTCTAAAGCCCATACACTGTCAGCACACTCGTTCTGATCATTTCAGCGCTTGAATAGTTGTCACCACAATGCAGTCAGCTTATTTATGTCTATTAGCGTCACGTTGCTCATAGCCATCCTAATTAGCAATGTTATGTTCTGTCCGATCCCACCTGTTGCCAGCAGGGGGCGTCAGACACCTAATCCTCTGCAACTTGAAAGTAAAAGCTCCCCAAAAAAAGACGTTTCATACATACAGTATACATTATTTTAAGTTATAAAACATGAAATACTATTGCAAAGGTGCCCACAAATATGTCAAAAGCGTAAAGAGAAGTTTTGAAAAAATAAAAATAAAAATAACATTTTGAAAATCCCTCAGTGAGTACCTGCTGCTGACAGACAATTCAACCCCAGCTTTGATAGTATCTGTAGAAATTCAATACATTTGAGTCACATAATAATGTATTTTGCATCTACTCGAATAACCTTTTACTTAGGTACTGATTTTTAGTACTTCTTCCAGCTTTGGAGATTTTAAAGTTATTGTCTTACCTCTAATCATGTAGTAGTATCTGTTGTAAAACGTGTTACTTTTTAGATGTTTTTGGAGGAAAAAAAAGTAGTACAAATAGTAATAGATGTACTTGTAGCAGCAATAGTAGCAGAGGTAGGAATAGAAGTAGTAGGAGTACCTTACTAGATACATCAGTACATTTTATTCTCATAGTAATGGTTTTGCATTTTACTTGAGTAACAGTACTATAACCTAAGTACAGATTTTGAGTGCTTCTTCTCTAATTTGGAGATTTTAAATTGATCATCTTACCTCCAGTCAGAAGTGCCTTGTTCACGCAGGCTCATCCACCCTCTAGTGACCGGAAGCTAAAACTGCACCTCCAGCACTCTCTCTCCGCAAAGGAAAAGCTGTCTTCTCTTCTGCCAACACAGCTAACTATTTCCACACACATATATATACACACAAGGTACTAGACAAATATATCATGATAAAGCGGTCCGTCAGCTTATTCCAAGGCTGAGAAGTGACAGAGAAATGCAGGAAGTCGTTGGAACATAAACAGGGCTCAATGGAGGAAGCAGGGGTCAAGGCGGTGCTTCCTGTTCCACACCATCACAGAGGAGAGAGAGGACAGTAACAAGTACACAGGCTGTTCATGCATAACAGTCAAACTTAACTTTAACAGAGGAGTAAATGAAAAAGTACTTAGAGAATATGGCACAATAAATTAGAATATTGTAGAAGAGTGTAGAGGAAAGAGTGTAATGATTATGGCTTACTGTTTATGAAACCAATCAAGTATACAAACAAAAGTACTTAGATACAGTAGTTCTAGTACATTTGATAAGACAGCAGAGTAATAATAATACAGTAATGTCAGAACAAGCCAAATATCTAGAACCATGGTAACAGAAAACAACAGTCTTTCATATTGTGTTGTTATGTTTTAAGACCACTTTTTACAGTAATACAATTGAGTAAATGCTTTGTACAAATACAAATTATATATAAGATGAATAAAAGAGCTAAGCAGATTTTTGGGGATTTTAGCGCCAGTTTTGTTGCATTTTACAGAATAGAAAATAAGGCATCCATATTGAATACCCTGATTATAAAATCACTACAACAGTTGCTCTGTCTCCTTAAACATTTTGCCCTGTACATAGAATTTAATTAGCCGTAAGCCTATCTTTTAAATATGGCAACTTTTATTATATTTACAACCAAAATATATTTTCAGACAAAATATGTAGCAAAAAAACAGATTTCTGAGTTTGATATGGCTTTAATTTGATGAATTTGCTTATATGTAAATGACAAATAATGCAAATTGCTTATATGGCTAACACAGCTGATACTCTATAGAGTTTCTTTATATAGGTCTATATCTTTTACATGAATCAGTTGTTCTTTAGAAAACACAGAAACAGATTTTAATTTTTACTTCAATAATAATTATTTTATTTTGACAATTCGTGTTCATTATTAATACGATTATATGGCTGACATGTGCAGGTATTTCTCAGGAGTTATGTTATATTATGGTTTATTTGTGTGGGGTACAGAGCAGAGCAATACGTTGACCTCGAGAAGAAAAATTATAATTTACACAAATGAAAGCTGGTCAAAGTCAGTGAGGGTTATGTGCAGCTCATTGTCAGATGTCCAGACTGGATTAGGTTCATTTGCAGGACCAACACAACAGCAGCATCTGGCCAAAACATTATTATACATATCATAATGGACTCATAATCTGGTATTATTGCAACATTTGGTATTATTCTCAAAGTCAATTACAGTAATAGGAATGTCATATTTCCACAGGTTTTCATTTGAACTGACAGGATGAATCTGACTGTAGTTTGGTCTCATTCGCACAAGACTAAGTTAATCTGACTGATGTTTTCACTCTGCCAAAAACTAACATATTACAATACAGCAGGGACAATACAAAACTTTCCTAAAACAAAACTTGTATCTTAATTCAGTTTAGACCAATACAGTTTGTTTAGTTAGGCTTCTTTGTACTGTGCATACGTTTTAGGCAGGTGAGAAAAATGTCTTATAAACTCTGAATTTATTTTTGTTATGTACATTTTAGAAAAGGTTAGTAATGGGCCAAGGACAAAATTATACATTTTGGTGTAGATCCAGATGTGTAGATACAGGAGTGTTTTAAAGGATTCTATACTAACTTCACTCACTATAAGCAAAATGATTAGTTGTAGTAGATTGTTTACCATTGTGAGACATACATTGTTGTTGTTTTTTGTGGCTAAATAGAAAGAGCATTTACGCCTGAACTAGAAGATCTTTGTGTGAGTCCAGGTTGGGGCTAGCCTGGCCTGCCAGACAAACTTTTTTCCGATTTTATACAAAGAAGTTTGTCTGGTACCTCTTTGCTAAAGTTTTGTTTCTGAGGCAGAACAATGACAGGCGAAGTAACCAATCAGAGAAACGAAGGGCGGGACATAAGCGCCGCACTGCTGATCCTATTCTTGCTGTTTTTTTAGCAGAAGCCAGTTGTACAGATTTGTGGAAAAAGTTGTTTGTTTGTTTTTTGTTGTTGTTGTTGTTGTTTTATGTGTTTGTTACATCGGATGTCAATGGGACTTAACTGCTGTTAAAATGGCAACAAGACGGAGAAAAAATATCCCACAGTGGACTGGACACAGACTTCAGCAGAACCAACAGTGCGACGAAGAAAAGCACTAAACACCATTAATCAGGTCAGAGAGGTTATTAAATTAGCTTGGTAGCTAGCACTACCTTGGTTAACTCTGCTTTCATAAGGCATGCTGCAGATAAACGGCTTGTGATGGGCCAGTTCCAAATTAAACCAGAGAAACGCTTTGCCCTAAAAGGGGAACCAGACTGTCCTGCTTGTGAAAAGCAAGTATGAGAGTTAGTACGTTAACTTATTTACCTGTGAGCCACAGCCCAAAGTCTAGTCCTCATGAGCAATTGAAACTGCTGTTATGAGTTATGTGTTCTACACAATGTATTGTACAACAGTATTGAGAAGTGTCTTACTTAACATCTTATTTTCACCATGTAACTGTGGAGGTGTACACACAGGAGTTGGCCTATTCTCCTCTTTATCCTCAAACTTCCATTATGAAAGAAAAAACTCTAAGAAGACATAAACATCTCATTGGAATGTAGGAGATGTTTGACCCGAGACCTACTCAGAAAATACTGTGTATTGTCAAAACTAAGAAACTCTAGGATGTATTCAAACAGTTTTATATACTTTGAAAAGTTGTAACCATGCAGAAGATTTCCAATTAAATGTGTAATAAAAAGCTGGTCAAGTTAGAATATTGTGGAAAGGTTAAATTATTTAGGTTATAAATTTTATTTAAAAAGTGAAATACATATTGTTTTCATTCAGTACACACAGACTGAAACATTTCAAGCATTTATCTGTTTTAATTGTGATGATTATATAATATTGTTATGTAATATTGTAATTTGAAGAGACATCAAATTTTAACTGTATGCCATAATACGCCATCACTATTGAAATTAATGTCTGAAATATAACTTTAGTATATTGAATCTATATAATATATGCATTTTATGTTTAATTGAACCTACATCAATACATTAAAATATGGTAAAAATTATTATTATTATTATTATTATTATTTTATTTATGGTTCAATTCAAAAAGTGAGCCTTTATTTATTTTGTGAAGATTTGTTTATGTAATAATATTATTATATGCATTTCACTTTTAACCACTAATCCACAAGGACACAAGCCAGTGTACTCCTTGTGCCAGTCCCAAGTGTGGCTAAATGGAGAGGTGTGCGTTCAAAATAAGAACAAATGATTAGTTTTAGTAGATTCTTTACCTCTGTGAGATATAAAAGTTTTGTGGCTCAATGGAAAGAGCATTTACCCCTGATAAAGAAGACTGGGGCCCGTACCTTGGCAGAGGTCTTTGCTCTCTGAGTGCTTCTAGTTTTTTTTAAGATTTTTGTGTATTTTTGAAGATTGATACACATTTCTTGCTTTATAGTCTTTTGCACATTACTCTATATTTGTGTGTGCATGTAAGTGTGTGTATCTTTGCTGGAGGGGAGTGAGTTTTACCCCTCTGTCAGATGAAGTGTGTCAGATTTGGACTCCCTTTTGTTCGATGTCGCCGAGCCCTGTCGTTATGTCTGTCCCCGCACGCGTGTGTTTGCCCGCCATCCCTGTCGGCTTTACTTATTAGTCACTAGCTCTTGTCGAGAAGAGCCCTTTTTTTTCCCCCCCAACATAGTTTTGAAGTCACAAATCCATAAGCAGACAGACATAAGCCGCCGACCAAATACAGACATATATTAGGCATTTCTGAAGGAGCTTGACGAGACATAAATGCTATCATATCCTTTTTCGCAAATCCCTCGGAGCTTCCTCATTTTCCTGATAGACTATTAGGATACAGATGCTACCGTTCTACACACTGTAATGCTCATCTATAGCATATGTCTGCCTTGAATTTGGATTGACTTCATCTCCTCTGAAGTGCTGATAAGACGTTTGGGAGGGATATAGAAGGTATTGTGGTCCAAAGCTCTTGTGTGGGCTGCAGAGCTGGACCAAACGCAAAGGAAAAACAAAATGAAAAGAAAAATAAAATGGAACTGAGTGCGCATATTTATAGGAATAGGTGAGTGAGAATGCCATGTAACATCAGCAGGTTTTAGAGTTATACATGCATTATATTATTCACTTTAAAAATAAATTGCTTTTATGAAAATAGCTAAAAGGGACTATATTATACTTATTTCATATAATAAAACCAATCTTGGTCACTTCTAGAACAGAATTTCACAATTTACACCCTTTATAAACATTATCTAACTAAAAAAAGAACATTTTAAATAAGTAGTCTACTGGTGCCATAAAGAAAGAAAGTGAACAGACCAGAGGGCAGGAGTGTTCAGTCTTTTGAACATAATTTAAAAAAAAAAGGAACTTCACTGATATCATGAAATGTTTGTGAGGCTCATATTTACTCCATGTTATTTGAACTATGTCCTTACATAGTGAGTTGAAACGTGAAGACGGAGCCTATAGGAGCCCTTTTTGTTAAGCTAAATTTGAACTGCGCAGCTGTTTACCTTGGTGGTCCCATTTTGAGCTAAAGTTAACAGTTATTTATGATGGGCACCTGGCTCTGCTCCCATCTTGCCTTTTTTGGTACTTCTGCAACTTGGTTTTGTCAGTTCTAAAGTTAACTCCTTAAAACTATTGGCTCGTGGCCATGCTTCAACATGGCCTTTTTGGTAAAGAAAGTGTTGTCTCTCATGCTGATTGGTTCATAACTATGCTGTGAAACCTACTTAAACCTTTGTGAGCCGATCCTGCGTGGTCGGAGAGTTATCTATTGCCTGTGAGATGATTGTCCGAACCTGAGCTCAGAATAAACCAGCCTGAATCTTTTTCTACCTCGGCCTTGTTCTTCTTCAATCCTCTCGTTCAACTTGAAAACATTCACTTCCTTAAACTGTATGATGGCATTTTACTACTTTAATGAGAGCAGACAGAATGTAGAGGGTTTGTTGATTGGTCGGTGCTTCCTGGAGTGGGCGGGGCTTTGTGGAAGAGGTGGAGGTTTGCGCCACAGTGCGTTTTGAGGTCTCAGAACTGCCATGCCAGAGAATAGTGGATTACTTAAACAGGCGTGAATTAAACAAAACAAAACTCCAGGTATGTTTTTGATGAGGGAACAACATTATAGCATCGAAGAAAGTCCTGTTAATAAATATTTAAGTAACATATTTTAATGAATTAAAAGGGATTGTTATAAAATTGCATTGATTTACATGACTCACGAATTTAACATTGATAACACTGTTTATAACTCAAAGGTGTTTATTAATACTGAGGTAAAGCTTTGTAATTATTACATTAACTGGTGACTCATCCTTAACTAATACTTAAAGGGGCTGTATTATGCAAAACTGACTTCTTTTTTTTAGCTTTCTACCATGTTATAATGTTCTCTCATCCAAAACATTCATTGAGTTGTGTTTTGTATTATTCACAGCTGTTTAAGTAATCTCCAAGGCCTAAAATGGTTTGTTCCATGAATCTCCGCCCACTCCAGGAAGCGCTGACCAATCAACAAGCCCCATCCAGTCTGCTCTCATTCATTTGTCCAAAAACAGTGTACAGCTCTGATTCCACTGATTCCTCACAACATTTTCTTTTTTCATTTTGTGGTAAAATATACCAAGATTAGCTTCAAAATATAAATAAAAACATAATATAGCCTCTTTAACTATTACTTTATAGTGTGTAATTTTAAAATGTTACTTCTTTTCTTTCATTCATTCATAGATATATTTAACATACACCTAAAACTTTGTGTATGTTTAATTTTTTCCTTCTCTTTTAAACAACTAAACCTGGTTTTGAGCTATGAGATGTACAAATTGTGCATTAGCAGTACATCTCACTCATTATAGGATTATCTCTGTCATGTTAGAAGAAACTGTACAAAGTTTTGTGGTGTCAAATGTATTGTTGCCTCCCCCGCTCTTACGCTCTTGTCCCAGTCCTCTCAAGTACAGTAAAGCCTGAGCTAGAGGCTGAGTTACTCTCTTTGAAGCAATTTAGTTCCTTGTTTTCTTTTTCAGTGGCTACGGGTGCCTAGAGAGGACAAACCGCTGAGCACTGCTAGAGGACAGACACACTTCTTTCTGCACACACATTCTTGCAAAGACTGTGAAATACATTTACCTCAAGGCATCACCAAGGCTAAAAAGTAAACCGTTAACAGTGTTTTAGAACATAGACTAGCTTATTTGCATTATACTCTGTGGCCCTTTGGTTTATTTGTTGCCAAATTAATATTAACATTTGGCCAATTTTATTACTGACAACTTCTCTAATCCAAAGTCCAAGGTGCAAGATACAAAAACCTATAAAAATGCATTAAGATGAACTCTAATACCATATTTATATAAATCACTGAAGATCAGAGATGTTTATTTAATCCATTGTTATTCTGAAACACCATTTAATGCAGATGTATAGATGATATTCATATACAGAGCCACAGACCCCACTTCAAAGATGGCAGAGTGCAAGGCCATAAAATCTGTGAACGTTGGCACTGATATAAAGAGAAGACATGCAGGGGGAGGGCGGAAAGGTGAAGAATCTGTGTGTGGGGAGGTGGTGGGGTGCAGCAGATTGTATGAGAGAGGGCTTTTTAATCCCCAAAAGCATCCTGACGGCAGCTGCTCCGTACAGATGGGACAGAGGGATGTTGGGATAGTGTAAAAAATCATTCACGTTTGTTGGATACCTCTGTAAGGCCCTGGAGGAGGGGGCTAAACATAAGGTAAGGGAGGCAGGTTGTCTCCCATTATGTCCCAGTCTGAGGCCGCTGGAGCCGTGGCATCAGCTGATTAATGATCACTACACATTTGTGTCTCTTGAATATAATATTTATATTTTCCAGTCACACTAAACTCCCTTGAACGTCTGCTTCATCTTGTCTGTATTAAATGTAGCCATCTCTGTGCACTACATCTTGTAAAAGTGCTGAATTTTATCCATTTTGATTAATTATGTGGTGATATTTCTGCAGAGTAAAAGGTTAAATAAGAAGGTCAATGTTTGTTTTAGAAAACATCTCAACCTTTATCCCAAGGGCTATGTCATTTCTGTTTATTACGGAGAAACTTCATCATGATTAGAGACCCCTTTCTTTATCTGGTTGAGATTGGGGTGTTCAATTCTCCAAGGCATGGAGCCAGAAACTGCAGTTATAATATGTTCCAGTCCTAAGCTCAAGGAGAGGGTTGAATCTAGAGGCGAATCCAATGTAAAAACAAGGGCCAGAACTCATAAGAATGATTAGCTGACAACCCCTGAAGAAAGCTCCTGTTATACAACAGTTTGGATCAGTTGGGGGAGTGGTGAGTTACTGATGAGCTCGGACGAGTAACGCTTTCCCTGAAAACTACAGATGTTAAAAAAGATATCAGAAATATAGAGCGAATTTAATAGATTCTCTCCTCTGATTAACTGCCACACCCTTCTCGACCGGAAAAGGGTGGCTTGCCCTCTCTAGGTCGGGGGAGAGCTCCTGCCTCAAGTGGAGGAGTTTAAGTATCTTGGGGTCTTGTTCACGAGTGAGGAAAGGATGGAACGTGAGATTGACAGGCGGATGGGTGCAGCGCCTGCAGTAATGCGGTCGTTGTATCGGTCTGTTGTGGTGAAGAAGAAGCTGAGCCAAAAGGCAAAGCTCTTGATTTATCGGTCGATCTACGTTTGGGTCATGACCGAAAGGACAAAATCCCGGATACAAGTGGCCGAAATGAGTTTCCTCTGCAGGGTGGCTGGGGACTCCCTTAGAGATAGGGTGAGGAGCTCTGTCACCCAGGAGGAGCTCGGAGTAGAGCTGCTGCTCCTCCACTTTGAGAGGAGCCAGCTGAGGTGGCTCGGGCATCCGTTCAGGATGCCTCCCTGGTGAGGTGTTCCAGGCATGTCCCACCAGGCGGAGGCCCCGGGGAAGACCTAGGACACGCTGGAGGGACTATGTCTCTCGGCTGGCCTGGGAACACCTTGGGGTCCCCCCGGTAGAGCTGGAGGAAGTGTCTGTGGATAGGGAAGTCTGGGCATCTTTGCTTAGGCTGCTGCCTCGGCGACCCGGTCCCGGATAAGCGGAAGAAGATGTTGTTGTTCAGTCCTCTGTGTGGGTCTTTTTCTTTGTCTTATCTTACGTCCACATTCAAACAAACCAACTTTTTCCACAAGTCTTTGTACAACTGGCTTGTTATGTAGTCCTTCTTCATAAATATGTACAGAGTTGCTCATATTACTGTGTATAATGGTGTGTTTTGGCAAAACCAAAAACCCTTATGAAGAACCAACATTTCAAAAACAAAATGGTTACCAATACATGGTGTACATGGTAAAACGTTAGACATTCGTGGCTTTAAATGCTACAAAAGGCCAAACTGGTTGGAGGTTTGGTCTAAGTCTAAGCCAAAAGGTAATTTGTTGGAACAATAGAGCAATGACACCGCCTTCAAGAAAATGAATAAAAGTAACTCAAAATTCATTGCCTCATATTTAATAAATGTTGTTCTCTTGTGTCTTGGTTTATGGTAAAATGGTAGCTGTTATTTAACAGCAATATTGTTCATTCTCTAAATGCCCATTATCATGAATGGTAGTGCTGTCATTAGCGGTGATATTGCAATGTAAGAACTCTCCACTTGGTATATGAGGAATGTAAAACAGCTGGAGAAAGCACATGAGAGCCCTTTGCAGATATGCGAGCCTTTCAAAATCATTGTCTTTGTGTCCTGGCTGACTGGGAGTTTGCTGCTAAATTTGAGACACCAACAACAAAACACTATGTGAACCAGTACTATATTTAATATTGTTTGGTCACAATGTTTTTGCACGTTTATCTGCAGCCTTTCCCCTCGGTGATGCTGGCGCCGGTGGTTTGTAAGTCTATTATCGCCGCTCCATTTAAAGGTGCAGGATTTATTGAAGTGGAGGTGAGGTCACTCTGTATCAGAACGACTGGTTGAAGACAATAACTATTGTTCCTGGTACCAACAGGACGTGTCTGAGAGCTACTTCCTGCTGCACCTCACAGGGCACTGAAGTGGGTGCCTCTCTACGCAGGCCTATGTGTGTGGGATAGTTTGAGTTGGTTCTTGGTAACATTTGACATTAATCTAATTTATTTTGTTTATTTAAATCAGATCCATACAAGATTTTACTTATGCTGTTCTGGCTGCTCTTTTGATGAAATCTGTTAAGCTGGGGACACACTACACGATTTTCCCAGTCATTACAGATTCTGAAAAGACTAGAAGCACACACTAACGACTGGTTTCAGCAGATTTAGTTCTGACGACTGAAAGACTGGGCTCACACACTACAAGATCTGTTGAGGCCGCAACTGATGCCAACCAAACGCAGCAAACTCTCACAGGGAACCTGCGAGAACTAAATGGTAAACAAACATGGACGCTACCTGGGTTGCTGTTGCGTAGCCATCTGTTTGCCGCTGGACTCCATGAATTCCCAGTTGGATGTAAACAGCCCACACTACAGGAGTGTGCGTCCAGAGTCGGTGTTTGATTGCTTGCGACTGACGTCAGGCCGGATTTTTGCGCCGACTCCAGTCTTTGAACATCACACATTAACGGATTTCAGGGCCGACTGCTGATTACAATTGCCTGCAGCTAGTGCTGACTGGTACAGACTCGGCGCAACTGTGAATCATTATAAAATCGGCCAAAAAAATCGTGTAGTGTGTGCCCAGCTTTACCTATAGCATTCCCAACCCCACCACTCACCGATGACATTATAGCTACATTGATGCTTTATTTTTATTAACAAATGTAAAACTCAACCACTACCTCAAAGCACAAATATATGACATCAAAACAAACCTTTTAAAATAGAGACTTTCTCTCACTTTCAGCCCATCGGAGCCTCCTATTTTAGAGTGTACCAGCAGATCACGATCCTCAATAATACAGCCTATATAACATCATAAAAAAATTTTATTTAAATCTGAGAAGCAAGAAACCAGGCCTTTATTAGTGTATGTCTTAATGGGCATTGCCTTATTTTTGTTTATTTTTTTTTTATTTTTGTGTGTCATACTTCTCCCTGCCCTCCTCAAACCTTGTTTCTAAAACCTTATAAAGCTGTTGGATTCTTCTGAGATTTGTGAGTTGACAAACTAAGTAAAATATGTATTTTTCTTTTTGCAACTTTTAAAAGTTTTTAAATTCTAATATTTATGCAGAGTTCAATGTTTGGTAACACTAGCTCACCACTATTAAGCAGTTATAAACCCTTAATAAATGTGTAATTGCAATATTTTAATGATAAATCAATTATAGATACTATAATAACACAGCTGTTTATAATTTTGCATTGATTTGTATTAGCCTATTCCTCAAGTATTAAGCATTAATAACCATGTTTATATCTCAGAGGTGTTTATTAATGTTGAAGTATTGCTTTGCAAATAATCAATTGACTGCTTACTAACCCTTAACTAATACTTTATAGTGTGAGTTATTCTAAAGTGTTACCCACATTTCTTGTTCTGTTTATGTTAGAGGCTGCATTTGTCTGAAGCTTAGCCCAACAACTATGGGCCTTAGGCGTGGTACACCCTGGACAGTGGTCAGTTAGTCACAGACCCGACAGTCACTCTCACTCACAATAAACACCTTAAATTCAACAAAAATTTCCTAACACTGACATTTCTTTAGACAGTGGAAGTAAGCCAGACCTGGCCAAGCTGAGGCTCAATCTAAAAACCTCCTTGGTGGAAGGCAGGAGCACTAACCACTCTGCCACCATGCCACCCTAATTAGCCTCCATATTGGCGCTTACATGCAACTCTTTCACATGTTCTTTCTGTTTAAGATTTAAAGAGAAAAAACCTCTAGACAGTGTTTAGTATAATTTTAATGTAACATATTTACAGTGTACAGTGTAACATTATCCTGTGTATGCATGTGTGGATGGAACAATCACATATACAAACATAAGCAGAGGTTCAACAAACTAGCATTCTCTGGCTGAAGTCACTAAAAAGACCTGAATGTCTTTACTCTTTATAAAAAAAACCCGCTTGCTCCAAACAAAATTGCCACTTAACTGCCACAATATCACAGTGTTTGATATGTGAGCTTTGACAATAGGCCTGCACCAGCTCTTTCTCTCCCACCGTCGCCCCTTGTAAAATTATAGGCACGATCAATTTTGATAATGCAAGGGAGCAGCAGTATCCGGCGGAAAAATAACCATCGTGATTATTCCTTCTCATAGAGATTTTCTTTTTTCATGTTTTGTACTTTTTCTTTGCCGTGCCAAGGTAATGGTAACAATTTTCTCTTTTTCATCTCCTTTCTCTCACTCATTGCAATAGTGTGGACCCCCTTGTTGTTTTCTGTGTTCTTCGGTTGCCATGTTGAAAGCCTTTTGACCCATAAAGTAGGGTTTTGTTGACAGATTGATGCTTTCACGCAGTGACATTAGCTGAATCGCTGGTGTTGGGAAGCTCACCGTGCCACTCTTCAACAAATGCCCCTCAAATTTTCCCAAATAATCCCCCTGTGAGCCTGTCTGCATGTGGCAATACCCCAGATCTCCCAGCAAAAATATGCGGCTGTGTCGGTTTGTGTATGTCATTGTACATCCCCAATTTAAAAAAAAAAAAAAAAAAAAGTTGGGACACTGTGTAAAATGTAAATAAAAACAAAATTCAGTAGTTTGCAAAAGTCTAATAAAAAGCATTTTATTCACAATAGAACCTAATATCATGTGTTCAGTGGTGTAACTTGGTAATGGGGGTCTCAGAGCAGATTGGGCCCCAAAGGTCTGAAGCACATCTGAATAGCTTCATTTAATCATGTTATTGTTCATTATTTTAAGAAAGTCTTGTAAACATTGGTGTTTTTAAGATTTTGTAATTAGTTAGGAAATTAGGAAAGAAGTTAGTAAAAAATACATTTTTGCAATGAAGAGCTGTTCTTGTTCATTATAAATACAAAATGCCACTCTCCAGGGCCCCTAAACTTCCCATTTCATGACAAATAATAGCTGATTACAGCAACACATCTCAAAAAAAAAGTTAGGACAGAGGCAACAAAAGGCTGGAAAAGAAAGTTTTGCAATAAAAAATCATTGGCATTTTAGAAAAGCAGAGTCTGTATTACTAATATTGGATGTATTGGATGCTTCTGATCTTCAGGGCCTCAAGCGACACTGCATTAAAAACAGTCATGATTCTGAATTTTGATGTTTTGGTCCAAGTGAAAGCCCGAGTTTTTTTTTTTTTTAGATCACCATCAGGAAGGCTGCTTAGTTTGCAAACTAAACAGCTGCATAGGGCACCACAGACATTAGAGGGCCCCCAGGTTATTTGCTGCTGCTTTCTATTGCCAGTCATTTTTGAGAGGATCTAGCTGAAAGTGGGGCCAATGCAGTCTTTAGATTATTTACCTGGGCCCTCCTGCTAAGTTTGCAAATAAAAAATGTCACAAAGCATTAATCCCCATCAAAAATTGTCAGTCAGTGTTTTGTATTTGTATGCCAGCTAAAACAAAGCAGGTTGAATGACTTTTCTCACCTCATTAACAGCATTTAGTGCTTTCCTTCGTCACCTTTTGATTCTGCTGAAGTCCGCGTTGATGTTTCATTTGATTTTTTTCATTGTCCTTTTGCCATTTTAATAACAGTAAAGTCCCCTTGGTGTCCGACGTAACAACCACATTCAAACAAACTGACTTTGTCTTTGTACAACTGGCTCTTGCTGCTGCCTCTGTTCAGAAATAAGTTATGTAATGAGTTAATATCACAGCAGAGCTTTTAATACACCAGATACTGGTGTCTTATGGTAAACCCAGCAACAATTCTTCATAAGCGTCACGAAGAATACAGGTTAGCTTCGCACTGCTTATGTTCTCCCCTTTGTTTCTCTGAATGGTTAGTGCACTTTTGATTGTTCCTCCTCTAGAAATTAAACTCAAGCAAAGGAATACCAGACTAACTTCTTTGTGAAGAAAAAAAAGGCTAGTATGTTTAAATATTGTAACTGCTGGTGCCTATCTACTGTGCATGTTGCATGGGTCTCTAACCTGCCTCGGTTACTAATATTCTTCTATAACAGCGTGGTTTTCTGTGAAGTTTGCTAACCCAAATTTACAATAAGGAGCAACTGAATTGAAAAAGTTTGCTGTGGCAGTCAGTGGCAGTCTACATGACGTCAGGTGTTAAACCCAGGCTCATTAACATGTCACCACAATAAGCTCCAGCCAATCAGAACACAGCACTCTCCTCTGCAGCCAATCACAACGCAGCACTCTCCTTCTCCAGCTTCACTGATGTTGTCTTTACATACACGAGGTATTGTTGGGCTCAGTGGGTCACAGCTGAGGGGAGTTCAGAGGGTCCAAAACCTGCCCCCTTAACTCCCCACCCCATTCCTCCTCCTAAACCTACACACATACATCCCCACACACACACACACACACACACACACACACACACACACACACACACACCGCTTTGTCAATGGGCCCTTTGTGTGACGTTGTTTTTTCACCCCACTTTATTCCTCTATAGGGAATTTAGCTCCACAACCAGTTAATCACATTGAAAAACCTAGTCGAGCGCTCTCTATACCCCAGAAACACACAAGTAATAGCTGGAATATGACATTTCATGTGTATAGAAAAAAATGCTTACACACACACAGTATCCCACCCTCACAATGGGTCGTTTATGCCCGTCCGCAGCCCACAGTGGGAGCTGGCAGGCGGCTGAAGCTCTGTTGTTTCAGTGACCTGCTGGAGAAGTTATGTGCTCTTAATTTATACACCAGGAAACACACCTCCACTCCCCCCACAGCACACACAGGTCTCTGCTCTGGTGGACTCCAGACACACATAAGTATAGGCATTGTCTGAGGATTGTTTTTATACCTCAAAGGTTGAATCATTTAGTATTTGACTGGGATTTGACAGGGGCAACGCAATGCGGCATAGTTACAGTGAATTTAACTAAAAAAATTGATTGACTTAATAACACATTGTGACAGGAATCATCTGGGGAGAAACTGCATAACAAAGACTAAATGACTAGGCTTTATATGTCAATAGCTTTGGGCAGTCACTTGCTCACAAAGAAGTGGGTTCCTCAGTGAGGGACATTGCTATTATCAGCACAACTTATCTACACTGTATCACTAGTGCCCAAAATGTCTATTCCAACACTGGCTATATCTGCTTACACAGAGAAATAACACAACAAAGAACAAGTCAAAAACAGAAAAGTGAGGCAATGTGAGCGATAAGCAATGCATTTTTATTTTTTATTTTTTTTTTGCGATAAGAGTCAGAAGGTATGATTGTATGATTTCTTGGGTTTGTTTGGGGTAAAAATTTAAATTTGGTTGCTGAAATGATTAAGTTAGCTATTTTGTTAACAAAAAACATTAAAAGAAAAATACTGAAAATATAGATATATAAAAAATATTGATGAACCACAATTTTTTGCAGTGTACAAAGTTTGGAAACTCTTTCATTCATGCCTTTTTGGCCTTGAGAGTTGATATTTTAAGGTATTTTTGAGATATATTTTAAGCTATGTCCCCACAGCTAGAAGCTGTGTCCGGGGACCGGGTCGTCGAGGCACCCGCCTTCGACTGCTGCCCGATCCACATTGCACCGGTCCCCTACGGCTACCTCTGCGGGTGGTGAGCCCACAGGAGGTCGGGCCCACGTCGCTCATTCGGGTTGTACCCGGCCTGGCCCCGTGGGCAAAGGCCCGGCCACCAGGCGCTCGCATTTGAGCCCCAACCCCAGGCCTGGCTCCAGGGTGGGGCCCCGGCTGCGCCTTACCGGGCGGCGTCACAGTCCTTGATTTAATTGTCTTCATAGGGGGTTTGTGAACTGCTCTTAGTCTGGGAGGAGTTCGGGGAGGCCATGGAGGAGGACTATCGGTTGGCCTCAAAGAAATTCTGGCAAACCGTCCGCCGCCTCAGGAGGGGGAAGCAGTGCTTCACCAACACTGTTTACAGTGGAGGTGGGGAGCTGTTGACCTCGACTGGGGATGTTGCCGGGCGGTGGAAGGAATACTTTGAGGATCTCCTCAATCCCACCGACACGCCTTCCGTTGAGGAAGCAGGGGCTGGGGACTCAGAGGTGGACTCATCCATCACTCAAGCTGAAGTCACTGAGGTGGTTGGAAAGCTCCTCAGTGGCAAGGCACTAGGGGTGGATGAGATCCGCCCTGAGTACCTCAAGTCCCTGGATGTTGTGGGGCTGTCGTGGCTGACACGTCTCTGCAACATCGCATGGCGGTTGGGGACAGTACCTCTGGACTGGCAGACCGGGGTGGTGGTCCCTCTTTTCAAGAAGGGGGACCGGAGGGTGTGTTCCAACTACAGGGGCCTCCCCGGGAAAGTCTATTCCAGGGTACTGGAGAGAAGAATTCGGCCGATAGTCGAACCTCGGATTCAGGAGCAACAATGCGGTTTTCGTCCTGGCCGTGGAACAGTGGACCAGCTCTATACCCTCTATCGGGTGCTCGAGGGTTTGTGGGAGTTCGCCCAACCAGTCCACATGTGTTTTGTGGATTTGGAGAAAGAGTTCGACCGTGTCCCTCGTAGTGTCCTGTGGGGGGTGCTCTGGGAGTATGGGGTCCCTGTATGACCGGAGCAGGAGCTTGGTCCGCATTGCCGGTTGTAAGTCGGACCTGTTTCCAGTGCATGTTGGACTCCGGCAGGGCTGCCCTTTGTCACCGGTTCTGTTCATAATTTTTATGGACAGAATTTCTAGGCGCAGCCAAGGGCCGGAGGGAGTCTGATTTGGGAACCACAGGATTTCATCTCTGCTTTTTGCGGATGATGTTGTTCTGTTGGCTTCTTCAGGCCAGGACCTTCAGTGTGCACTGGGGCGGTTTGCAGCCGAGTGTGAAGCGGCTGGGATGAGAATCAGCACCTCCAAGTCCGAGGCCATGGTTCTCGACCGGAAAAGGGTGGCTTGCCCTCTCCAGGTTGGGCCTGGACGCCTCCCTGGGGAGGTGTTCCGGGCATGTCCCACCGGGAGGAGGCCCCGGGGAAGACCTAGGACACGCTGGAGGGACTATGTCTCTCGGCTGGCCTGGGAACACCTTGGGGTCCCCCCGGTAGAGCTGGAGGAAGTGTCTGGGGAGAGGGAAGTCTGGGCATCTTTGCTTAGACTGCTGCCTCCGCGACCCGGCCCCGGATAAAGCGGAAGAAGATGGATGGATGGATGCATGGATGGATTTTAAGCTATACTTTTTTGTCCCTGTCATGAAATTTTTTCTCTGCATTTTACTCATCCTTCAACCTCAATCAGGGGGCGACCGCAGTGCAGTTAGGAGTGAGGAGTACCGAGCTGGAGGATTAGCTTATTGTGCATGTTCACCTGAAAGAACAATCAAATCCAGGACCTCCTTGCTGTGAGGCAGCGGTGCTAAACATTGTTATCCACATTTAATCCAAACAATAAACTAGACTTTATATTAAATAACTGATTTAATTTAAGTAACCTTCTACCATACATCTTTTGTTCAAATAAAGAAGAAAGTAAGGTTTAGACTTGGAGTGGCTGCAGAGCACAGTGCAATATTGATGTGACATCTCTGGACCTCATGGACACACACTGAGGAGGCATTCACAAATCACCACACACAATTGTTCCTATTGACTCTGAAGACATCTACTACTGCCTAGCTGAATGAATGTGTGTGGTACCCATCTAGCACTGGGACATCCCATGGGAGCTGGAGCACAGCTGAGAATAAATGGCAATTACAGTCTTTAAGTGTTTTAGCTGTGCTCGGAGCGAACCATACATCTCCAACTGCACACAACATCATTACAGCACACACACAGATCTCCTTTACGCCTGTCACATCCTCATCTCCTCAAACACTGATGGAGTGATACAGACACTGGCAGACATGTTTTAATACGCTACTGCAGTAAATGAGAATATGTGATTAGTCAATGTAAGGCTTACACAGAAGGCATTCTCTGTCTCTGAAACACAGTACACATGATGTAGGGAACAAGGCTTATGGCTAAGTTTGCAATGTCTGTATTGCTAAACTGGAAAAGAATACACAAAAGGTATGTGTTTGGAGACCTTAATCCTCAGATGCTGTATTTGCTATTACTTATATTTTGTTAATATAAAAATAATATTTTTCTTCGTTTCCTTCATCTTTTCCCTTCCAGGGTTGACATAGCAATTCATCTGCGTCCTTGTGCGCATTGATTTAGTATAGGTTTTACACCGGATGCCCTTCCTGACTCATTTCATTTATCTAGGCTTGGGGCTGGCACAAAGAGTACGCTGGCTTGTGTCCCTTTGTGCCTTGGTTGTTAAAACAGTATATAAATATTACAGATTATACATTTTTTACACAAACAAAATGTTGGATGACATACTTTTTATGTGGACTTTAAACACTTTAAAAATGTCAAATAAATCCTGTCACTATCAGGAGACAATGGAATCATAATGAAGGGATTTTTACACTTTACACACAATTTATTGGTGAAGCAATACAATATTATATTCAGGTTTAAAACTCTATTTTTCTTTAACATTATTTAGTATAACATATTGGGAATGTGTTGTATTAAATAACAACTTGTATTGTTGTCTCATGTAGACTGCCTTTAGTCAGGACACTGAAGCTTTTAACTTCATGTGGTATATTTGTTGCTTAATTTCCAAATATAAATTATTTGCAGTGGAACAATGTAACAAAATGTAATGTGCAACAGCAAAATAACTGTAACGATAAGATAGATAAATGAGCTTACTGCTTCATCGTGACGGTAATTTTAACGCTAAAATAATCAGATCAAGTCTGGATGTATGGGCTTTAGAAATTATTTCCTGGTTGGATTAGTCAAACGTGTGAATAAACCAAAATACCAGTCCAGGTATGTTTTGTAGGTGCAAATAACATTATAACAAAATTAAAAGCTCAAAAAAGTAAAATAAGCATAACAGGGAACCTTTAAAATTTCTGTACAAGTATAAGATTAAAGAATACTGCATCTGCTTTTGAATCTCATGTCATGTTTCTCTAAAATGTAACGCATAAAGCAACATTATTATTGTAGCGGGCTCAAGACAAAGTGGGAGACAGAATATAAACAAATGTGCATGTCCCCACCTTAACATGAGCTGATGTCTGACAGGGACGCATCAGGTCACTGTGAGTAATGAGACCAAATCACTGTCTGTGTGCTTCAGGAGACACAGGTCATCACATACAGACACAGAGATTCTACCCTGGAAGACAGGTATTTGCAGTGTGCATATTGTAGAAGACTTGAGTGTATATATTTTTTGGAAACATGTTACTTTTACTTATTTTTTAATTCTTGGTGTATTTGAAATTTGGATATTGTGCTTGTCTTGCATCGAAAAGGTCCTGTAATAGTGATTTCATCTCTGATGTTAACTGGCCTGGCATACAATAATAATTTTATAGAAGGCATAAATCTCCAGTTTAAATACACGTAACTTTAAAGCAACGCAGATGCAAACAGAGACTGTGTAAGACTTTGACTAAGTTTTCCTTTTTTTGGTTATGTTTGTCTATTTAAAGACATTAGGGAGGATCTTTATAAATTCATTTTTTGCAATATTTATTAAAACTACCTTCATTGCCCTGTATAAGGCTTATAAATTGGTGTATTAGAATAATAATGACTTGCCAATCATTCTGACTTCCTGGTTTCGGCAATACCTGTGCGTTCCTGTGCCTGCGCATGTGTACACACACTGTTTATTCAATTCAATTCAATTAAGTTTTATTTCCATAGCCCAGTAGCGTGCGGTGACTTTTTCAAGTGGGCAAGCAGACACCTTGACTTCATTAAGTTTTATATGACAACATTTTGATTTAATTTAAATTTAATTAAAAATCTCTTAAATGCAATCCCATCAGTGTTTGATTAGTTGGCTGTTTCAGCCTATCTCACACTATTAGTAACGCTGTTTGTATACAAAAGAATGTCATTACAACATTTTTTTTTCTACAAAGCTGGCCTTCTCTGTTGCCTTATCAAAGAATGTACCTTAAGTTTTTGTTTTAACTTTAACTCATAAGCGCTAAAATGAAGATGGATGGATGAGTGAGGTTACAGCCTTACAGATGAGGGAGGCCTGTTCATCAACACTACACTGAGATCCACACTAGACTAGTGCACTGCTAACTGTACTTAGCTGTTGCAACAATGCAATTTCCCCACTGAGGGACTAATAAAGGTTTTCTTATTCTTATTCTTAATGCTGCTTCACTTTAATAAAACCTCAAAAGAAGCCTTACACATCACATCACAAACCTCCATTTAAAAACACCGCCTCGCTGACACTCACCTCTCTACTCAAGCTGCAAATCCAGTCGATGTTACTTGTTTGAAGAAACGTCCTGTATTTCCTACAGCTGAGTTTGTCCAGAATAACCAGAGACCAGTTCATTCACAGTTCTGTAATATTCACATCCAGTCCCCGGCCCGGGCCGCTGGCTCCTCTCCACTTCTTCTTCTTTGTTCTTACGAACGTCTGACACTTAACGATGTACGTGAGGCTATCATTTATATGACACGCAGTTTTATGCAGCAGCATGTTCTCATGAGGAACATGAACAGGGTTTAAGCTACAAACTATGACTTATCTGTAGAAACACTGTTGACACTTTGTCTGCGGATACTTATGGAAAGTTTTGTTGTCTAACGTGGCGCATGCGCACTGTAATGTATGAGCCGTGAGCCGCACAGTGCGCTGCTCATCGCCCCCTGCTGGCAGCCAGAGATCTCTGTCACTGAGCCTGAGACTGACCACAGCACGCATGCGCGAGCCTCCAAAATAAGCTGTTGGGCTCTCTGCTTGACAAGCTCCAGGCAGAATCAGTGCACCATGACTCCGCCTCCACGAAGGAGAAAATAACAGAAATGAATGGCAGAGAGGCCTTGACAGTACCTGGAGTGGCCAGCAGGGCGCAGAAAGAAACAGAGTGACTAAAAGCAGGGGATAGACTGATTCTCTATGGAAGTGAACGGTAAAGTGAAATGTTTGGAGAGATAGCGATTTAATTTCGTTATAGTTTTAATCCGTGTGTTTTTTTAGATCTGATTGGTCAAACACTGCTTGCCTTGCTTGCCCTCACGGCACGCCCATGCTATAGCCCAGTATCACAACAAAAGTCGCCTCAAAGGGCTTCACAACAGTTGATCAAACATAAACACACGATGTTTACACATGTAGCCCAGCGTTAGGCGAGCCTCATCGTAGCGCGGACAGCCTGACTTCGAAGAGCACAATGGCTGAGGAAAACTGTGAACCGAGTGGTCGCAAAAGGAAAACTGTTTTTGAAGTGTACCAGAGGAGGAGGAGAAAAACTGTAGAAGAGCAGAATAAAACTCGTGTGGTTCTTGGCGATTCTTTCAAACGATGGCGTGCACTGAAGGAACAGAAAGGGCTTCAGACCGATGCACTGGTCGCCAGGTTTCTGCTGGACAGGTACGTTTATCTTATCGTCTGGAAAAAATGCCTTTTTTCTTTATCTGTTGAATCATTTCAACTGTACAGCAGCCGTCAGTTTGCTAATCCTACCAATAGCAGGAGAACATATATTTTTGATCACATTTAGGGACTGTGCATGTGACTGGGTCTGTGTGGGGAACTAGGTCAAAGGTCGCGCAAACAAACAATGCAAGTCTAGGTTGAGGTGAATCTCTGCTGATGCCGGCTGTAAACAAACACGCATGTTCCAACGCTCGTGCACGTCGCTGTGGAGGAGTTCCTTGGACAGGAACAGTGAAGGGCGGGGCCTGACGCATGCGCATTATTCAAAAAAGGACAAAGTCGCTGGTTTCTCAGCAGTCGAAAAAAATCCTCCCTAATATCTTTAAGCAGCCAGCACTGAAATATTCTCTTTCCAGAAATATTTTTTAGCTTTATAGACCAGAGTTGTCCAAACTTTTATCATTGAGGGCCACATACTGAAAATTATATGAGCACGAGGGCCACTTGGAGGTGACATATTTTACCTCACTATCAAATAAAGTCTAATTCAGCTGCTCATTTTCTTTCATAGATCCCTGCACGTTAGCATAGGTTTTACTCCAGATGCCCTTGCGCACATCTTGTGGCTTTCTTTTTTCTTATTGGCTCACACTAATACAATCTCCAGTGGTTTTGTCCTTAATACCAGGTCCCTCTCACCCAAATATGAGGCTTGCGTATTTTTACCTTGCGATTAAAAGTTGCCTACTTCCGAGGAAATTTGAGCCAATTGACAATGAAGCCTGAGGGCCAATGAAAAATGGTCCACTGGCCGCATTTGGCCCTGGGACACCTCTATTATTTACCAACCTTATTATAATGTGAGCATAGGCATCTTATAAGCATGTGGCTGGCCAAAAACTTCCATACTGGGCTGAACATTCTCTTTTATTAAAGCAGAATTATACAACTTTGCTCATTTATGTTTTGGTCTCATGTTTCTCCCTGGACATTTTGGAGTAAAAAATGGTTGACTCCTGTGTGGCCCCTCGCTCCATACAAATGTTTCCTCTGCCTTTTAACCCCTCTACCATGACAAACAGAAGAAATAAAACCATTCTTACAAGCCTGTTTTGTTTTTGTTTTTTGTTTTGTTTTTTTGGCCAAGATACACCAGGGGGCTTTATTCACCCTGCAACAACTTCTTTAGTCATCATCACAGCTGTTTAATTAAGCCAGAAAAGTTACATAATCCCCCATTAATACGTTATTTAAATCCAGTCCCCACATCATACAAAAAATCGCACAGTATTATAATGAAAATGACCTTTTTTAAAACTTATTTTCAGATCTTTCCATACAAACAAATGTAGAGAGAGAGAGTGTCTTCCTCCTCCGGCCGCTGTGGAGCTATGTGCACGGCTGCTCCGCTCAAACGCACCGCGACAGACAGTTGTTCATTGGCCAGTTGGCACAAGGTGGTCCCTATGTGTGAGTCAGTCCCACCTGCAGGCAAAAACACGGGCCAATGCAGAACATTACTCACCATCAATGTCTCCTTTTTTTTTTTTTTTTTTTAAGCACACACACACATTCACATACACACTGAATAATAAGTAGAAGTCCTGCAATCCAAGACGAAATGTGCCCACCTGCGAACAACATGCATGCTTCACCCACAGTGGCTGGCTGGCGAGCTCAAAGAGAGATTCTCCATTGAAATCTGTTTATGGGAATTTAAAAATAGGGTTTAAGTTTGCATTGTAACATGAAGAGATATGTCTATAGTGATCAGGAACAGAGCTGCTGGCAGGAGCGTTGGCAGAGGCTGTAATGTATTTAATGTTGTGAGTCATACGTCTAATATAGAAATCTGTTCGACTGATGTATTGAACAAACAAAACACAATGAACGGCTTTGAAATGCATGCAGTTTAAGGTTTGGAGCACTAGAACAAGAACTTTCTCTTGTTCAAGTTTAGGCTTTGGTTTAAAAATGAATTTATTTGGTAAGTAGCCGATTGTACAATATTCATTTAGGTCCCCAAACGTGTATTATAATTGTATCAAAACATGTATATCACTGGGTCCTGCTGAAATACAATGTATTCCAACTTTGCATATAAACAATTGCTAAAACATCTTTATTATAAATTGTCTAATTTCTGTGTAAAAAGAAAGATTGCTAACCCTTCACTATTTAACAGTATTAAAGGAATGTAACAATGAAAAATATAAACCAAAGATCTGCATAATTCTACACTGACTTTTGATTCAACACTAAAACAATAATACCATTTATAACTTACTTGTTGATTATTAATGTAGGGGTCATGGGGTAATGATGTACATTTGCTTTTAATCTCCCAAAGATGTGCTTTTTCTAAAACCATTTTTTCTCCCTGTGCATTTATGTTCACTATGGACTGTTATATAAATTGCCTACATGACACACAGCACATCATCATTATTTTATACAGTGACACTTTAGAATAGCTCACGACTATGAAGCAGTAACGAAGCATAAGTAAATATGTAATAAAAACTAATTTAATGGATAAACTATAGATAAACTATATAATTTACACTACTGTTTATAATTTTGCATTAAAGAATTAAAAGTTGTTTTGTAACTTAATGGTGCTTATTAATGTCGAAGTAATGCTTTGTAAATAAATAATTAACTGTTAACTAATCCTTAACTAATGCTTAATAGTGTATTACTCTGAAGTGTTATCATTTGTACATTCAAAGTGCAACAAAAGTTTGGTCTATAACTTTATATGAGCACTAATGTTGCATAATAGTTTATTGCCTATAATGTCAATTGGCTTTGGTTTAAATAAAATATTTCACCATGAAGAATTTACTGCAGTAACATATTTGAACTACTCTTTACACATGATAATAACTACCTAATTTATCATTTATAAAGCATTCAAATGAAATAATATATAAATGTAATAATAATAATAATGCTAACAATAATAATAATAGAAAAATGTATAATAATAGTGATTTAGACATTTTGTTATCAATGCTTACAAACAAACTGCTTTTGAAATGTGTTTACTGTATCTATTTGATTTTTATTTAATATCTACAGCAACAGTTGCCGTTACAACTCCTGCAGTAAGCAGTGTTGACAAGATTTCATAGTGTATATATCCAAAATATTCCTCACATTATCTTATCACTATGCCTTTTTTTTTTAGTCAACCCTTTATACTGTTGTGCAAGAAGACGAACTGACAACACCCGGAGATCTTTTGTCTGCATTTTGAGACTTTAATTTTGGGCAAAAGAAAAAGAATTTCAGAAAGAGAATCAAACTACAAATGCCTTTAGTCCTTGTTTGCAATTGAAGATACAAATTTCAATTGTAAATGTGTTAAAATAAAAAGACAAACAGAACAAAAAGACTCTTTCACTGACACTTCTCTCATCCTTATCCAAAAACAATGATATATTTTACCAAGGTGAGATTGTTTTGCAGCATTTGAATACACTCAATTTTTCCTTTCCATTTTCTTAAAAGTAGTCAACAATGCCGCAAACACAGCTTCAAAAAATGGCTGACTTTTTTCCCTCTTTTTTTTTTTTTTTTTACTGCACAAAATGAGACTTCAAGTGCGTCGTGTGACAGCCGAGGATTTCCCATTACAATGAAGATGAGAAATAAAACCGCTTCTGAACCACGGGCGAATCAGTGTTTGAGTGACACTGATCTGCGTGTACGCCAGAGTGTGATCTTCGCACATCCATCTATCCATCATTTAAACTATAAGCTCTTAAGCAAAAAGTCCCCTAAAACTGCATAAGCCTGCACATAACATGGGAGGGAGATAATATTGACACCAGTGTTAACAAACCCATCATCTCCTCTGTCCTGTTTGAATTCCGAGCACTAATCTGCCTTTAATCACCAGCTCATATTTACAACAAAATACATTTTTATTAAAACATTTGGAAGGGGGGGGGGGGGGGGGGGGGGTTGGGGTAATAGTCGTGGATAGTGATGATTTTGTGATTAAATGATGCCATCGCGGTGAGGCTGGATTAGGACGGCCCGTGGAAATAGATTAGTTCTGCAGTGGTTTGTTTCGTGGTGATTGGCCGCACTCCAAAACTCACTCCACACAAGCCCAGTCTCTCCTCAGGCTCAGCGCTGTGGGAGCACAAAGCAGTGCAGGAGACAAGGGGCGATGTGGTTTGTAGGCTGCTTGCACCACCCACTGGTTATCAATGGTATGACAATGTGGACATCTGTGGAGTCCAAAAGCGGCTGTAACAAAATGTCAAAAATCTATGAATATATTGGTAAAAAGGAATAGTTCATTTTTGTAATAGGAAGCAATAAAGAATGCCATTTTCAAGGTTCAATTGGCCTTTTTTGTCTCTGATGGGCATTTTGTTTGCTAAAATTAACTGACAAACATGAGACTACAGTAAGAAGATAAATAGCACAAAAAATAACCAAGACCAACTTAGCACAACAGAATAGCAACATAAAAGCAGCTCTTTTAAAATTTGAGCCTGAAAAAGTGTTTCTGAAACACTTTAGATCATTGAAGTGTTATTTGTTTGCAATTGCGTTAGCTAGAAAACTTCTTCCATCTCTCAGCCCTCACCCCAAACAAAGTTTAAATTCTTGTAGTAATAATTTATACATTTAACATTCTCATCAGTTCAAATCCTTGATAATAAAGCCTAGCTGTTTTTTTAAGATCCTTCAGCTGTATGCTGGTGATTAAAGGGGTCATATCGTGCATTTTTCAAGCTTTTTGACATCATTTTGTACACATATGCAGTAGTATTTCACATTTTACACCTTAAATAATGTATATGAATGGAAAATGTCTTCATTTGGGAAACTGTTACTTTACAGAGAACGCTTGGATTAGGTGCCTGACGCCTCCTGCTGGCATCAGAGGGGACTAGACAAAGCATAAAATGGCTATTTAGTAACAACATTAAGATAGTATTATTAAGATAGTATTGTAGCTTCGTAGTGACGCCATTTGAATCCCTGAAATTATCAGAACCATTCCGGTGATTACGCAATCATATGTGAATGGAACAAAATACTAGGTATGTCATATGTCATAACAACATTATAACATGGTTAAAAGCTTAAAAAAAAAAAAAAAAGTCAATTTAGCATAAAGAGGACCTTTAAAATGTTTACAAATGTAATCTGTTTAAAGTACAAACATACTAGACATGTGCTGCTGTTGCTGCTGCAGTGGGTAGAATTTTCTAAGTATTCTCTGTCTTGTAATAACAGCTCATTGTTTGGAGATGTTTTGTGTGGAGTCGGTCCATGTGTTTTCAACAGGAAGTTACACTCCACTAAATCTGAACTCAGAGAGCACTGCCACTGACCCATATTATGGCCACACACACACAACCTCATATCATTCACAGCTTCTACCGCTATATGTGTGAATTATGTATACTCTTTTATTGTAAGATGCTTCTTGAAAACAATACAACACAAACTCAATCATGAACCAGAACAATAGGACATTTAAACGGATATAACCAGAATAAATGTATTGTCCATTGTCAATGCAGTCTAAATAATACAACAGATGTATTAATTTTAAACTTTATTCTCTTTGTTAACGTGTTTCTAGTGTTCCTAAATAAACAATCACTGTAACTGTATAGAGTACAGTGTGTAATGATATATTTATGGTATCGTTTATTTTATGTAAACTAAACTTTACAGCTAAATTTAAGCAAAGTGAAATTACTGTTTTGATCTCAAGGTTAAACAGAGGACAGTGTTTAGAGACGTGCAACACTAAAATCAGTTTCCTTAATACTTGAGGCAGCTTTACTTTACAATTCTTTCATCACTATGAGTTTCTAGAGCGTACTGTCATTTCCATTTGTGGTTTGCTGGAGTCCCAAAGCCTAAGAAATGTCTTTGTAATCCTTTCCCTTTACTCAGCTTTCCAAATAATTGTGGGTAATCACAGTTAATTCATATTTTAACAAATGTTACTTTTGAACATAGGCCCAGGTTTGTTTGGATAGCTTTTTCCCTTAAATTGAATAATCTGGATAAACTGCATTTTGGATTTACTCTGGTAACGTGTTTGATGATCTAAAACATTAAATGTGACAAATATAAGAAATCTAGAAGGAGGCAAATGCTTTCTCTCTTTTTCCTCCATGTTCATCAAAAAATGGTTTAAAATAGAGACACTCTCAGCTGCCCTCAAGCCTCAGCAACCACTGACCATTGCTCCTCTCTGTGTTTCCTCATTACGATACAAACACACTCACAAATGCAAGTTTATTTCTAATTGGTTGACCCAGAGCCACTGATATCATCTGCTACAGCGCAACACCACAATCTCACCCAAAGACAGTCTCAGCGGGGCTTGAAGAAGAACTAGAGGAAAAGAAGGGAGGCTATAGAGAAAAGATGATAACTACAATAACAATCCACTACATAAGTACTATAACAATATTAGATAACAGTAACCAGTTAATCAATCATTTACACAGCATTATTTCAACATTTATTCATAGAGTTATAAAGATAATTCTTGAGTAATAGGCTCATAAATCAACGCAAAATTGTGCATCTATTAACTAGGGGTGTAACAATACGTTTTTACAACGATACGATATGTATCGATTAGTGTTTTGATACAATTCAAGAACAATATTGGCTAATTTGGAACGATATGATTCAATACGATTCAATACCTTCGTATTGATAATCAATACAGCAACTTTTTGCCAAAAATCATAAAAGTTTACTCTCAAATGTAGCACCGCGGCCAGGGTTGATTATGTCCTGCAGACAGAGAGTGAAGAAAAGTCGAATATAACATTTTATTTAATTAAAAACACACAATTTATCTCCAAAAAGCCATATCTGGTTTTATTTTAAAATACAAATTTCTAATTTCAATATTTCCGATATTATCGATCAATACTTCATGTGTATCGATGTTCACTTCCTAGAAAATGATACAATTCGATACAAGGTCATGTGTATCGATGTAGCTGTATCATAGGAAAAAAATTGATAAATCGATACAGTTACTGTATCGTTACACCCCTACTATTAACTGTTTATTCATCAAATTATTGTTAATTACATATTTATGAATGCGTTGTTACTGCTTGAAGATGCACTCCTCTTTTTTTCCCTTGCATTTAAAGAAAACGTAGTATTCAGTCAAAAGCAGCATAATAGAAGTCATCTCTGAAAAAAAGAAGACACTGAAACCTCATCTGGGCTTTGTTTAAAGCGTTTTTGACAGAGGGGGAAGAAGAGCAAGAATTGAATTTTATTGACCAATCACACGCTCAAAAGGGTATGGTCCCATTTGGATCGGGGACACTTTCACTGGTTAAGGCCACGCCACAAAACATCAGAAAAAAGAAAAGCAGAGACAGAAAAAATATAAAAATAACTCAACTCTGACATTAAACAAAATGAAACACAAATATACACAATACAATACATAAATATTTTTTTTAATCTTGAATTTTTTTATTTTTTTTTTACATTCTCAAACTCGATTAGTAATAATGTAGTAGTAATAATGGTTTAAGTGTTACCAAAAAGACAAATAGAAGACAAAATGGCCTGAGACGAGGATGAAGAAAGAGATCACAACAACAACAACAACAACAACAACAACGAGAGCGGCAAAAACACAAAGTGGCGCCGAGTTCATTAATTAGAATTTCAAATTGGACAAACTCAAGATGACAGCTCCGCGCTTGTCAAATCATATCATGGCCCGGCGGGGTGAGAGCGAGTGCCTACAGCCAAATACCACTCCACGGCGCTGAACGGCTGCCATGGCTTCTTGTCTCTCTCTCTACATCTCTCTATTTCCTATGATTACGCCAACTTGCCTCCCCTCTGCCCCCCTCCCCACGCCAATGTCACAGCAGCTCTAACCAGAAGTGACAATTAAAACATCATGGGCGACTTGGGGCTGAATGGATTTGTCTGTGAGAGACGGAGAGGGACATGAGAAGTAGAAGAAAAAGGATATGAGCAGGGAGAAAGATGGGGATGCTCTGCTGGATGTAAAGCTCAATATGTTTCTGTGATTTAGTGACATCTACTGGTGAGAAGGCAAATTGCAAAGGAAAGGGTGTCCAATCTGTGCTTTTCTATAAAGAAGCTAAAATGTGACAAGTAACAATTTTTTACAGAAGTTAATTTTTTAGAAGGTTTTGTACTACAATTACATACATTTTAAAATCTGTGTTTAGGCTTCAAATAAGCTGACCATTAAAACTATTCCACTTCTGTGACCCTCTTCTTTCTTTCCTTCTTTCTTTCTTTCTTTATTTAAAACGGGACAGTGTGCATTAAGCAACAAACAATGCAAATACACCCAAGTTTGCCAAATTAGGCTAATTTTCATCGGTAGTCCCCCTGCTAGCTGTAAAAAGGCAACCTAAAAAAAAAGAAATCAGAGAGCCCCAGATCCTCAAACATTCATACATATATACATATTTACATGAAAACAGTGACAGTAAGAAACGATAACGCACTGGTCTACACCACGAGAACAGGACATCCTACAAAAAGTGCTTAGACTAGAAAGTCTAAAAAAAGTACTGAAGAAATGTGCAAATCTGACCCACTAATAAGCAAATGCAACAAATAGGTCTTGTATTGTAAGGCACAATCTAAACCTTGTCTCTAAGGATTCATATCCTCAAAACTTGTTACATTAACAATTAACTTCACTTGCACCGTCACTAATGGAGCTCAACAGCGCCTGTCCCCCTCTGGTGCTGGAAGTAAATTTCCCATTAATTTTTCTCATATATCCATAAATTAAAGGGGCTATATTATGCTTTTATTACCCCCCCCAGATCATTTTTATTGAATTAATTTATGTCTTTGTCCTACAATAGCTGACAATGCAAGCAAAACCCATATCATTGAAAGTATATAACAGGGTCCTTAGCCAATATAATCAGCTATGACTATATTGATAACCTGTGAAGTACAATTTTCCTTAAAGTTCAAACAAAAATGTAACTTTTAATGGAAGTCAGTAGGACCAAAATAATACTAAAGACCGTCAGTGTAAACTGTTTGTAAACAGTGTTTTATAGACCTAAAGTGACAAATGAGACTTAAATATTAAACTTCCAATAAAAATGTTAACCCTTGCCAAATTTGGTACATTTTGCATTAACACAGAAATATCTATTCAATATTTTCAAAGACAAAGTGCCAAAACGGCACCAAAGGCTAGACAAGGGTTAAAAGCTTTTGGAGCTATAATCAGCTATGGGGTAACTCATGACCATAGCGCAATTAATTTAAATCCACAATACTGTCTAAAACTTAGCTTAGCAAAGTGTAATATTTATTTGAAATTCATTTAAAAAATCATTTGCTATTCATTGTACTATGGTCATGATTTACCCCATAGCTGATTAGCCTCAGTCAAGCTTTAATACCCCTAATATATGTATTTTTTGAATAGTCTATGAGAAAATGAATGGGAAATTTACTTCCGGCACCAGAGGGGGATGGACAATGTGCTGTATTGCGTAAGACCAAAGGCAAATTATTTCCTCCACCTATGAAGTATTGCCAGTGTCGGTCTGTTGGTCTGTTTGCATGTTAGATAGATAACTCAAATGTCATGGTCAGATTTATATAAAATTTTCAGGATCAGTCAGTAAGAGGCTGCTACCTTACTGTAATGTGGATTTTGTTGTTGATTTATCGTTGTTTTTATTGTTGTGATTTAATGTCACTAAACTTGTAGCACTTTGAGAATTCCTCACAATTGTAAAATGCATTATAAATAAAATGAATTATTATTATTAGTAGTAGTAGTATTAGAATTATTATTATTATTATTATTATTATAGTAGTAGTATATGTGCATATGTTGGTACTGCTCTCTGTTTTCTGATTGTATAATTGGTTGTATGTCTAACCACCTTTTGTCTATTGTGCAGCGCAATTTGTTACTTTTACTATATCTATATAACAAGGGTTGTGTCAGGAAGTACATCCTGTGAAAATTTTATGCCAAATTAATACACGAAGACGCAGAGGATTTGCTGTGGTGACCCCAGAAGAGAAAAGCCAAAAAGAAAAAAGAATATTATAGTTATACTGGAGAAGATAATGCTGTTGGTTTCAAGTTACAAAAATTGAAATGGACTATAAGACAATGAGAAGCATGTTGTGGTCACTTCAGCTGTGGCCTAGATTAAGCCGCCCTGAAAGAGCCTGGCATTCATGAGTTATGTGGAGACTTCTGTGTGAATGTGCATGCACTGCTCACCAGCTGTGCTTCTGTGCACAAGGAAAGAACCGCAGCCAAAATGAGCCATCAACATAAAGAGCCAAAAAAAAAAAAAACATCCAGCACACTACTCTCTGGACCACTCCACACACATGATTTGAAGAGAAAGGGGGTTAACAGGAGATATCCCAGTTAATGAGGCAGAAATGTAGAAGCGGACACAGCAGATCGCTTGAGTTTTCATTTAATAGACACATGCACCAATCAAAACATTATGACCACTGACAGGTGAAGTGAATAACAGATTAACACTTCAATTATTAAGCAGCAAGTAAATATTTTGTCTTCAAAGTTGAGAAGTTGTGCTAGCATAAGAATTAGAGAGATTGTGGGTCAGAGCATCTCAAAAACTGCAGCATTTGTGGGGTGTGACAAGCTACTGTAACTCAAATTGCTAAAGAAGAAGCTCTGATAGAAAGTTTGTTGCATATTAGACCACCAATAGATAGCAGGTGGTCATAATGCTATGCCTGGTCGGTGTATAATATCATTGGTAAGGCCTGCTGTGTGTGAAGCCAAGTGCTCTATCCAGTTTGATTTGGTTTGGTTTTGTGTTATGACTCCATTATGATGATGGCTTTGGGCCCGGTCCAGGTCTGGTAAGTGAGTGAGTGACTGTGTGTGGCAGGAAAACACTCATGCTTCACCATTAAGGATTGGAGAGGTTTGTCAGCGCTGGCTTAGAGTTTTCACATAAACAAGGATTTCCTCATTCAAGTCAAGGAGGCTATTGTTTCTGTGAGCGTTAAGTACAACAAGAGGCAATTGGATGGTGGCTGGTGTCCAGTGGTGAAAAGAGTGACAGGCTGGGAACTGGCCAGAGAACATTTTAACATTTACACTAGCAGGATGTTTCAATAAACCTATGGCAGAAATGGCCTAGGGTACCAGAAAACAGGAAATTATATGTGTTTTGTTCAGAGTTTGCTGGGGGAGGACTCCTGGACCCCCCTGCCTTACATTATACTGTATTATTCACCTGTCTGTTATGCATACAAGGTCACAATTCACATTGAAATGCCATTTGTTATCCTGGTTTTGGTTTGAGGTGAAATTTGGGGCCTCAGTTGTCTTTCTTGCCTTTGCCCCCTATAGTGTCTATAAACAGCTCTGAGTATAACATGGGTCTTGAACTTACATCACACAAACTATTTTGATGGCATAATTGTGCAAACTTGCTTTATAATATTCACATATTCAGCACCTATAAAATCTAAACAAGTCAGAATATTTCCATTGTTCCTATGTGTATATATTTATGCATTGTGATGATGGATGGTGAATTAAAAATGCCTAAAATTGTAAATACAATATAATGAAGGCCTACTAAACAACGGTTAGTGATGGTTGGTTGGATTCTGATGATTTTCAGGAAAGGTCAGCCATGGGTAATGTAGGAAATAATTTGTTTTTTGCATGGCTCCAGATGTTGTTCTGAAAATGTTTTATACCAAGACCAAAGATACTAACTCCAGCCACAATGGATTAGTCTTAGTAAATTCTTTGCTTCTTTCTTTTGTGGCTTCAGCGCATTTACCCCTGAACTAGCTGTTGGGTGAGAATAGAGTTTCCAGAGTTTTAGTAAGTAGTTGTGCACTCTTGCATTTGCTAACTTGTCTAGAGAATCAGTAATTGTACTTATATGCACGTTCTGGAGGGTACAAACTGCCACAAAAACACTTTTGAAGTACTTATTGCAGTTGGAGTACAATCATTGCACAATTTGTTTTCACTTATTGCGTTGCTTGTATGTTTTCTTGGCGGCAGGTCTTTCGGGCTCTTCTTCTAAACCAGAAAGCTCCAGTCACTGGTGGTGCAGCCGTTCTGTGTCGAGACGAGAGGTTATGAACAGGTTGCAAAATAGTTTCTTACTCCTTAGAGGCCACAAACTCGGGAGTAAACTTCACTTTCTTACTAATTGTGAGCAAAACACAAATTAAAAAAAAAAAAAAAAAGAAGAAATCAAATATCCACTAGCAAATCTCCCAAACTCTAGCGACACAACGACATAAAGGAATAATAAAAATCACAACTAAATGTTCCCGAATCCGTGACAGCCGTGGAGACAAATCCAATTACTTGTGTCTCATGTTGCAAATTTGTTCTAATGGTCGAAGTGAGAGAGTAAATAAATGCCTGCGAAGGGGAAACAAAAGGATGTGATTTCTAATTAACTTGAAAGAGGAACAGCGGGGCGACTTAGTAAACCCATCTTTCATCTGCTGCCTCGGACCACTCGTTTGTTTGTTGCACAATGTTGTCTTGTGTTGCGCGCCTCCAAATGAAATGTCAACAGATTTAACAGCGCTGCAAAACGAAGCATGCAGCGTTTTTCCGAGCGTTTTGTCGATTTTATTGTTCATTAAGCTTAGCAACCCCTACCCCCCAAATCTCTATCCTCCTCTACCTCCTCTTCTCCCACTTGTTTGAGGCTTCATTTGCAGCATCACGGCTTTGAAGATCACAAAAGGCTGAGGCAATAATTGGGTTTGTGCAATTACAAGCAAGCTTAATGAGAGAACGAGGAGAGAAGTTTGTCTTGCCCCTATCTCCAAGTCTCCACGCTCCAACCATTAGGCCCGCTCTGCCTCATCCACTTAGCCTCTGAAGCAGCAAAAAGCAAGAGATGGTATCGCGCATAAACAAGTGGTCAACATATTCATAAAACATACAAATAGTAGACACAGTGTATGATAAAGAGATGAGATATGCAAATCACATGATCCCGGTACTGACCACAGAAAGGAACAGAAGAGAGACAGACAAAGGGAAAAACAAAAAAGTTGGTGAGATAAGCGCCAACATTTGGAGGACGCTTAAAGTTAAAATGCAAATGCAATAATTTTAATTCTCAAACTAATTGTACAAACCTAACTTCAAAGTTAAGCCGCTGCATAAAATGTAAATAGCAATGATTTGAAGATGATCTAATAAATCATATTTTATTCACAAACACGAACATAAACAACATGTTAGGTGAGGAAACTGAGAAATTTCAATAAAATAAAATATATAGCTTTTTTTAAATTTTGTGGCAGTAACACACTGAGAACAAATTAAGAGAGGGCAATATTGCAACATTTTTGGAATTTGGTTTGTAAGCATTTTAGATACTAATATAGTTTTAGGGGTCAAATCCAGCCACAAGGGTCCACAAGCTACTGTACTTTTTGTGCTGGTCCCAAGCCTAGATAAACGATGAGGGTTGTGTCAAGAAGAGCATCAAGCATAAAACTGTTCAAAATCAGGAGGCAGATGAAGAGAGGCTTGAAGGAAAGGACGTTTTCACACAGGCTAAAAAATGGCAAGAGTAGCATATTTGGTCCTTCAGTCACATTGTTGAGGTGTCCTTGTACAAGACACTGAACCCAGCATGCAACATTGTTGTTTGTATGTTTGTGTGAGTGAGTGAGTGGGTGAATTGATGTCTAGTGGATGTGGACTGTCTATCCAGGTAGAAAAAAGACTATAGAAATTCACCCATTTAAGTGATGTAATGAATAAAATGTACATATAAAAACACAATAAACTGTGTAGAAATCTGATAAAAAAACATACAGAGTGCAATGAATCAATAAACAGACATAGCTCTTTTACTAAGCCAAAGTCTCTACCAAAATAAGGTGTCCAGCCAAACCTTATATTACCATTTTTCATCTGTGTCTACATAACACAAAACTAAACTAAGATTTATTCTAGATGTTTTCTAGATAGACAGGGTACACAGAGAAAGACAAGTGGGTTTTTCTCCTCAATGTAGTACGCACATTATTATACAAAAATTATATTATTATACAAAAATGATTTAATTTGACTATTTTAGAGCAGAGAGACCTTTTTTTTTAACACTGATCTTTGGGTTTTGGTTGGATACTGGGATGGTGGGTCCTGCCAGATGAATCACAAAATTTCAGAGCAGAGTCTGTATGTCATCCCCCAGATCCGTGTCTGACTGGCAACTGTCCAGGGTGTACCCCGCTTAAGGCCCATAGTTGCTCGCATAGGCTCATTAATGAAACTGAATGAATAATTGTTTAAGCCACAACATGTACCGCACTTGTAATGAGGCTTGTACAGTATCAGGCAATCTGTAAGTACACAAGAAAAACTGATAAGACCGATCTCCATATGCCTCCTGATAATAGGCTCATTACACAACACAATAACATAGTCGGTGATACATAACGCTCTCATTAACACAAATTAGGCCTTTAGCAAAGAACATTATGAGGCTGCTCTAACCTGGAATGAAGATGGGAGAGGTGTTTGTCTGGCACATTACTGCTCTTTACCTAATAGGACATCTCACTAATTATGTATTTACTGGCTCGAAGAGACAAGCTACGGGTAAATAATGAACATGAACCATTGGGGTTTGTTCACTAAAGTAACTACTAATCACATCTCACTGAGTTATGTAATGCAAAGGTAGAAAGTAACTTTTTGTACTATTAAAAAGAAAATGTATGTTTAAGAATCTCCAAAGTAGTAAAAGTATATTTTGATCTATTTTGAAGTTGTAATATTGTAGTAGTAGTAGTAGTAACAATAAAAATAGCAGTAGTGGTAATAGTGGTACAGCAGCAGCAGTAGTAGCAGCATTAATAGTAGTATTAGCAGTTGTAGTGGTTGTAATACTGGGATTAGTAACAGCAGAGTTATAAAAAAAAAGTATTTTGAAATAACAGTACAATTTGTAGTAATTAATCCACCACGCATGTAATGTTTGCTCATATGGCAAAGCAATTTTAAGTACATAAATTTAAAGAAAGCATTTGTTTAGCCTTTTTTCCCCATAAAGGATGTCTTTGCGATGCTCTTTTAACGTTGATAAGTATGCAGCTATAGTGATGAGATAATTATTACTATTTACAAAATGGGTACTGTGCCAAGTAACAAAACACCAAGCAATATGTTATCTCATTTACTCTGCACATTTCTTAGACACCTCTCCTTGTAATTACTGCCTTTTCCAAGTGGTTTGTTTGTTCACTTGGAGGTTGGAGCACAATAAACCAACCTCTAACCACAAAAAACACAAGGCGACAGTGGTGTGAAAGCACAGATGGTATTCCAGATGTTGCAGAGCTAATGAAAACATCTGGAGTAAAAATGTGTGAGAATCCACCAACCTGTGTGTCCGTGAGAGCCTTTTTTAATTGTGAAGACAACTGTGAGCTCTCCTCCGTGTACGGGATGTTCATGTCCTATCACATGAGAAATGCAGTCATTTCCAGCTTTAATTACATACAAGCAAGATGAGATAAAGATAAAAAGAAGAGAGATGGATTTTCTTAATTCCTTAGTCATCTTTGTTATAAATAACTATTTATTATTAATCAATAATACAAGACATTGTAGACAAACAAAAATATTAGTCATTAAACTAGAAGAAAATATAAATATTTTGGAGGAGTGAGAACTTGTTTTGTTTCAAGAGAAATTGGACTATTAAAACAAATCAAATTGGAACAAATTATGACATCTCTGCAACAGGAGTTGAGAAAGACCACAAAGACATTTAAGAATATTGCATATTGTTTATATTATGTTCTGCATTACCTCCCGCTGGAATATTCTACGTCTTATGGGGCAGAACATCTCTCTGACTCTGTGCTGCTTCAGGGCAGAACTCAGCTGGTTCATGGTCAGGGAACGCTCCAATACTTTAACCTGAAAGAAAGGTCTTCATTAACCAGAGCAGAACAAGTACTACAAGCCTGTACTCAAGTTACTTTAAAATATTATTACACAATTATAATTAAAAGTACCAAACTAAATAGCTTTTAGAGTAAAAGTAAAAAAGAACTTAAGTACTAAAGTAAAAAAGAGTATTAAAGTAAGTACTTATTGGTACTTTCACTACTGGTATTACTGGAACTGCTCCTACTTATACCATTACCATTAACACTACTACCTCTATTACTATTACTACTACTACTACCACTAATACTTCTTACACTACTATTTCTACTACTGTTAGCACTACTACCACTACTGTGCTGCTACTACTACTGCTATTACTATAGTTGCTATTGCTACTAACACTATTATTACTACTACTTACTTACTATTATTACTACCCACTTTGCCACCAAGGTCAATAAAATACTTCACTCATTTTGAGGTTCTACAACTTAAAAATGTACTTGAGTAAAAGTAAAATTTCCCCCCAAATATACCCAGAGTATATATTTTCTTTATGAAATGTAAAAGTACTCTCTATTACTACTGTCACAATCAGCATCTTTGACCTAGGAGTAATACTTTTTTTTGAGAATACAACAGTGATTTATTGTTTTTCTATTCAAGTGTATACAGTATGTGTGTGTATGTCATCTCACCTCAGCTCTGGTCAGCTCCAGAATACTTGGTCATGACCCCGGGAGTATCCCATTCAGATGTGGAGTGGCAAGTTCCTCCACTGTGAATTTAAAATTGTGTAGTAAGCACAACTCACCAGTAGAGGTCAGGTTTGAATAAGATGCTGCGTCTACAGTGAGCCATGTCCCTGAATTAGGAATGTGGGAAAATAAATGATTCCAGTAGTTCAAATCAAAAAGTGAAATGCTATATTATATATATTTAGTACACACAGTGTGAAATATTTTGAAAATGTATTTATTTTAATTATTATAATGAACTTGTAATATTACAATGTACAATCTAATTTTACTGATAATGAATTTTGGTTTCCATTAACTTTAAATCATCATCATTATAATTAAAGTTTAAACATGCCTGAAATATTTGACTTAATGTGTACGCAATCTGTAAATTTGTGTTTCACTATGAAATACTGTAAATTTACTTTTCTACAATATTCAAATTTGTAGATGTAGTGGTGCTAATGCTTTTCTTTTTTAAGGAAATATTAATAGTATTGTTAGAAGAGAGTGACTAACCCTGCTGACATCCCCAGTATGCAGCTTCTAACTGGGCAAACAGAGCACATCTATAGTTTCTGCAGGAATAAAAGCAATCATATTCACCTTTGTTAGTTGCATCATTTTATTTTTTATAATTCTGGGCATTACTTACAAGGCTTGGAACAAAATGAAAGATAAGAAAACCTTTATTTGACCCACAGTGGGGAAATTGTAATGGTATTTTCAAAAAGATATTTAGTCCAGGAGTTTAAACAAATCCCTTAAAACTGGAACACAGTGTAAAATGTAAATAAGAACACAATTTCAATTTAAAACTATATTTTATTAACAATAGACCACAAATAACATATCAGGTGTGGAAATTGTGATGTTTTATGATTTCATGAAAAATACCAGCTTATTTTGAATTGATCGCAGCAACATGTTTCAAAGTTGGAAAAGCGATACTAACTAGATTAACTGACAACATTTTAGCATGATGACTAGGTGTAAAAAGGACATTTGGGAAAGGCAAAGTCTCCAGTATCATTATTGGGTGTGTTGGTCGCTTAAAAAGAGTCCTGATTCTGTACTGGAAATGGATCAAGAAGACTTCCAGAAGTAATAATATGTTGTTTGTGTTATTGTGTTATTGTTGTCTCATAAATGAGTTTTTATGAAATTTGCTAACTTTTGCATTCTGTTTATATTTGTTGATGTTCAGCGTAAATTCAGAGATATTGGTACAAAATAGAAATCATCAAAACAAATCAAAAGAGTTTCTAACAGGTAAACAGCCACCACTATTACTGGGGCAAAAGTAAATACTTGTATTGTACCTCTACGCCATATTGCAGTGCAGAGCAGACAGTGTACATGACATAAAGTACAATGAAGAAGTTTTAGTTAGGGGTATAGAAATGTGAAAAAGGAGGGAGTGGGGTGGGGCATTTTCAAACCCAATCCCATAATTTCTGCTCATTTGTCTCATGCTGAATATTTCAACCACTGTTAATACTCTTTACCTACCTAAAATGATGTTAAAATAATGTTATATAGCACTTCTAAATCAACTTATTACTGTCTGTAACTTCTCCTCACGCCACTTAGAAAGTAGCATAATAAGTGCAGTAATCATTGAATAGTGAGAGCGAGGAATCTCTGTACCTGGACAGATCCGTAATCCCTCTACACTCTCACGGCTCGGGATTAAGTAGCTATAAATATAAAAGTGGCTGTCCATGCAATCCTCTCATGACTGAAGTGCAGAGTCTAAATATGGCCTTTTGACCCTATAGTAGAAGTAAGATTAGCAACTGTTTGTTTAATAAGAGACTTTTAATAATGTTCAAATTCATTAAATTGATTATTGATATACAGTACATTTTTTAAGTTTTTGTTATGAAAATTTCAGGAATGGGCCAAGGATGAAATGGTCAATCTGTGTGTGAATACAGATCACTGTTGGGGAGTGTTTAAGGGATTCTGTGCCATTTTGACACAGGGCCAGAAGATACTAGCATCACCCATTGGAACAACAAATGAATACTTTTAATAGTTTCTTTACCATTTTGAGAAATATGGGTTTTGCATCTCAATGGAAAGAGCATTTACCCCTAAACTAGAAGATTTTAGAGTTTTGGCACTGCATCTTTACCACCTTGAGATGGGACCAGTGCCTTACCCCAAAATGCTTCTAGTTTGGATTTTTCTTCTTTTTCTTTAGCAAATTTGCGTGCTTTTGTTATAGCCTTCCTTAAAAACCTGACTTTTGCACAATATAATATTTATTGCTTTGGAGCAGAACAATTTCAGTCACTTCTTGAATCAATAAAATAAAGGTTGAGTCAGGCATCTTCAGTCCAAAGTCAGAGGTGAGAGCTTTGCATGTCTCTGCACATGTCCATCTTAATCTGTCTTGAGCCGTTGTCTGCAGCAAGGGTTAGACAAGCAAAGCCCTGGAGACTTAAGGACTGATGGATAACAACAAGTACAGGAGCAGCCAAGGGTTGCTGTACTGGACTTTGTAACTAAATATTCTTAAAAGGGGATACCTCAGATGCCTTAAACAAATCTTGAAGACTTTGAAAGAAAAAGACAATATCCAGCAGCCTGGGTTTATTTTTTATGTAAATAGGAGTGAAACAAGAATACAGCTGAAGAAGTCCAAGGCCTTTTAAGTGCTGCTAATGTCAATATGAGGACAGTTAGCAGCACTGGGCAATCCTGTATGTGGGGATACAGAGGAGATTTTTAAACGTTGGATGCAAGAAATCATGAAGATGCTGCAGGCGGAGCAGCTGTTGAGGGTAGGTAATGCTAATGATGGCTGATAGTAAATACATCTACACAGTTTAAAACCTGTATTCTTTCACTGTCACATATTTGCTCACTGCTGCAGTACTTGCACTGTTACCAGTTTTTTGACTATTGTTTTGTTTAATTTATTTGTATTTTGTGTATATTGTAGCCTGTTTATTGTTCATGGGAGTGGTTTCCATATTTTTTTCACAGAACCCATTCAGATATTTGACTCCCAGCCGTGTACACTCTACGTATTTAGGGCATATTAATTTTTTAATATTTCCTCATAGCTTATATTTTTATACTGCTCATTTTATTTTTCTTGTATGTTCACACTGATATGCAAGAGCAAAAACAGCATTTTGATCCCCTGGTTTGTCTTGTACAAAATATAGAAATTGACCAAAAAAAAACAAAAAAAAAAAAAACAATAAAAATGTGTAGTTTTGATACCTTGAAGCTTGGTTTGCTGGGGTCAGCCATCTTCCTACCTGAAGACCAAAAATAAACACTTACAAGCTCTATACTGTACGTTAACCTCAACATTACATTTGTAGGAAAGCAATTATTCTGTTCACATGCATGCCTTAAGTCAGATCTGGTGGAAAATAATTCTATACTTTTACTCAAGTACTGAGTAAGTAATGTATCCTACTTTTTGAGAACATGTACTAAAACACAATGTTACTCCAGGAAATTATAGAGAAAATGTTACTAAATCTAACAATTTTTCACCTTGATGGCAGTAGTTGAAGAAGTATAGTGATAGCAGTGGGAGAAGAAGTAGCATAGGTAGTAGTAATAGCTGTGGTAAGTAGTAGTAGCAGCAGTAGTATTTATCATAAAGCACTAGTAATAGTCGCAGTAGTGGTTGTAGCAGTAAGTACTTTCTTGGTAAACACTACTTGTACTAGTACTTGTTTACTTTTACTCATGTAATAATTTATATAATATTTATAGTAACAGTATCTTTACTTGAGGATATATTTTGAGATGATACCACCTTAATCTAATAATTTCAATACGTTTGAAAAATAAAAATGTTATTAGAAACACTGACTAACATCCTTTATTATAACTCTACTAAATTAACATGCAGCATTATTTTTTTTCTTCTTACCTTCTGTTGAAGCCAAAGAGCAGCAAAGCCTCAAGAACACCTCTCCTCTGAGCACTGATTGTTAGAAAGCTACTACTACTACTACTACTACTACTACTATTACTACTACTACTACTACTACTACTACTACTACTACTACTACTACTACTACTACTACTATCTAAAAAATGAACAAAAACATAGTCAAAATAGTAAAAATAAAATGAAAAAAATAAAATACAGAACAGGCACTAAATGGACGGGATGGTGCTGCTGTGTCCCCTGCAGGCCACTGGGAGGGGGTACCTGCTCATTTTTTTAGACTCACGAGCGCCCCGCGAGGTTTTAACCCTTTCAGTCTCGCGACGCTTCGCTGCACGCACCTTGCGCGCGTGCTCTGCTTCGGACAAACATTTGGCCGCAGACTTTTCTCTGACCGCTGTTCGAGGTAATATCCCGCCGCTCAGGTCAGTTTAATACAGGATAATGGCGCAGGGGGAATAATTTTTTGGTTGCCAGGTGAATTCCTTGTTTGTGCGGACATGTAACTGTCAACGCCAAATATGCTAGTTTCTGTGTCTTTCTGGACATAGTGTTTTTGCAGTGATAAAACTACAGATTTGTTCTCAAAAGATTATTCAATACATAAAATGTACAAATAAAATTTACCATTTAAAATTTGGCTTTTATTTTATTTGTGTGAAAACCTATGGATAGATTATAATTGGCTGACTTGCACACCTGGGACTGATGGGCATGTGTTTGCTCGGAACAAACGCCAACATTTTGCGTGACTCTTATTTGGATAGTTCGTAAGTGAGCTTTATTAAATGCTGGTGGTCACGATACTTTGAGATTTTGCAACCATGACCACATGTTTGTTTGTTTGTTTGTTTTTTTGTTTTGTTTTGTTTTGTTTTCATGTAATACACAGTGAGTTAATTGTTGAGTCCAGCTGTACTGAATTTATATTGCTGCCTTGTTGAAACAACCCTCTTTATCTAAGATCAACAGCCTAAATAATGTTTGAAAATGAAATCCATTAAGGTGGGGTCAAATGTAGCTGTATTGTCTAACTTTACAGATAGATTAACCCTGCTTACATCGTTATTTAAACAGTAACCACCATCTCACTCTCACATCTTAACATCTTTCTATTGTACACCACTCCCTTCTGCTAAAGTGCAGAATAATTGGTTAAATAAATGAACATTATTGATTGTTCTGTGTTCATAAGTGTTAGTCTGGTTCAGACACCTGCAGCCTATGGTTTTAGAGCCACATGCAGTTCTTTAGCCCTGCTCTTGTGGCTGTTTGGGCGTTTGACATCTGGTTATATGTAGATGACTATAAACCCCCGCATCTGCATCATCTTGTTAAATTTAAAATAAATGCTATGGACTTATTATAAGCCTCTGTGAAGTGCATGCATGGCTCATTTGACATTAAATAAACAGCACTAAGAAATGTTTAATGGCTGTAGCTCCATGTCTCAATAGTGCGTGGCTCCTGTATTACCCAGTTGTTTAGTGGCTTATTAAAAGTTCACCAGTGAAGTGAGTATTTAACACCATATTTGTTAGTTTGCAACAATTAATGAACATCCATAGGCTTTATTTAAGTTATACTAAGTTACTACTAAGTGACTTTTGTGCATTAAAACTATTTGCGTCTCTTTACAGATTTTAGAATTTAGAATTTTTGGCAAAAGTTAGTTCTTTGGATCCAGAAGGGTGTAGACCCCTGGACTAGTTCGTAATTGTGATCAATTGTTCCAGGTGTGCTCCACCTCATGACGAAAGCTTTTGCCCCACACCTACATGACTTGTGATACTGAAGTCTGTAACATCCTTTTTTTTTTAAATTATTATTCAGAACACATATGGTTGCAAGAATAGTATTTCTATGGGGCTTAGTAAATGTCTACAAAGTGTGAGCAAATTGATAAAAAGCAGTTCTTTGGGTTATTATGCTCATGTTGTTAATGCCAAATGGCCTGTCTTAAAATGTTTCCCTTTCAATCCCCGTTTGCTTTGTGGCTAATGGAACTATCCAACATAATTGTCAGTCTTTATATCCACTTTTTTTCTTCGCTTTTCCAGAATTTTCCCTCTCCTGTAGTGAGAAATCCTGTATTTCACCTCTTCCCTCAGCATCATGGAGTATTGTACGCCCCAGCCCAGCCGTCGCCACAACCCAGTGGACAGCATCTGCAAAAAACTGCAGACCATTCAGTGGCGTGGTGAACGGGAGCCCAACTCACCCTTCCAGATCCCCAAATTCTCGTCTAGCAGCTACGACAGCCCCCAGTGTGGTCTAAGGCACAACCTGGAAGCTCTGCTCAAAAAGGGGGCACTGTATAGAGAGAAGATAGACAGGGAGAAGGACAAAACAATGGGAATGCCCAGCTCGGCGGCCTTGAAGAGAAACGGCATGGGCCCACCTACTCCAATGGCTACCCCTGCTACTCCTAATTGCAAACCTGCACCGTCTAATGTTACATATACCATTACGAGCACTGTCGGAGAGAGGAAAGGAGTGGACGGGGGCGACCTAAAGCACGTAAAAACTTGGCAGAGATATTGTTCAACGCCAACAAGCAACACAAATGACTCTCCATACTTTGCATTCACTCGTGGACCACAGTTGGTGCACACAGACGACGAGAGGCCCAACAAGAGTCCGCCAATGTCCCGAACCTTCACCCCATCTCACAACACTAAGTCTTACAACCTCAACTTCACTTCAGCCGACGCAACCAACACAACTGAGTGTGAGGTTTTCTACCCAGCCCTGGTGGTCAAAAGGCTGTCTATGGGAGATGGAGGTAAGAAGTTCTCCAGATTGGTAATAAAAGGAAAGAAATATGGGGAAATATATTAAAACTACAGTTATATAATGAAAATGTGCTTAAAGTGCAGACTCTTAGCTGTAGTTTTAGAGTATTCATGTCCAAATCGGATGAAGTGTTTAGGAGTTACAGCAATATTAGAGCTCAAAAGTAATTGTATAGTTGCTTTAAAAACTATTTCATGGGCTGCATGGGCTCATTCCCTCATTAACCCCCCATAAACTGAGCAGGTAAAAGGTCTGTACTTGATTGCAGGTGTTAGATTTGCATTTGAGACTTCTAAAAATCATTTTTGACACACTGAATACCATAATTTTGATGACTGAATTGCTGTCAAGCCTAAAAACTTGAGATCTTGACAAACCTTTGCAATCACAAATAGTGAAACTCCAAGTGATTCAGAAAGCAAGTTGTTTGTTGTCTTTTGAATGGCCCTGAGATTTCTTTCAATACATTTTTAAAGCTCTTGTCCTTTGGCTATTTTCTTCAGGAGAGAGTTTGTTTAATCTGGATCCTCTTCTCTCACACAGACTAAGTTCATTTTCTCTTTCACTACATCTGTAAAGCTCCTCTTTGTTCTTACTCTAGGCCTCTTTATGACAATGATCCTAAATATTTAAAATCTTGCACTTTCTTTACCTCTACTCCCTGTAACCTCGTCACTCTTGGGTCCCTTTCATTCACACACATGTATTCCGTCTTGCAGCGGCTAACTTTCACTCATCTCCTGAATCTCAAGCATACCTCCACCTCGCTACATTTTAATGAATCTTCAAAATCATCTTTCTGCTCTCCCGTAGTGATTCGAATAGTAATTTGGTATAGATTTTACTCCAGATGACCTTGCTGTCACAGTCCTCTCTATATATTGGTGCTTGTGACTGACAGGGAAAGTACTTTGGCTTGTGTGTGTGTGTGTCTGTGGCTAGATCGCAAGAAATCTTTTAAAAACTTTGAGCAAATAAGCTGCTGTTCAGTTATTATGATTTAAAAAGTTTACAAATGTGTATTGTGACTAAGATAGCATAAAATCTTTAGCCTTAGGATGTCAGTCTTTATGCAATCTTGTAGCACATGCGCATCTTAGGGTCAATAGTTACGGCTGTTGCTCTGCCTTAAGGCTTTAATATCATGTGTTGTTTGCTATTACGCAACTCACTCTGCTGTTTGTTGCCTATTTAGGAACTTCAACAACAGAAGCCAAAAGGGGGACTATGGCAGAGATCAGCCTCATCTGTGAAGAGAACCTTCTTGACACCATCTTCCACGCCTGTGACACCCAGCGCAGAGGTAGACGCACATATACATGCCTACACAAGAACATAGTTGTATAGCTATTGATGCTAAGGCCACATGCAAATCCTGCAGCTCAATACAAAAACCTAAAGATGAATTATAACTTCTCACAGCGCACAGAACCTGCTGGATATAGAGCGTCTTTGTGAGTAAAGTGGAAGGAAGTCTCTCTTTTGAATCAGTCACGCTGTAGTGTTTTTTCTCTTGCCTCTTGGCATTGAACTTGCGATGTTCCATTTCGTTTTGTTCAGCAAAGGTAGAAGATGTAAAAAGTGTGGAAGAGGAGCTATTCATTTTTCATTTAACACAGGAATGCATGTTTTTCTTCAGTAGCTGTTTTTTTAAAGTAATTTCTTTCAGGTGACAAATTAAATTTACCTAAATCAGTGGCATGTATTGTTTGTCATCTTTAAAATAATCTAGGTGTAAAATATTTGTATGTAAATAGCTTCTTTTTGAATATTGCATTAATAAAGTAAAAATGTTAAGTAATAAATGTTTTTATGTGTATAGAATGAGTAGAAATACTGTTAATGTAAATGACCAATGTATTTGATTCAAAGGGATATTTCAGAGTGTTGAATATAATGTAGCTTCAAGGGAATAGTTAGAGTATTTCCTACAGTCAAGGGTTGTCTGCACAGTCTCTGTTTGGAGAAGCAAACAGCAACAACAGCCACTACTACTACATTGTTCTATCGATGCATGATGTCTTCATAATAGTTTCTTTTTTTTGTTTTGTTGTTAATGGACTAAAAGTGGATTATATTCTCTTTTATGTGGCCATTTGTGTGCTCATACTATGTTTCAATGTTGTGAAAGTACAAAAAACCGCCAGCCATATATCAAAGTAAATGCATCCAACTAAATGCTATGTAATGTTGCAGTGTGCTGACCTATTGTGGTTACTGATTAAAAGTTTTTAAAAAAGTCATCTGGATGTGAGCCACACCCAGATTTGTTTTGATGGTGACAGCCTGGAAGACTTGAGAATCATCAAAGATACAATATTCTGTAGATGCATTTTTACAAAACTATTCTGGTGTTCTGATTGGTAAATCCTTCTGATATGCTAAGCAATTTGGATATTATTAATTATTTATTATTATAATTCATTTTTCAGGTAAAGTGTATGTCTCGCACATCGTTGACTACCTTCGTCACACCACCAGTCGAACCTCTGAAGACAGTGGACTGGAGGAGCTCTGTAACATGCTGGATCCCGAGCACAAAGACGTCTCCATTGACCTGGATACGTATCACGCCGTTATGAGGGAGTGGATAGATGACTGCCGCAACAATGGGTACTAGATTTTTTTTTTTTTTTTTTTTTTTTTTTTTTTAATATAGACACTAATAGTGCTAAGTACCTTAAAATAGCTAATAAATTAAATTGATGTTTACAAAAATACCCAAAAAGACATACAATGTTTTAGACTTTTTAATATAACTGCCTTAAATAACGCTCATTACATCTGGATATCTTATAAATTGGACTTTCTGATCTTGTACAATATTTTGCATTTTGAAAACCCAAGTCCTTATAAATGTTACTTTTAGCCTTTATTAATAATGTAAGATTCTCTTTTCACTCTGAGTCAGAAAAGAAGTTTGTGTGTAGGTGGATTGTGTATGAGTAATAGAAATTAGAATGACTAATATTTTCTATATTTATTTGCATCTATAATGATCACAAGTACATTTCATTGTATAAATCATCAGACTTAGCCATTTAAGTAAACTAATAACACACTTAACCTGTTAACGGTTTAATAGAAGCACATTGTTTGTTTTTATTATTTATGAACTTTTTTTTAGGTGCACACAGACTAAGAGATCTGTTTTGATCCCACCAATTCCCATGTTATAGCAGACACTACTAAGTTCCAAAAGTAGAGAAAAACAGAGTAATGTGTACATGCAATCCTCAAAAAGTGTGGAATTTTTTAGGAAATGTAAAATGTGTAACCAAAGCCAAAATATTCAACAGTAGATTAAAGTTAAATTAGCAATAAAATAGAGACTGCTGAAAAGAGAAGTGTGAGGTGTACATTTGCAATTTGCATTGTCAACACTAGATACCAAAACTGAAAGAACCCATTAATTTTTATGTTATTTCTGGCACAGGGAGGAGACTGCAGAGGAGGTCACACAAGACTCTGTGAAACTGAGAGATGGCATATCAGGCAGGTTTCTGTTCACTTATTACTGTGTGATGTCTGTTATAGCAGATAGATTTTCCATGGCAACATTTATGTAACTATCATCTCCAGCATACCATAAATATCAAAAATCTAATCAGTTATTTAGCACGTATATGCTAATTAGATTAGAATAGATGATGGCTAATGACAATGCCTCCATAGAAAATTGATTTATGTCTAGCTTATGACGCTGACATATTGTTTACTAACATTAAAGGGGTTTATTATTTATTTCTGTATTTTTCTCCTCAGCTAGGAGATCCATGTTACTCAATATGACCTCAGGAAGCTTGGAAGCATTTGGAGGAGAAATGTCAAGGGTTGAATTGTGAGTTATTTGGACAAAATCTCCATATATTTATATAAAAAGTGTTTTTTTTCCCACCCACTCATGGCCTTCATCCACTAAAGTCTGTATTATTTCTCTTATATTTGTGTGTTTCCTCAGTGAGACGTCAGAGCTTTTGTACTGCGTTACCGATCTCCAAATGAATAACCAAAAGCTGCAGGATGAGATAAAAATGCTGAAGCAGGTAGTGGAAAACATGGAAGACACCAACCAAAAACTAGCAGAGGAAAACGAAGAACTGCAAAACCAGGCTAGGATGTAAGAACGGCGTATTTTCTGTATTCATTGTATTTGCTTTTTTGATGCTCATGTACTCCGTCTCTCTCACTTTGTATAGAAATCAGCAGCTAATTCAGAAAGAGAAGATGCTCAAGGATGAAGTGGAGGAGATGAAGGCTACACTCAGTAACACAGAGGAAGGACGCGCTCGTGCCTCTGCTCACAGCAAACATATGGTCAGTCAGTAGAGAGATCTAGCCTTTAACAATCCACTGCATGGATAATGGGTGGTACAACATATTAACTTAAATAAATAAGCATTTGTAAATACATCTATGACCAATATATCATTATTTAAACCTGAACTAAACGAGAGACAAACAGCACCTGCAGTATAAGAAGATCAGTACATGGCATTTAACACTATCTCTAAGTGATAAAAAACAACTGCTGAGCATTGCAATAAGCCAATGGTTACCAAACAGTAGTTATCTAAAAGTGGGTCAGGAAAGTTAAATTAAAATCTTGTTGTCTGTGGAGAGCCTACTTCTCTTGCCTCAAGGTATGGATTTCAGTCAAAAACTCCAGCCACACATTATGGTTCCAAGCCTGGATAAAGGGGGAGGGATGGAGCAGGAAGGCTGTCAGGCAAAGTAACAATGTGAATAATTGACTGACATTTTTTAGAAATGTCAGAAGCAAGACAAATATCTCTGTTTTTAAAAAACACTAAAAGGGAGCTTACCATGATTTTTACATGAGAAGAAATTGGATGAAATGGACTGAAAAAAAGAGCAAAAAAAAACTTAATTCTCAAAACTCAAGAATGCTTTTTCCCCCCCAAGTAAATTTTCAAAAGATGAAGATGTTCACTCTTTCATCTTCACCGTCACTAATTTCAGTCTTGTTTATAGGAGAGAGAAAACCAGAGTCTCATTGCCAAAATTGCTTCTCTACAGGAGGAGGTACGTTTGTGTTTGATGTGTTAATTTACTGTAGATCATATAAGTGAATGTATCAAAATGCACTAGTATTATTTATACATTATTAAATTCAGCTGTAAACTGCGTGCTGCTCTCTTCCTGCAGAACTTTAAGGTCACCATGGAGATGGACGAGCTTCAGAAGAGGATCTCAGAGCTGTGTGACATTAACGCTGACCTTCAGGTGCCTCCTCTGCCTTATCCAAATAACTAATACTCTGATCTGGATGCAATTTTCTTCTAATATTATTGAATGACATTGTTCGGCCTCTTAAAATGTGCATTTTCCTGTAAATAACAAGTATAAATGTTGTTTTTGTGAGCTGCTGTTGCACTTTGCTCTATGCTTGTTTTTCAGGTGCAAATTCACTCTTTTGATGGCGTTGTGAGTGAAAAGGAAGTGGTCATACAAGAGGTCAGGGATGGTTTTAATGTTTACTCTTTCACTATTGCTTTGTTTTTACTAGTTTCTCAGTTGTGATTTCATATTTGCGCACTGCATCTTGAAATTAAAAGTAGGATATCAAGTTCACATCAGTGGGGCAAAGTCACTATAAATGTTTACTCAAGTGGAAGAAAATTTATTTTTGAGTAATTTTTGTCTCAATCAGTAAAAGTATTTTTGACCTTGCTGACAAAAGGGACTGCTGATAGTTGTAGTAGTAGATAGTAGTTGTTGAAACCCCCCACCAGCATTGCATACTGTTGTTTTTGGGTAAAACACTTAACCCACCTTGCCTGTATGAATGTAATAGTGCAGGGGTCATCAATTAAAATTCAATGAGGTCCGGTTTGTGAACATTTTCTTGAGCGAAGGTCCGGAACGTCACAAGATTATCTGTTGCCTCTCATAAAGGCAAGGCATCAAGGCAATCTCAATCAAACTCGCTGCGCAGGTAGAGCTTGAGAAGAGCTACAAAGTGCATTTGAATTTTTTGTTCTACAAGGTTCTCTGCCAGAGAAATGAGCAACATCTTTTTATTGCAGTTTTGAGCTTTTCAGGCCGAGATAAAGCGTTTTTGGATGTTTCCTATGAACTGCAGAGTAAGAGCCCAGACTGAAAAAAGACGGTTGGGGACGCACTGAGCCGTCCTCTCAGGACTTCCAAAAGTATCTTAAGGTCAAATCTCACAGATCTGTAGCAGGGCTGTCACGGTGGGCTTTAGTAAATTGACAGTGAGAACAGTTATTTATTTATTTTTTCTGAGAAAATAAATAAGGCAGTCTCAGTCAAACTTGCTGAGAAGGTAGAGCTTGTGGAGAGCTACAAAATGCTTTTTAAATTTTTGTTCTACGAGGTTCTATGCCAGAGAAATTGGCAAAATATTTTTATTGTGTTTTAAACTTTTCAGGCAGAGTTAAAGCATTTTTGGCTGTTTTCTAATATTTGCCTTTTTTTTTTTTTTTTTTTTTTTTTTACAGAATATTAGACAGATACAGGAGCTCAAAGCTACAGTGGAAGAGTACTCCTCCATAACAGAGGTACATTTCTTTTGTAGCATGATTCTTTGGAAATGTTTCTGTTAATCTGTCTTCCATTTGTAGTTTCCTTCCACTAAATGCTAATGATGTAATAGACTGTGGGAAGTATGTCACCTGTTAGCCTTCAGTACTGGAGAAGTCAGTGAGGTTACATACAAACTTACAAAGTTGGCACCATAATCAGACTTCCAAAATTTAGGTAAATGTCAGCCATGTTTTTACAGTGAGATTCTCCAGAGCTGGATAGTGGCACAGTGTAATGCATGTAAACAAATTAGAAAAAAATAGAAGACCCCAGGTGTAGAGCTGGGCATGTTTTCCCCTCATATATGTATTTTCATTTAACAGAATGCAAATGTTGAAGACAATGGTAAAAACTGTTAATGCATTCTTATTTTTTTTTAAACCTATAAATGTTCAAATTTAACTACAACTACAATAACTACAATTGGCTTGAGAACAAAGTAAAATGTGCCACCATATTGAAGGTATAGTATGAAAAAAACAAAACATAAAATATACTGATAAATGCCAAGCCCTACCACAGTGTAGACTAATTGTTACACATTTTTAGACCAGTGCACATTGTGAGTGAGCCTGCCAGGAACAGGTTTTATTTATTTTACCTTCCAAATGTAATTAATGAGTATTTAATGATAAACAGGTCAAAGTTACCACTGTTGTATATTTTTCTGATGTTCATTTTAGCTGTTAAGGGCAGATAAGAGCAAACTGGAGAACCAGATGCAGATGATTCATCCAGACCTGGTTGGGTAAGTGGAGACAATGGTTATTATTGCAAAGCCTTCAGCCAACAGAATTATAGCGCTATAGTTTGTTGTTGGCCCATTCAAAACTACACTGTGACCTTTTTCTTTCTTCAGGGTCGGCCTTTCCTTGTCAGTGGCCTATAGGTTAAACCAGAGCATCACAGGATCTTTACAATCTGAACTGGCTTTGGCTCAGTCTCCACTTGAGGTCAGTAGTCATCTGTACACTAAGGCTACACAATATTACATATATATATCTTATATATAAGGATGTGGAATGTAATTTTGACAATACTGGCAATATTTTGGTATACTTTTTGATCAAAATTCAATTTAAGCTGGAATACAAATCTCTGTATTTAGTCAAAGTTGGGTCAAAACCTAAAAGTCCCCTATTATGCTAAATCAACTTTTCATAGCTTTTTAGTATATTATAATGTTTCCACCTCCAAAACACTCCTGGAGTAATATTTTATTTCATTCACACATGTTTGAGTAATCCTGTATGCTGAGAAGCTGCCCATCTCAAAAGCTGAAAATGCTTTGCTTCACAGCTCTATGCAGAAACGTGAAACCCCGCCTCTCCAGGAAGCACTTCTGAGCAGTTCTAAAGCACATACACCGTCACCACACTCATTCTGATTATTTCTGCACTTAAAACATGGCCACTACAAAGTAGTCAGCTTATTTATCTATTAGCTTTATGTTGCTAATAGCTGTGCTAATTAGCCATTTTATGATGCTCTGTCTGTCCCCCAGTACAAGCACTTAGAGATTCTTCTCTCATGTCTGAGTTCAAATCCTCCAAACTTTATTCACGTATGAACAAAAAAGGAGAAGATCAAGAAGCAGTAGTGTCTTTAGAGAGCTTTTGTAAGATAAAGGCTTCAGCCCAGAGGTCCTTCTGCAGCTGAAGGACCTTTTTTTGTTAATTTTATTGTCAGTTTCTCATAATTTTATATTTTCAGTGAAAAGTTGGTGTGGGGTCATTGTGATGACATGTGCGTTATTAAATTGTTGTAACTTCTTGTTTTGCTGTAGCTTCATGCAGTCGATCCTCTGTCCACCACCATGAGTTTAGCGTCGCCGCTGGATGAGACACTGGACAAAGAGGTGCTGCTGATGATGCAGGGGCCCAGTCCAGAGCATATGGCCCTTGAGTTTAAGAACATTCTCAACAAACTGGTAAAAAGGCATTCAGTAATATTTGTTTCATAATGATCTTTGGTGCAATTTAAAAATCTACAGTATTGAAAAAATCTAAATCTTTTTAGGAAGGCTATGTAGAAGGAAAGGTGTATCAACGTACAAAAATAAACACATTTGAGAATAAAAGAAGAAAAATCTAAACTAGATGCAGTTAGAGAGCGCAGGTGCTGGTTCTATGTCGCAATTGTAAAGGTATAGTGCCCAGATCTAGAGTAAAAGTTCAAGATCTTCTAGTTCTGGGGTAAATGCTCTTTACTCTAAACCTAAAAACCAATATAACTCTCAAAGAGTAAAGGGTCATCTATAACTAATCATTTGTTATTTTAGTGAATAAAGTTAGTATTTTTGGTCTGTATCTGAAAATATTACAGAATCACTTTAATCACTCTTGGATCTAAACAGTGATATGGATCTACCCCAAACATTATAATTTTGTCCTTGACCTGATACTGACCTTTCCTGTTATAACAACTGTCATAACTTAGTAATTTTTATGTAATAAAACGTTTTTTTCTCTGTCTTCTAGAAGTGTAATTTCAGAGAAGAAACCAACTCAGTCCTGTTAAGAGTTCGAGGTTTGCTGGACGATTACACAAAGCTGGGGTTCAACACAGAAGAGTCTCTCCAGGTCAGAGAGAGAAACATTTATGCATATAACTGTATGTAATGTTTTTTTTTCCCCCCAGCACAATGCAGGCTATCCATCCATTATCTCTTTGTACCGCCATGTGGCATAGCTCCCATTGGTTATGGAAAGATTTTTTGTGGGGTTTTTTTGTTTTGTTTTTAGTCATTGAAAGGACTTTAGGAATTGATTTTTAATTTACGGACTGTCTTCAGAAAATGTAGAATGTTTGTTAACCTTTGCTGTATATTTTGTTTAAAAGTTAACTGTCTTTACAAAAACAGTGCAACATGCCTGTACTTCTCAGTAAAACTAGTGGAAAAGTTAATGGGAATTATCTTGTCCCAAACAATTAACTTCTGCAATTTGGCAGTGAAGAGGAATCAATTCTTACTTTAAGCAGATGAGATTTCTGTATGACCAGCAGAATTAGTGCTGAATAGAGAACTAAAGCTGGGTCTGGCTATTAATGAGAAATGCTGTCAAGAAAAAGTCAACGAAACATCCTTTAAAATGGAAGTGGGAGCCCTGTGTTGCTTCGAAGTGAATTCCTTGTAAAAACAAATAGCTTTATGTAATGTGTCTATCGCTGTGTCTCACCACCTGTTGCATTCACTCCCTTTGCATATCTCTCTTGGTGCCTATCTGCGTTTTCTCTCCATTTTCCCACCCACAAACATTTCTGTGCAGAGATCTCTCACTTACATAACTGTCCACCGAGCCCCATCCGAGCAGTGCTGTGTGTAGTCCGTGTGTTGTGCCGTGAAGCGCAGCCCACTCCCCTCCTCCCGCACTTTGATTTTCTATCTCTCTCTCTTTCTTTCTTTCTTTCGCTTTCCCCCTCCCATCGCATTGTTGCTACTGTGTGCATTCATTACACACGTACAGCACTAAACATAGGAAATGAGCCAGCAGTAAGAACCTTAGCCTGAAGTAGCCTTTTACCATTATTTTTTATACGTAAAGGTCTGGTAATGGTTAGCTGTGGCAACTTTTTGAAGCAGTAAAAAAACTAGCAAACTGGATGTTGTCGGCCATATTGAAATTGTGACCTTTTGGCCTTTTTTTTTTTTTTGCAGACGGTACAGGCAGAGCTGGATACCAGGAGGGCAGACTGGGCCCACAGCCTGGACCAGCTTGCCCACTATACGGACTCGCTGGAAAAGGAACTAATCAAAATGGCCAGCAACATGAGGAGGTCCCGAACAGAGATCCTACACCTCTCAGTCAGGTAAGAATAAATGTGTGGCTTTGCTAGTTTTAGGTGTGTTAAATTATGCGTGAAATCTTTGAATTGATCTGGGAGCTGCCAAATGCACAAGTATTTATAAACAACATTGCAAGTGAAAGAATGAAGTACACACGTCTTGCTATTTTTAGTCATTGGGTGCGTAATTTGGAAATATCTCCTTGAGGAGGTGTGGGGCTGTCATTGGGTGAATGAAATGGTGGGTGGAGTCAAGAGGCCACATTTGGCTACGTAAGGTAAGATTATATTCATTTAGGGGGAAAAGTAGGTGCGGAATAATTAGTTTGAACAATAAAAGTGTATTTGATAATGTGCACCATTCTTTCTACAGTGCCGTCAATAAAACAGTACAAATTTCATGATTGAAAAGAGAGAAAGAAAAAGACAAGAAACTTGACATGAATGGTCAAATATGGCAAATGCTTTGTAGTGTTGTAAAAAATTGCTGTCATCTCTTCCTTTTTGCTTGTTGTATTTATAGACAGAACTGAACAAAAGGAAGTACGTGCATCTTGCTATTTATAGACAATGACAGTTACGATAGATCTTAGACAAAAAAAAGTATATTACTCAAGCCAACGCTAGTACAGTGCAGTCAATTCCTAATATTTACATAGAAAGTAATGTGTACTATGTAATTTAAGCTAATATTAAAATTGAATAGGCCTGGACCTCCATGTCAGATTTTACTGCCAAAGGGTGTACTGCCTTTATCCAGGTTCAAGTGGACGCAAGCCAGTGTACTCTTTGTGCTAGTCCCAAGCCTGGATCAATAGAAGGTTGCATCAGTAAAATCTATGCCAAATCTACCTATATCTAACCCTAACCCCGAGAAGGGAAAAGCCAAAAGATATAAACAACTAGCAGCAGGTAAATAGGAAGTCTTCCATATCCAATTTTACTGCCACAAAGACCATTTATATTTAGGATTAGTACCATACTAATCCTAAATATAAATGTACATCCAACTAATGGCTTTCCGATGTAAGTTACCTAGTGTCTCAACTACTGTCTCTACAACAGTTTTGTCTCACTTGCTCACTTTTATGCTTGTCAAGTTACACTATCCTCAATTAACTTTTAAGAACCCGCCTCACAATTTGGGGCTTGGGCCAATCCAGGATGAAGTATGATGGTTTGCTGTGGTTTGGAGCTGGCCATGCCCCTTGGTATATAAACCACAACTAGTCTTGCACTGCATCAGATTATACAAGGGGAATGAATCACACTCCAGCCAGGACTTAGTGAAGCTCTGTTGCCGGGGAGAACTGAGGAGTTTAGAGAATTGTTCTGTAGAAAAGAAAAAGGAAGAAGGCTCATTATAAGTGTTGCACGACCTCCTGTATGTGGAGACCAATTAGAGGCATTTTGTAGCAAGGATGAATGGTAACTTTGTGATATGGCTTTAGACATGGTTGATGGTCTAGTTATTGTTTATTGTTGGATGGTTTGGATTTAAGAAAGTGCTTTTAAAGACCTGTATAGGGCCAGTGGTAGAGCTGGTGGTGGTCATCCTGGGCAACAGAATGGGACATTGCATGGGCCTGCGGATTGGGTACAGTATGTCCAATGTGCTCTATATTAGGACCTCCTTTTTAGAGTCCTTTCACCTTTTGTAGATGGTTAAAAATACTCATCCCTTTTTGGAAACCGATGTTGACTTATTGAATATTTTTGTGTTGCCTTTTTCTGTACAGGGTGCAGGAGCAGGAGAACCAGAAACGGCAGCTGTGTGAGGAGCTAGACCAGCTCAGGACGCCCCAGGACAGCAGAGAGGCTTCATGTCAAACTCCTGCTCTGGAGGAAGAGGTAGGTATGATTAATTGTTAATAGGCACAATTTAAACTGGGTTTTTAGCATTACATTTTGTATTTGTCACAGTGATTGTCCTTAATTACCATATTACTATATTAAAGTAAGGCTACAGAATTCAACACAAATTTCTACAATAAAAAAGTGAAGGTTTGCACTGCTGTTTGTTTGGTTAGATTGGTTTACTCCTGATTTAAACACAGTTTAGCCCTAAATTAGTTGTATTTTTAGTCATGGTTGAATTTGGCTCTCATTTTATGTCCTGTAGTCTTAGACTGGGTCGGTATGTGTTTTTTTTTAATTCATTTAGCATTAGTTTTGTCTTGCGGAAGTTAGTACAGTATCTCGCTTTTTACTTTTAGCATTCAGTTTTACTTTTCCTCTGCCAAAATGGACACACAGATGTTGTTGGTAAGTCTGCACAATATTGGAAACCATGCCATATACACCAACTAGGTTTATTTTTTCCACAACCTAACAATACTTGAATTAATGGTAAAATACATTTCTTTGAGATTTTGATATTTCACTTATTTTGTTGATAATTATTGCAATGTGTGAAGCATAGTTTTCAGCATAGTTAGTTCTTTATATTGCGCAGTCGTATTAATCCTTCAAAATCAAATGGAGAAACAGTGCTTTGAGAGTGTCAGAGCTCAGAGTAGTCAGGCAGATGGAGTATGTGGAGAGAGCGGTGGTGGGAGAGTTACTGCGAGTTGGCGGCTCAAGTGTGCTCCTTCTCACACACACACACACACACACACACACACACACACAATTAGCCGAGCACCACACACCTACGCAGTGTTTTTACAACACTTTACACTTTACAACACTTAAAACAATTTCAACATGATTTATTACAAAATATACTGTGCTTCAGGCATAGGCAGCTACATACACATAAAGCTGCCAAAATGTTTCATAATTATTTATTCTCTCACTTACATAGGGCACTTAAATTACCACCCACATTATTTATCTGCTAGCGTGGGTGGTATTATACTGTCTTTAATAATGTTTAGGTGTGATTTAAACATAATGAAGAAGCTTTGTAAACAGTGATGCACTTGTTAGTCGTTAGCTCCTATTGCTTCTAATAGCCTGCTAACATCTGTCTTAAAACCTTGTCATTGGTGATAATTTGTGCTACATTATGTTTGAAAAACATAAATATGCAATAACTACTATGAATATGGTAATAGAGAGAGGGATATTTTATTGATTTATAAAATGGATAAACAGACACTGGATTAACTTTGACTATTCATAACTATGGTAAAATTGGTATTAAACTAAACCAAGTCCAAGCAAGGACTCAACCATGACTACACAAGAACTAAAACTCTATACATGGACTAAATTGGGACTAAACCAGGTCTAAACCATGGCTGAAAAAGGACTAAACCAGGTCTAAACAAGGACTAAACCAGGTTTAAATCAGGTTTAAACCCATTCTAAACCAGTTCTAAACAAGGACTAAACTAGGTCTAAATCAGGACTAAACTAGGTCTAAACCAGGACTAAACTAGGTCTAAACCAGGACTAAACTAGGTCTAAACCAGGACTAAACTAGGTCTAAACCGGAACTAAGCCAGGTCTAAACTGGAACTAAGCCAGGTCTAAACTGGAACTAAGCCAGGTCTAAACTGGAACTAAGCCAGGTCTAAACTGGAACTAAGCCAGGTCTAAACTGGAACTAAGCCAGGTCTAAACTGGAACTAAGCCAGGTCTAAACTGGAACTAAGCCAGGTCTAAACCAGGCTAGTTCTAAATGTAGGGTTGAACCAGAACTTTTTTGGATGCATCCCACATTGACTTTGAGCCTTTGACTGGACTATTAGGCAGGCAGAGAGTAAATGAGTAAATATCTTTCACATTGAGGACTATAATGTTACACATAGCTGGTGACATTCAGCACCAATATTTTTCCACATTACCTTTGGTTTATTTTATATTTTGTTGCCTTTCTTCAGCCTGGAGAAGACTTGGACTGGGATGAGGAGTTTGCCATACAAGATTACATGAAAAATGAGGAGGTAACTAACAATTACTGCAGTGTAGATGTCAGCTCAACAAACAGCCGATGTGGGGACACACCGGACAAGTTAAAGGCGAAGGGTGAAGAGGAAGCGGAGAAGTGGACAGTGGTGGACACAGCTGGAGAGACAGATGTGAAAGAGAAAGCAACACTGTATATCAATCTGTATATGGAAACCCAGCCCAGGCAAGAAGCTTTGGAGACAAATGAAGGTGAGAGAGCAATGAAAATGTTATTAAACTGTTTTTAAAGATATTCAATTCTGTACTTGGTCGTATATTTTTGTCATCTTAAGCATATAAACAAGATTTGTGTTGGATAAAGATTTGTTATGAAATTAGAGTTAATATCTGTCTACTGTGTATAAGAACACATGCGAGCTTACTTCTTTTTTAAATGGTAATTATTTTAACTTTTGTACATTAATTTCAGCTTAATTTATCTGTCCTAAGCTTTTATGATCAAATGCAGACACACAAGGCTAAAGTGACTGTAACTCCTCCAAATAGGGCTAAATGTAGTTCAATATCTGAACTCCTGCATGATAGGCACTTGACCTGTTTTAGTCCTGGATCTCTCTGAGTAGGATTAATAAAATAAATAAGCTTTGAGCTAGGCTTATGCAGCCTGACGATGAGCTAATGCATCCTGTGTCATGCTAGGGATAACCATCAGTGTTAGGAAGAGAGAAAATTATAGTGCAATCACAGAATAATTTGGCAGAATAGTTAATTATTGGAGAGTTACTTTAATGCAAAATAATATATTCCTGCATATCTCACAATCTTTCTGTTTTTAAGGAAAACACTTAAGACCATATTGCCAAAACAAGACCGTAATGTGGTCTAAGCACCCATTGATTGGTCTACACCCTTTGCCAACATTTATAATAATATAGAGAAAATACATCTGCTTACACAGAATCAGAATCAGAATCAGTCCCAAAAAAACTTAATAGAGAAAGGAGAGCAAAGTGAAGCTCATGAATATTGGCAAAGCATTCACAGTGTGTTTGAGTGAGTGTTTGATGAGGCAAAAATGGCAGATCTAGGGTCTAGAGCTAATTTGAGGTTGCTCTAAATTTAACGATGCAATTTTGTTATTTAGTTGTATTTTGTGGTGGAAGTGTTCCAGTTTTACTTTACATACAATATAAGCTGGATCTGTGCTGTTTCAGGGATGGGCATCTTAGAGAAGTCTTGCCTGTTTATTACTAATACAGCAGTCAAAGTAGGGCAGTGGTCAATAGCTGGTAAGTGTCAGTGACAATAGGGACACTGCACATGTCTCTCTCTTCATCCAATTGGTGAAGAACAGATTACAGGTGTGTTTTTGTCTTTGAGTGTTGACTGGCGTGTGTGAGACAGTGGATTATCCTCTTGTAATCCATGGAAGTCACAGGGCACTCAGCCACCCTCAAAGGATCACTGCCGTTCATTATAGTGCTCCAAGGCTGGGGTGTCCAAATGTTTTTCAAAGAAGGTCAAATTTAAAAACATAAAGGTCCATGGAACACATTTTCACAATATAAAATATACCACAGATAAATCCACTGTTATAGATTAATTTTTGATTAAACAAGCAACCAAATGTACAATACTGGGCAAAACTAGAAGCACTAAGCGCTAGTGTAAACCTCTGCTAAGGCACTAGTTCTAGCTTGCAAAGGTAAAGATATGCCCAGACCTGGCCTCAAACTCCAAGATCTTCTAGTTCAGGGGTAAATACTCTAAAGAATTTTCAGACTGTATCTGAAAATGGTACAGAATCCCTTAAAACTTAAAATTCTATACTTAAGAAAGCACTTTTAGTCAGCAGCATTTTTTTACACCTCACTAAAACTTCTAGTTAAAATCTAGCCTAGTGCCATGACTGGTCCCTGGTCCACATTTTGGACATGCCTGGTCTTAAAGGAAACACACTTGGACCTTATACTCAGACCCCAGCCTATTATGGTGGTTGTGGTCCTGGGTCTTTCTAAAAGCTGTGTGTGAAATCCTCTCCTACTCAAGGTCCTTCTATGGCCAGGTGTTTGGTCCGCTCTGAGGCTCTGAGGCTCTGAAGCGAGCACATTAATCCCCCGTTCTTCTATTTCTCTGAGCTGCTCAAGCAAAAAAAAGACATGAATCATGTCCACAGACGGCAGTGAGATGTGGTCATTAATGCCACCTTAGCCATGCGTGGTATTTTAACCCCCAAAACTGCCTTGTACTTAAAACCTTGCATAATACACATTTTTACCATTTACGGGCAAGGAACAGTTCCTCTAAGGAAAAATGTACATAAAAAATGAACCTAAATAGTGTTTTAAAGATCCAGTTATTGATTAAGCACATATGATGGCATTGTATAAAATCTTCACTTTTCAACAGTATTATTTTACATAAACAGGCATAGCTTGACTGTTTTCCAAGTCACAGCAACACTACGTAATCAAGTGTAATATACAGTATTTGCTAGGCTCCTGAGTAGCTCAGCACCTTTGAATCTCACTAAAATTGCTCCTGCCTCAAAATAAGACTGTAAGACTTGTATTTAGCTTTAGTAGACATTGTAAGCTACATATAAAACCCAGTAGAAGGTTTAAAGGCATGTGTGAACTAAAATGATTTTTATTAAGTGTAACCTGGATTACATTGAAACCTACAGTATCTCTGAGTTTGTTTCTGAACAATATAATATTCTTGCAGGTTTGCCATAGCTGTTCATGCAGTTCCACCATCTGATATCAAGGCAACAAATGTGTACTCAACTTCCAGTATCAAGTACTTTTATCTATTAAAGCTCTTTTTTGTGACTTGTTTTTTTCACAGATTCTGCAGCCTGCACTGAACCAGCACCAACTGTAAACGGCCAATCCTTACAAGTAAACAAAACATTTATTCTTACTTTTCACTCTGTTTATCAACATCTAAAAATTCAATGTAGCTTTGAATGCTATAAATGTCTAAGTCTAAAATCTGTGTGTGGTTTAAACAATACAGTTTCTCATGTTGTGGTATTTATGGTATCTCTCATCTACTGTGATAACTATTGAAACCACTGATAAACTAGAGCTTCCTTGTCAAGCACCATCATCCTTTTCACACCTATACTCTCGACATGTATTTGTTTTGCATTTTGTCCCATGTCTAACAAATGTACAGTCAATATTTTCAGCAGTCAATCTCAGAAGTAAGAATGTCCTTGAATGCACCGTCAAAGTTAAATGCTCTCTAATACAGTTGCAGTGAAAAAGAGTTGATGTTTTCAATTTAAAAACACAAAAATATATAAATAAAAGTAAGTGGCTGTAGTTGAAGGTCAGAAATACTGAATCTAACTTTTTCTCATTTTAACATGAGTTAATGCATTTTATTGATTATTCCAATCACATTTTGCTGAACATTGTCTTGCCATCTTGCCAGTTATTTTGCCTTCATCCTTGTTTTTTCTTAACTTTGTCATTTGCCTTCCAAATATATCTCTGTAGCTCATTATTCTGGTCACAGGCAACCGTCAGCCTACTTTTGCCGTTTCCTTATATAGAATAAAACATTAGGGTCACATCAAGGTTAAGACTAGAGGATTTCTATTCAGAGCAAAAGAAATAAGGCCACATTTGGTAAAGGATAGGTTGCATTCTCAAACTTGTCACACATCTCAGGCAGGATTTATTGACAGTTATTGTTTATTGTAGGAAGCTGATGTGTTGTGGCGCTTATGGTACATCAACATACAGTGTAATCTTATTACTACTGAGACTAGAATGCCCCACTTTTAGAAAACTGAAAAAGAAAGTTTAAAGTGTTCAGCACGCATTAACCTACAACTCTCAACATCTTTCAGAAGGAAACAGATTTTATATTATTATCATTATTATTTTTGTTGTCATTATTATTTAGTTTTGTGTATTTTTGTTCATTGATGCAACCTTCTTAATAGACTTTTTGCACAGTACTATACATCTTTTTGTACTCTCTAACGTTAAGGCTGATTGAGGTTACATGACCCACTAAGACGTTATCGTCAGTGCCTGCCATCCTTTTCTATAGTTACATGCATCTTTGCCTCTTATTTAGCCTGGCAGGTCATACCCATTCACTTAGATAAAAGGGTATGGGATTACTTCTGTTCACATCTTGTCATAAAAATTAAAACAAATTTCAAAATAGACTTGCCCTCAGATAATTCAAGGACTATTTTTGTATCACATAGAAAGCAAATTGCGATAGTACTTGGGTAGGCTACACTTTTTGTTCCTCAAAGCATTTACCGTGTCTCCACAATACTCAAATCTATTTTGCCAATCCCAAGCTTGGATAATGGAGAGGATTGCTTAAGGAAGAGCATACAACCTAATCACTGAATGCTAGGAGGCAGATGACGTGATGAGGCAACCCCGAAAGAGAAAAGCCCGAAAGGAAAGAATATGAACGGGTTGCAATTATAGTGGCTCTGCTCTACTGAAGATTGCTGCTTGCTTTTCAAATGTTTTGAGGATGACTATAAATTAGCATCTTTTCAAAAAATCTGTCATTAACACAACAGATGCTTGGTCCTCTATAATATAAGCCTTTGAATCTCATTCATTCCTTATGCAGAATCTTATTGATGAGGTCCTTTGTATTGACTGACACGTGGCCTAATGATTAGCAGCACATAGCTAATGTATCTTAGAGTGTGAGAGCATTTGATCTTTTTACCTTATTTTAATATTAATGTTGTATATCTGTTTCAGGAAGAGGCTGCTTTGCCACCAGGCACCCACTCACAAGCTGTCAGTGTTGAACACCCAGAGGCGGATGCTCTCCCTGATCCAGCCCACTCACAAAACAACAGTAAGACCAATGACTTCTTCAAGCTCTGTGTTTTTAGTTTTAATGATGTTTTTCTTCTACTTTCAGCTAGTTTCCATGTGTGCATTTATACTTTAACAAGCAATAAGTCATTCTCTGAGTCACTGGTATTTTGCCGTTTGTTTAGTAGAAAAAGTCATGTACAGATTATAAAAGGGATACAGTTGTTGTTGGTTTGGATTAGCATGTTTTTTAGTAGAGTTGTCAAGATATAAATGCCAATCCTAGGTAGTACTTGGTGGTATTGCAGTACCTTTGAACACCAGAAGTGACATTCAAGTACTTAACCTACTCCACACTCCCAATGGGACCTTTCCTTATTGGAGTGTGCCAAAGTCAAAGAATTGTGACAAGCAACTCTGATGATCAAAACAAAACTTCTTGGTGCCGCTACTGGATCTATGCTTACTGTCACTTTGCCAACTGTAAGTGACAGTGGCTGGCGTGCATTTAGTTACTGTGGCCCTGGGAGTGAACGTAAGGTTGGTAATAATGCGGTTCTGAGTGGGAGATGTGTGCGTGAGAATGCTGTCCTGCGATTTGGTCCCACGGGGCAGCACGGAGACGCCGCAGCCTCGGTACCGAGAGTGAACTCGGGAACAGTGCAGTTTTGAGTGAAATAAAGCTACACCAAGCTCACCCCTATCATCCTCGCACGTTTCCCTGCAGACGAGGGAGAGGAGGCTGAGGTGGGAGAAAGGCGTGGGGAGAGGCAGATGTTGCCGCGGGCGCGGTGATAGCAGCATGGCGAGTATAAACAGGACTAGCAACAGCAATGATGAGAGGATGAAGTTCATCAGGAGTGGATACAGCAGTTTGATGAACCTGCTGCTGGGCCATGACAGACTTTGCAAAATGCGCCCTATATGTTTACATTCTGCATTTCCATTTCCTCACATTTTACTGGTTATAGGACATTAGAGGCTATAGAGGTTCATCATCTTGTATTTACTGAAAATAACATAATTCAGCACGTCAGCCTGATAATGATGCAAATTAGATGCTTATAATTACTACATTCATAAACATTCTCTCAACAGTAAGACTTTCTGTAATTATTTTCAAGCCATAGCATATTTAAAAAAAAAAAAAAAAAACTCTGGCACCTAAAGGGTTAAAATCATAATACCTATATGTGGGCTTGTTTATTCACAGATGATTTCAGTGACAACATTGACTACTACTACTGACTTTCAAAAACTTGTACTTATGCTAGAACTAAGATATTAAAACTTTTCCAATTTTAGTTTTGCAATATGGTAGGCACAGCTGCATAACTGTTTATTTTACGCTTGGCAAAATAATAAAATGTGGTGTACATCCAGGTGCAGAGGAGAGTGGAGCAGTACAGACTTCATCTGGTGATTTATCTCAAAACGAGTCGACTGGTCACAGCCCTCCCACAGTCAATGAGTGTGAGGCTCCTGAAAACACCCTGCCCCGGTCTGATGAAACTGTTAACCACAATCAGAGGTAAATAAATATTAATTTCTTGTAGATTCATATTTAAGTACATGGGTTTTTTATAAAGATATTATGGTTCATTGCATTTGTATGTTTACTTAACCCTGCCTACAACAGACAACCAGTAGACCAACATCCAATGGAAATATTATTTTTCAGCCACTAGAGGGCAATAAAGTCACATACTTTTCTACTTTTCTACTGACAAGTGTTCAATAACCACATCACGGGAAGAATTTTTGAGTACAATATACTCTTGACAATTTATTTACTTTGTTATAAGTAAATTAACTACTAATGAAGTTGTCAACACACTCCCAGTTTTCAGAGGCAGATAGGAGCAAAAGATTAAACCATGTACTGCTGTAAACGGGGCCAGTAAGATTTACATTTTTAAGATGAAGATTCAGTGTAGAATACATGTGCTGTCCTTAAATTTACTTGCATTGTATATGTACCTGTAAATTACAATGTCAAAAGCTTTTAAAATTGTTTGCAATTGTTTGGTACAACTGTAATATTTAGTAACAACCGACATCTGCTCTTACTGAAGTTTTGACTAAAGCTATTTTTAAGAAACTTGTTGCATGTTCAATATTATTTAAAATTCTATAAATGGTGCAGTGTATTGTTTCTCGGTTCTTGTTGTGGATTTGTAATGTGGTTTTATGTCAGGATAGCTACTGAATAGTTTTTAGCTTTGTTTGCAAGCATGGGGATCTAAATAAGTAAACAATAAGTGTTGAGAGTAACTATCAAGTACCCAGCTATAACTCAGCTGTTACTGTAAATGACACATCAGTTTAAGGATATGTATGACTGTGGTTTTCTGTTTCCCAACCTATTTTGTATGTAACCCAAGAAAAAAGGAACAAATATTCAGACTTTACTGTTGTGTCACATGTAGCGTCATAATACATCTTTGATAGCTGTAGAAATCTTGTGTATTGCACAGTACTCTTATTTGTGGTCACCATATTTCTGAGTTTAGTAATTTCCCTATGACTTGGCGTGAATTTGCAAGTCAAATGGGTGTTTTCCTTTTTGTGGGAGGAGTGTTAGAGCTAATTAGTTTCTCTGCAGCCGTACTTTGCATAGCCAGCCAACCAGCCAAGAGTTTTAGCTTGTTCCTCATCATTCTTCTTTTTGGCATCACCACAACCATATCACTTCAAATACTGTCCAATACAGTTTTCAGTATCAATGCTTGAAATTTAACCTCTGACCTTTTGCATGCATCCAGCTCAACTTCAGCACCAAGTGAGGACCAAAGGGGAGAAGAAGAAAACATAGGCAAGAGTACTGTGCACACAGAAGATATGAGTCGTAAGGTTAGTAAAAAGTTTTAAATCACATGGGGCTGTAGCTTCCTCTGTTTCAGCAGCTGTCCTTCCTGTTTTTATCCCCTCTTTGACATTTGACATTTTCACTTAGTTTCCTAATTAACTTAGCAGCAAGTATTCTTGCAGGTTGTTCAGTTTTGAAAGTGGTTGCTTGGGCTTGCACTAGACTATTGGGATAGTCATTGGGGCAATATGATGTTTTCTGATAGGGATGACTTTATTTTATTGGACAGTACACTACAGTACAGTAGTAGCCAAAAGAAAGTAATACATTCAGGGCTCGCAAATGCCCGACATCCTGGGGCAATTACTTTTTTTACTCGGGCTATCACAATTTGACAGTCCCTGCATGATAGGCCATCATACAAACTGTAAAGAAATATTTATTACATCTGAACATCTGCCGCAATACCGTCTCTGGGCTCTGTGTGACGAGATAGTACCGTCCCTCTCCTGTGAGCTGCAGTGCTTCTCCTCTCAGCCCCGCCCCTAACCACTCTCATAGCCCTGACCTGTCAATCATCTGTGTGGGCCACACTATCTCCTGTGAGAAAATGGTTTAACACCTGTGTGGAGCGGTGGATTAGATGCTAAACTTTCAAGAACTTTCTCACTAAAACAGAACAACTATTTTGGTGGGCTCGAAACTAAAAAGAGACTGAGAAATGTGAGAGTCTGATTGTGACGGCCAACAAGAGCGGTAAGAAAACTCATTAACATTAGCCCGTTTTTAGCTTGGTAAAAGAGCCTTGTGCACAATGATCCATAGCTTTTAAACAGGCCCAGTTACACTGAGCAGTAAGAGCCCCAAGAGGTTTCAGGGCAGAGGGGAAAAAAGGGGGCACTGCACTGTGGTCCTTACAGGAGGGGCTGCTGTTTTGAGTGTTATTGTCATTTGCATCAAGAAATGAACATAAACATCAAAAACGCCTCTCAGCAGCTGACACATGTAGCCCACAGTATAACAATGGAGATTTGGAAACTACAAAACATAATCAGTAACTCCACACTGTAACCAAGTTAACCAGCAGCTGAAGATGTTGAACTGAGCACCTGAGCAAAGGGACAGAGCTAATACTGAAGATATTCATGTTTATAGCCCATGTTTCTAAATTGGTTGAATTTAGCTATTTATTCAATATGTTTAGGCCTATGTGAGCATATCAGTTTACAAGACAGGAGACCTGTTGCCTTTACAATTTGGTGAGAGGGCCATTTATAAAATATAAATATGCTCCAAAGTATATAGCCTAGTTTTAAAAGCCCACATACACCATTTCAGCAAGTAAAATAGAAACCAAAAAAATACCAGTATGTTTGTTTTAGTCAGACAGTTCAGTGTTGAATTGTTATCCTGGTTTTATACACCCCCATTCAGTTAAAGTGTATTAAATTAGTAGGCATACCATATTAATACCACTTGACAATAATAAATTATTGGCCAACAGAAAAAGTGGCTAGGTTAGCCCTGTCTAGTTACACAGAAAAACAGCACATTGTCATGTAAATATAGAAAAAAAAAACATTTTGAGTAAATATTAGCAAAGTATTCTTGCCGTGTTTAATGAGGCGGAGGTAATTGTGTGATATTAAGCTTAAGCTAAACTCAATTTTGATGTCATGTATTTGTGATGGCAATATGATAGTTTTCATTTTAACAAAATGGCCAGAACTGTAGCTTGGCTGTTGTTGGGAAGGACAGAAACACTCAGTGACAATTACATGATGCCATGATGATTTATGTATCTGAGGAGCTGTTTCAACTTTGTCTGGTGTTTATTTACATACATTATTTACATACACCCTACAAGGAGGTGGCTTTTCTTTACAAGATAGCATTTAGTATTTAGTCAGGCAGCCGGAAAAGATGTTTCATGTACGGCGATACTTGTAAGTATTGATGCTTCCACCTGGAATCAATACTTTCTATACTTTTGTGACATCATGCTTAAACATTATGCTGAATTTCTGCACTGCGTTCAGTCAAATGTGGGCCAAAAGTAGTGAAGAATTCTGCCAAGACTATAGAGGGCAGCATTTCCCTTCTAAGCACTTGGTCTGCCAAATACACACCTGATCAACATTTTAAGACCAGTTGAAAAATTGCAAGAATTTACAAGTAGAGCTTCAAAATGCAAAAAGAAAAAATGGGAGGCAAAAAAAAAGTAAGCAATTTATTGGAAACACAGACTGAAATGAAGTTTAAGACCACAGGCTTTAAAAGCCAAAAGCCGCGCAAAAATGTGGATTCATTGTCATTTTCTGTCAGGTGTTTACACTGTCATGACCTGGCTAAGGTAAAAAAGCTTTCTCTCTTTGACTGTGGTGGGATTGTGAAGCTGCATAAGCAAGGCCTCTCACAAATTGGCATCACTGCTGAGGTTGGACGGACTAAGATTTCGTTTTGGATTTCTTAAAAGATTCTGTGGATGATGGAACAAAAAAGTCAAATGGTACACCCAAAACAGTTTCACCAGTGCTGAGCCGGAGGATCTGATTGGCTGTCCGTCAAGACACAGGACAATCCTCAAGCCAAATTAAGGCCGTTACTAGTGCTGAATGCAGTCCAATTAACCATAAGACTGCATGTGCAAGAAAAGGGCTTTAAAAACAAAAAATGTATTCAGAGGCCTTATCTCCTTCAATGCCACAAAATTGCCCGTTTGGACTTTGCAAGGGCGCACCAAACATGGGACATTGAAAGGTGGAAGAAAGTTTTATTCTCTGAGGAAAAAATGTAACCTTGACAGTCCTGATGGCTTCCAATGTTACCAGCATGACAAGGAGATTCCACTGGAGATGTTTTCTATGCGGCACAGTGAAGGGGACACCATCATGATCTGGGCTGCTGTTTCCTTCAATGGAACAATGGAGCTTCAGGTTCTGCAGGGGTCCAACAGCGGCTGGCTGTGTGGAGATGTTGCAGCAGGCTTCCCTCAAGACTGAGAGCCCTCGCCTGTGTGGTAATGACTGGGTTTTAGCAGGACAATGCTGCAGTTCACAATACCAGCCTGACAACGGACTTCTTCAAAAGAATAAGGTCACTCTTTTGGATCATCCTACGTGTTCCCCTGATCTAAATCCAATAGACAGCATTTAGGGATGGATGCCAAGGGAAGTTAAAAAAAAAAAAATGGACATCAGTTCCAGACAGTGGAACTTTGTGAAGCCGTCTCACCATTTGGAGCAACGTTCCCACTAGTCTCCTGAAAACACTGACATCATGCATGTAATTTTTGAAATGATCAACAAGAATGGTAGAGCTGCTCATTACTGAGTCCTTTTTAAAAGTATTTCTGCTTTTTGGGCATTTTCAGAGTTTTTTGGGCTATGGTCTTACACATTTGATCAGCTAATGAACAGCCCATTTCAGTTTAATTGTTGTTTTCAATAAATTAACTTTTTTTTTGTCTCACTCCTATTTGTTCTTTTTGCATTTTGAAGCTCTACTTAGAACCTCCTTAAGATCCAAAAGTGCAAAATGTAAATTCTTGCAATTTTTCAGCTGGTCTTAAAATTTTGATAAGGTGTGTACTGTGACACAAATAAAAGTATTTATTTCTATATTTATAGATTCTGAAGTTTAATATGTAGACAAAATGAAGGCAAAGACAAAATAAAAGTATTTTCTCTTCTTTATAAATAAAGGTCATACTGTCATATGGTTGATTTAAAATTTAAGGAGAAAATATTGCAATATTTAATACTGATGCTCAACATTTGATAATGCTTGTTGTATTGCAGTATATTGAAATTATAGTTTAGTACTTTTAGTAGAATAGTACTTTTATTATTATTGTCACAAAACAATATCATTTAACATGCCTTATGTCTAGGGCCCTTTTCACAGTTCACATACTTATGTAGTAAACAATGTGAAATTATTAATACCTTAATGAGAAATTATTAATACCTTAAACTCACTCACATGAGAATTTGGTCATATGGCCACAGTAGTTCTGTTGCACATACGGTAACCCTCATAAACGCAAAGGAAAAGGAAAAAATCAGGCAAGATAGATTTATAAATTGAGATAATTAAAATACAATAAAATAAACCGGGAATATGCTTTATTTATGACGACATGCATCTGTGTCCAAACAGATATTAAGCACTTCTATTGCACAATATCCCGTTACATGCTCCTGAGTGCTCACCTTGCCTCATTGTGTGTTCACACGACTGTTTAGCTGCAGCCGCCTCCACAGCTTCACTCTCTGCCAGTGCTAATGTGTCTATGAGCACTCTTTCTGAGCAATACACACATAAAACGCTGCAAACCTCTCCATGATGCTCCACATTATATAAGATTCAGCCCGGTCTTTCTCAGTATTTCTCTCTCAGATAGCATTCACCATGGGACAGGTAAATGTGCTGAATACAAATGTCTTTTTAATCACTGACTGATGCTGTAATGTGAGGCCATCTGTGTGTTTCTCAAACCTGCCTCCCTTTTTCTCCGTCCATCTCTATAGAGCCTGGGCCAGGACAAGGCTGACCGAGCAGCAGCAGAAGACAGGTGAGTGGAGAGCTATTAACTGTAACTTAGACCAGTGGTTCTCAACTGGTGGGTCAAGATCCAAAAGTGGTTTGAATATACAGTACAGGTGCATGTCAATAAATTATTATATTGTGAAAAATATTATTACTGAAATGGTAAAATTACTAGAGAAAATGTAGGTTCTACCCATCAGACCAGTTGAAAATCACTGGCCTGGACCAAAGTATCCCAAAATGAACACCGCTGGACTGTTTTTGTCTTTGTGTATGATATTTCACAACTGTAAGAATTGTAAGATGTGTATGTCTTTTTAGCACAAGCTTACTTCCTGTGTTGGTGGAGGAGGAAGAGACTGTGCAGGACGGTACGACTGATGCTTCTACTGCAACAATCACTATGCCAGGTAGGACATTGCACCAATCAGGCCTGCCTAATACGTAGCCCCGTAATTAACTAGTAACACGTAACTGTGACTGCACTGTGTCATTTCTAATGGAACTGGCATTAACTTCTTGAGAAATTTGAGATACAGTAGCTCATCTGTTAGATTGGACCACACAGGCTCACCTTTGCTCCTTACATGTATCTCCTGTTGCCAGTTCACCACTGTTTATTGACTGAACCACTTTTGATAGACACTGACCACTGCAGACCAGGAACACCCTGTAAGATCTGCTCTTTTGGCCCTTGTCAATCTCGTTCAAATTCTTTCTCTTGCCCATTTTTCGCACTTCTAAAACATTAAATGTTTACATGCTGCCTAAAACATCCACTAACTGGTGCCCTGATGAAGAGATATTCTGTGCATTAACTTAACCTGTCAGTGGTCAAAATGTTATATATGTATTCATGAAACTGTCATTTTATATGGACATTTTTTTCTATATCTATTTGTCCAATGACCACATACGTCTGCTTCTTTCAGGAACTGACCGTCACACCAGCAGCTCTCTCCAAACCGGCCAATCAGGAAGCAGTACAGGGAGCATGACCTCTAAACCCAGCCAGTTGGACAGTGTTTCTCCGAAAAAGGATTCACACCAACTTCAAGGCAAAAAAGAACTGGTAAGACCTACTTGACTCCTGCTTTGATCAGAGCTGGGTGTTCAACGAGTAATACAACATTTTTAGTACTTCAGAGTTAAAAACTAATTGCCCAAAATTTGCAGCTTTTTCTTTTTGAGACAAAATGGTTTAATTAATCACTCAATAACAGACTGCAACCAGAATAATTTGGTTAAAAAAATGAAACTTACTGATGTGCAGCTGTAAAGAGATTTAAATAGCATGATTAGATGAACTTACACAACACTATCTTGTTGTACAGTATTGAATGTCTTTGAATACATTTTGAATCATGTCCACGTGCCTCTCTGCACCTACACTCTACCAACACATTTTGTGCATATGATAGTTGCCAACAGCAGTGGATAATATGTAATTAAAGGCTTTTAGAAGTAACTTGCATGAATAAATTGAGTAGATTTTTCTTTTCTGGTGGCAGAGTCTGTAGCACACTATTGTGGTCTGCTACATTTCACTAACTACTGGTCCAACATAAATAAAATATATGCAAATTACTACTTTAAATAAAATGCCTAAATGTTGATACACTCACTAGAGTTTTTCAACCAGGCTCTGACATCACCCATGTGGCCGAGTGGTTGTCAGTTACCAAAACCATTTTGACTAATAGTTATTTGGTGGCTAATGCTTATTCCGCCAGAGAAAATATATTGTGGTCCGATTAGCTTATTGCACCATTCTTTGGGACGCAACCAAACAGATTTAAAATGTTTCTGGTTAGTATTTTTGCATCTTTCCTAGTGTCCTTTTTTTTTAAACTTTCTTTATAAACAGTCACCTTATCTCTCAAACTAAATAACTTTCTGTTTCTTGCTTGTCACTGCACTATTGATAACGCGATCATGACAACAAAAATGTGGTCTTTCCAGTCAGACAACCCCGCATGTGCCCATATGTGTGCACAGAGGAAGGAGGAAAGAAAACAGAGATTTAGTTCCACTTAGGATCGGATTATTCAAAATGACCAGGCAACCTCACTGTGAGCAACATTACTGACTCATCTCACTTCACCTTTGCTATCTGGACTATTTGTAGACTGAAGAGGAGGGATAAAAGGGACTGACAATGGAGGTGGAGAGCTGTGAAAATGTGGAGAAACCAGAGTTAAAAACTGAGCAGGACAATCACAAAGAAATGTCTCTGATTTTTGTGCAAACTTTGCAGGAGTTATCGCGCGGGATCGAGACCATTGGCCAGCATAGCGCTAAGGGGGACCGAAGTCAGATCACCTTAACCGATGACAAAGACAGTATGTTTGCTGTGTACACTTTATACACAAACTGTGTTATATATTTAATTAATTCAGAGTTAAACGCATATATATTATAGATTAAGTAAACACAAAGTGACATTTTTCAGGCATTTTTAAAATGTTTTTTACACTCAATGTCCGTTAAAAAGCAAAGCACAAGCCAAATATTAACATGCATAACACCATATTGATTTTAATTGTGATAATTATGTAATATGTATAATAAGACAGATACTGAAGGTTTTTTTTATAAATTGTAAGCCTTAATCATCATAATTACATGCTTAAAACATTTCACTCTTTGTGCATTGAATCTACTACTACTACATTGTGATTCTTGATCATGTACAGGCACTTGTCAGTAAGTTAGGATATTGTGGAAAAGTGAAATTGCTTCCTTAGTTCAAGCCAAAAAGTCAAATGTATATATTATATAGCTTCAGTATGCACACAGACTGAAATATTTCAAGCATTTATTTTGATTGTGATGATTATGGCCTAGTGTTAATAAAAACAAAGTTCAGTATCTAATAAAAAATAAACATATCATTTTTACATCATCGTCACAGTTAAAATAAATAAATGCTGAAAAGTCTTCCCTCTGTGTTTATGAAATCTATATATTTTTCTCTTTAATTTGAAAGTGATTTAACTTTTTGACAATACTCAGATTTTCTGATGTGCCCTTGTATACATCAGTCCTGGTTTGGAACTTGTGTAGACTCAGTTCAGTCCTGGGTTAGTCCTAGATCCTTCCTGGTTTACTCCAGGATTAGTCTTGGTTTTAATCTTGTTTTAATGCTAGTTTAATTCCTGGTGTTTCCCTGTTTGTAACTTAAGCCATTTTTCTGCAATGGTACTTGAGCTGAGAATTTTGAGATCCACTGTGCTATGTCTATTTAAAAGTAAATTATCAATGATGTCTATTTTGCATGTCTTGAACAAATAGTCTTGCATAATACTTCATCTACTTGTCCTATTGACCTATAGCAGAGGCATTACTGGTTTCTGATGCAAATGACTCCTACAAAGAAGACAGAAATGGGTAAGGCTGAAAATATGCATGTAATCATATGGGCAAGGAAGTAATACATGCTAATACTTGTTGTCTTTTTAGCCTGACTCCCAGTGACAAGGAAGTTGAGGTATGTAATATATAGATAGCCTAAATTTTTCCACTTTGCCATTGATATACTATGCAACCTGCCTACCTTAAATTATCAACTTTTAATATCCTAAGTTATATTGTCAAAAGTGATATTGTACTATGTTATTTTGCTTACATTAACAACAAGACAACTTGGCCATAGAAATAATGCGCATAACGTAGCATAGCAAACCTTAATGTATTGGAAGTCTGTGTTTTTAGATTATAGGCTGAAATAACAATAAAACAGATATCTGGAGTCTTGTTTAGTCCCTGTCTTGTCCTTTTGTTAGTAGGCGCTTCACTAAGCAAAGGCGTACTTAGTGGCCAAAGCTGGCGCACGCAAACAAAAATGAAACACTGCCTGCGCACACCTGCACGCAGTTTTCCCTTTATAGATCCCACCTGGCGTAGAAAGGTGCGCACGTGAACCCACCCCACGTCACGCCCTCCCCACGCCTCGCATGCACCAAAGGAGGTCAATTCAAAGTGACTTCTGAATGAGATTTATCTAAACATGAGCCGCTAATGAGCGGGTTTCACCGAGAAACACGGAAGCGAAACACGAGACGCTCCACGCAGCACTACGCACACGCGCACACACACACGTCTGTGTTGGAAAGAGAATGCCGTTTTGATTGCAGTGCTACAATAAACACCCACTGCCTCTGATTATAGCTTAAAGGAATAATTGAAAAGAAGTTTTAAATGTAACAAATGCTTTATTTAGATTATTGTAGCATTTCCTGGCGCTGTTATTGAGACTTAAAATAAATGAAAGACGTGCCGGACGCATCGCATCCACACACGGATGCACGCTGTACGTACGGGTCTAAGTGGAAGTTGTGTGTAAAGGGAGGGGGCAGAACCGTGGTGCAGGTGTATGTCGTGCGTAAAGACAAATATAACATGTCATTCAGTCGCTTCATTAAAACCACACAGCCCTGAGTTGTTTATTCTCATGCCCAATGATTATTTTATAAATCCAGTCACAGATTCATCAGAGATTGTCTCTGCTGTTGGTTAACTCCGCGGACTATGACGGAGCCAGCGCTGAGCCCTGTGGAAGTGCGCGGGCGTGCAAGGCTACGAACCGCTTTATTGTTAAGAATACTGAGCGAAATTATAAGAAATCAAATGGCCTTCCCTCCGTTTTACTCACCATCTGCTTCAGTGATTCTGTCTGAATCAAATCCTTTGTTTTTCGTGAGAGATGCAAAGTGAAACTGAACTGTATCAAACGCACATGAATTTGTCCAACCTGCTTCACTTAAGCACTTCGCTACGAGGGTCGCCTTTTTGCCAGTGTCTCCAAAATGTGGGCATCCCATGGTCAGAGCTGGCGTAGGGATGCGCAAGGTTTCACGCCTGTTTGGATTTTTATAGATCCCCCGTTTGGTGCAAAGTGGCGTACGCCAGTTTCAGCCTCGTTTTGGGCGTATCCAAGCTTTATAAATGAGGCCCTAGGTGTATTCCTGAGTCCTCAGTTTACTTACCCATCAAGGTTTATTTGTGCTTTTGTTTTGGTTTATGCCAAGTTTACCCTCTGTTTTTATTTTTGCCATTAACTTTTTCTGAATTAGCCACTAGTTTATTCTTTGGTTTAGACCCGGGATAGCTAGGCCTATTTTAGTCCTTTAGAGATTGTACTCATAAAGCCATGCAGCCATGCAGTGGTATTTGATGTTAAAAGTTTGAGGACTACAGGGCTGGATTATGCATCTTAAAACCTACCCTGCAAACTTAAAAAAAGACTCTTAATTGTCTGTAAAAATAGAGAAAAGTAAGAATATCAGGGTTTCCTTAAAAGTTCCTCGTGCACTTATCCAAGATGTTTCCTTAGAATTGTTTTGTGTTTGGGCTTCGAGATGCATGAAGATATTTTGTTGAAGAAGCTACATTAAATCTGATGACCCTGAGTATTTAGTGCTTTTTTTTCTTTTTTTCTTTTTTTTTACCTGAAATTATGATCCTGATTTAAAAAAAGAAAGTTAGAAAGCTTACAAGATTTACATTAGATACAATACAATGCATTGTTGTGCCATAATAAGTGCCAGTGCTCTCCCTCTTCTGTTTCCTCAGGCAGAGTTTCAGCGTCTGGCATTGGGTTTCAAATGTGACATGTTTACTTTGGAGAAGAGACTGCGTCTGGAGGAAAGGTCGCGTGACTTGGCCGAAGAAAATGTCCGGCGAGAGGTCTCCAGCTGCCAAGGCTTACTGCAGGTGAGTGTAGGGTATGTAAGAATAAAAGAAAAGGTAATGGGTAAGAAAAAGTAATAGCAGCGCTCAAGATGTTGATGTTCTCCTTGGGAGTGAAGAGGATGGATAGAATCAGGAATGGGTACATCAGGGGTCAGCAGATACTAAGGAAAGACCAAAGAGGAGATTTATAACTATAATGAAAGAGAACATGAAGTTAGTTGAAATGAGAGAAGAGGATGCAGAGGACAGGATTAAATGGAGGCAGGTGATTTTGCTGCAGTAACTCTTGAAAGGGAACCGAAAGAGAAAATATTTTGTCTTCCAGATAGCTGTATTGCTTACTTTTATCACATTTAATTAAAAATCACATACAGTATTATGCTTAAAATAATGTATACTGCATGTATGAAAAAAATCTTTATATGGGGAGCTTCAGTTTCCAATTTAAAGTAACTATTAGGTGTCTGTTGCCCCCTGCTGGCAACAGTGGAGAATGGACAGAGCATAACAAGGCTAATTAGCGCAGCTATTGGCAACATAACACTAACAGATAAATGAACTGATTGCTTCGTAATGATGGCAAATTAAGCACTGAAATGATCAGTATGAGCTTTAGAAATGCATAAGAGCACTTCCTAGTTTAATTTGGCTATGTAGAGTGCTGAGACCAAGCGTTTTCAGTCTTAAGAATGGAAGGCCTCAGCAGACAGGATAGCACAAACAAGTGTGAATGAAACAAAAACAACTCCAGGTGTGGTTTTGAGGTGGAAACATTATACCATGATTGAAAGCTCAAGAAATGATGATTGAACATAAAAGGGTACCTTTAACAATATTATTGAATACTATTTCTAAATGTGCTTGCTTTGCTAGATGAGTCACATGTATGTTATATGTAATAGCAATAAATATTTGTGCCATAGACGTGAATGAAGAACTGTGTATTGTGAATATAGGGGGGTGGGAGAAATAATCATTATCTCTTATCCATTGCAGGCATTAATACCTTTGTGTGACGATGATAGCCAATCCATGGAGATCATTCTAAGACTACAGAAAAATCTGGATATTCTGATTCAGTCCATGACCAGAGTGTCCAGTCGCTCAGAGATGCTCGGAGCCATTCACCAGGTCAGCATTTTAGGTCATGTTTCATGACATTTCAAGCAACTTTAGTTTACAGTTCAGTACGGAATTTTCTCATTCACAACAGATCTAAAAAAACATGTTACCTTGTGCAGCAAGCTGTATTGTTGCAAGATTTGTGAGTTCAAAACCTCACTCACTTTAATTTGTTTTGGTCAGCACTGCTGGTGGTTTGGGCCAGTGGTGTGGCATCAGTTTAAGGGACGTTTAGATGACAAAGCGTTTTGCAGAATCCACAAAAGTTTGATTGTTACAGCCTATCATTTTGACACAAAATGTATTGTGAAACAGTTTGTGGGAGTTGGTCCAACTATTGTTTCATAAAAGCCTTCGGTTATTTTTCAGCGATTCCTGCTATCTAACCGAACTTTTACACAGAGCTAGGGCTTGGATGGATCGCCTGGGTGCCATGTCTTTAAAAAGTGCAAGGTTTCATGTAGGGCTGACATACACAGACAGACAACCATTCACTCTCACATGCTAGCATCACTAGAGGCACATTTAAAGTTACCAATTTACCTAACACATGCATGTCTTTGGACAGTTGAAGAAAGTTGGATACCGAAAGAACCCACAGTAACATGGGGAGGACATGCAGACTCCATCCATGTTTGAGTGTTGGCCGACATCAGGTTCGAAACCAGGGCTCAAAACTCCTGATCTCCCTGCTGTGTGGCGAGAACACTAAACGTTCTGCCACCATGCCCCCAAATAACTATAAGCCAAATAAAACCTGTCTAAGGACCAGGTCTGGCATACCCTGGCCAGCTAGACTAAGTCTTTTCCTATTCTGTTCAGAGAAGTTAGTCCGATATCCCTTCGTTTGAGTTTTATTTTCTATGGGCGGAACAATCAAAAGTGGAGTAACCAATCCAAGAAACGAAGAGCGGGACGTAAGCAGTGCACCACTGACATGTAACCCAAACAAACATGGTGGAATTTTGCAGGTTTTGCAGTCATAAAACACCAAAATACTCTGTATTAAGCCGCTTTTTACATATTTCTGAATGGGGATTGCCAGAGAAGCCTGTTGTACAAAGACTTGTGGTTTGTTTGAATGTGGACTTTACTGTTCTTAAAATGGCAACGAGACAAAAAGAAAAGAAAGGGGACAGAGGACTGAACAACAACGAGGACTTCAGCAGAACCAACAGATGATGAATTTGGTTTGAGAAATTATTAAATGTGCTCTGTCGCCATCTTGGTTATTTTTGATAGATTAGCTTCTGTATTTGTAAGATGTGCTGCAGATAAATATCTGTGATTAAAAATGATAATTAATGGTTTTGTTTTTGTGACTGTCAGGAGAGTCGTATTGGTAAAGCGGTGGAGGTCATGATTCAACATGTGGAGAACCTGAGGAGGATGTACACGAAGGAGCATGCGGAGCTGCTGGAGCTGAGAGAGACACTGATGCAAAATGAGAGGTCTTTTGGATCACAGACTAAAAAAGGTAGCTCATGTTCACTTTAAAAAAAAAAAAGCCAAAGCTATGGCACATCTACATTTTCTATATATTAGCAAAAAATATATAAATATCATCCCTCTCCTAAAGTTGCCAGGTTTGTGGGAAAAATTCTGAGGCGGGGCTCTGTGCGAGGCGGGGCTCTGTGCGAGGCGGGGCTCTGTGCGAGGCGGGGCTCTGTGCGAGGCGGGGCTCTGTGCGAGGCGGGGCTCTGTGCGAGGCGGGGCTCTGTGCGAGGCGGGGCTCTGTGCGAGGCGGGGCTCTGTGCGAGGCGGGGCTCTGTGCGAGGCGGGGCTCTGTGCGAGGCGGGGCTCTGTGCGAGGCGGGGCTCTGTGCGAGGCGGGGCTCTGTGCGAGGCGGGGCTCTGTGCGAGGCGGGGCTCTGTGCGAGGCGGGGCTCTGTGCGAGGCGGGGCTCTGTGCGAGGCGGGGCTCTGTGCGAGGCGGGGCTCTGCTCCACTCTGTGTCACTGACTGATCTCAGCCCACTTTTCCAGCATTTTCAAGCTCTGGAATTTGACAGAGTTTAGGTGTCAGTTTCTCTTTAGGATACTGAGATAGATTTCTATATATTTGATTGTCTCCATTGTTGATTGTTACTCTTAAATGTTTTCACTGGCTGTTGGGTGGGGTTACACGCCCCTCCCCCCACTTACACACACATGACCTTGGGTTTATTAGGGTCACCTTTTGTCTTGATTTGTATACCCCGATGAAGACCATGTTGGTCAAAACGCGTTGGTGATGTCCCGGAGTCTTCAACAAAGGACTTGTAATTAGCATGAGTGCCACGGATCTGGTCTGTCTTTTTTTTTTTAGCTACTGAGATTGGTGTTCTTGTTATAAATTACACATTTCATGTGTATAGTAATGTTTATGCAACTTCCCTTTCATTATGACTTACAATTGACGATAGTGACTGAAATGTCAAAGTATGTAACTTTTTTTTTTTTTTCTTTTTCCAGATGATTTCCAGGGCAAAAAGGTGAGGAGCTCCTTATTAAGGACATTATCCAGTCCCTCCAGGATTTCACGGGAAATTTTTGATTGTTGCAGGCTAAAATGCCTGATTTTTGCAGAGGATTTTCTTAAAAGTTGCGCTAAAAGTTGCCTTTTTTTTTTTTAATTAATATAATTCACAGGTAAAGATAAAATACAGTAACTTGAGCTTTTTCTTAAAAATATTAGCTAGAATTATAAAAACTAACAATCTCTTTTTAAACGTATGTGAGGTGGTAATCTAATAAAAAATACCTGTATGTGAACAGGCCAAGCGTACCTACATTTTTTTTAAAGATATTGCTGTGTTAGGCTTTTTTATTTTTTGGCTATTACACTGCCTCTGATTCTGTTCCTCTCAGATCTTCTCTGGTGATTTCTCTGTTGTGTGCTGTAGAACATCAAGTCATTAAAAAACAGAGGAAGTTTGCTGTGCTATAAGTTTTCAGGAAGGTTATTAGCCTGCAACATTAACGTTTAAAGAACAATGACCTCAAACTTCATTGTTGTCTAAATGTGCTGCGCACGCAACTTTTTAGGCTATAGCATAACTATATCACCATGGCAACACAGACAGCTTTTCAGAGTGACACCAGACAAAACTACAAAGTATAGGCCCATACTGCGTTCGTCTCCTTCAGTGCCATCCATTCGCGGCTGCTGGTGAGCACCTGCGACCTCATGTGCACTCGACTACGGCACCGCATCTCCGTCCGCGCTGTGCCTCCGCGTCACAACTCTGTGCCGCTCTGTGTTTGATTGCGCTGACCTCAGGGCCGCACCTCCGCACCGCTCCGTCTCTGAGTGCGCCGCACCTCCGCATCACACCTCCACACCACTTTGTCGGTTGCTCAGCATTACCGGTGCGCTGCTGCTGAGAGAGAGAGCAACTGCCTGCTCGGAACAGGGGACGGCCCACAGACAGCGGTAAGTGCGGCAAAATGCAGTTTTAAAGGAAAATCTCAGCGATAATTGGCTAAAGTGGTGGAGTTTGGACAAAGTTGCAGGGTTGCGCTGAATTTGCGGGGTTTGCTTGATTTTGCGTTAATAGTTGCAATCGCAACATCGCAAAGTCCTGGAGGGACTGATTATCAATTTCACTGAGCTTTAGTTAATTGTTATTGTTTACCGTTTACAGGCTTCAGGTCGACGTGTCAGTCTACCACCGATCCATCCAATTAATATGGTACTACCTTACTTTTATACTCTACTATTTAACAAAGCAAGGTTCAACTTCTTTAAAGCACTTGCATAATAACCTAGTACAACAATTACATAAACCCATCTGGTGTAAAAGCTATACCAAATCAATATACAAATGGCAGCATGCTAAGAGGCAGATGATTTGCTGTGGCGAAGGAAACACTCAAATCAACTTCTTGGATTACATATGTTGACACTGCAAGTTGCTAGTGCACCCCAAATGTACACAAATATGTATATAATTCTAAACCCTACCCTCACCCCAAGCAAATAAACATATTTGTGTTCCATATTTCACAGAGAAAACCCCAAGACAGCTTAGAGGCTGATAATGAGAAACTGACTCGGCGCTCTCCCTGGTAGGTGCCATTTCAAACCATGTGTACCTTTTTATTTTAATATGCTTAATATGCAAGTGATGTGCATTTGGCATGTGGAGGAGTTGGTCGCCAAAGTTTCCACAACGTCAGAGAATCTGTTGGTCTAAGATCCTCATAGTGTTCCTGTTCATTGATGTGTGAGGGTTTGCTCTTGTTATCTGGCATTGTTGATGATGGTGGTTTTCAGGAGTGTGGCAGGGAGGAACATGGCTCGCCCGCCACTAAAACGCTTTGTTAGCTCTTCGCCTTGGGTTGATACTGAAGAGCCCTGTGACATGATGAAGGGGTAAGACTTTTATCACCAACGGGAAAAGGATACCATACTAGCGCATCCATTATTTTACAATAGCCCTAGATGCATAAAAGCTATGTGGTGATATATTTAAATTTATATATATTTAAATTTATTTATATATTTATATATATTTATATATTTATATATATTTATATTTATATATATATTTATATATATATATATATATATATATATATATATATATATATATTTATATATATATATATATATATATTTATATATATATATATATATATATATATATATATATATATATATATATATATATATATATTTATATATATATATATTTATATATATATATATATATATTTATATATTTATATATATATATATATAATTTTAATTAATATTAGTCACATCACATCCCAACCCACCATTTGGAAATCACTGCTTTATTAAAAATTATAGAAACTGTGCTGATGTTAAAATAATTTGAAACGTCACTTATCTTTTATGCACGTAGGCCTTATTTGCTTGAGGAATTAATTTCACTAGACCAAAATGTAAAGTGACCATTTTGACTACAGTGTGGATTGCAGGGCATGCATTGCTTGATGATACAACATACATTTTATCCATTTAGCTAATGTTGAACAATGTTTTGACAGGGATTTCTCAGAGCCTCCCACCTTTCTCTATAACAGGTGATGGCAAATATGTATAAGTTTGCTTCCATGTTTGGTTTGCTTTGTTGTGACGACACATGCATGAACTGTGCTCGTATGCATGCAAGTATCCAATGTGAATGTGCAACAAAAAAAAAACCTGTTTGTGGATACCTCACATGCACAGGAGCGGCTACGACAGCACGGACAGCCAGGTAGAGGACGAGCCAAAGGAGGAGGCAGTGGCACAGAGGAGGCGGTCCAGTCTCAGTGAACTGGGAAACAAACTCACCTCTCTCATTTTGCCTGTCAAGATGTTAGTTTAACCAAATACAAGCACTAGCCTTGCTGCAGCGCCGCTTTCTGCAAACACTGATTTATTGAAGTTCATCATTTAATCAACATGAGGTTTCAGAGCTGACGTCGCCACTGAAAAGTAATGTCAGTTTCACAGAGTGGACAAACTAAGGACGGAGATAAATTGAGCGCTGGTGGTAAATGTGCCTTCTCTTTTATCTTAACATAAAATAACAAGAAATAAAGGCTTAAGAACAGGATTTGTTTGAAATTTCTGAGGTAAAGCAGTTGGTCAATACCTATTCCTGTGTCAGTGTGGGTTCCCTCTGGCTTCCTCCCATCGTTCAAAGACATGCATCTGTCAGGTGAATTTGTCAATCTAAAAATTGTCCCTAGTGAATGAATGTGAGAGTGGATGGTTGTCTGTCTCTGCCCTGTGACTAACTGGCCACTGTCCAGGGTTTATCCTAAGTCCCATAGCTGCTGGGATAGACTCCAGTCACTTGGAACTCCTAATGGGAATAAGCAAAAGAAGATGAATTAATGAATATCCTTCCATGTCCCCTACCAGAAACCACCAAAGGCTGCACAGTGTACATCATAAAATCTTAATTTTATGGGGCATATCTTATGAGTGTAATGCACATTTAACACCATCATATCAGTGTCTTGTGTCAGCATATGAAACCTCCGAAATGATGTTTTAGAACATACTGGACATTTTTTGAAAGTGTTCACATGCTACAGCTGTAAATCTGCTTCAGGTGACTATTACCTAGGGGTGTAACGATACGTTTTTGCAACGATACGATATGTATCGAGTAGAATTGTTTCGATATGATTCAAGAACGATATTGGCTAATTTGGAACGATATGTTTCAACACCTTCGTATTAATAATTGATATAGCAACTTTTTGCCAAAAATCATAAAATTTTACTCTCAAATGTAGCACCAGGGTCAATTATGTCCACCAGACAGGGGATGAAGAAAAGTAGAATATAACATATTTAATTAAAAACACAAAAAATATCTCCAAAAATCCATATCCAGTTTTATTTTAACATACAAATTTCTAATTTTGATATTTCCGATATTATCGATCAATACTTCATGTGTATCGATGTTCACTTCCTTGAAATTAATACAATTCGATACAAGGTCATGTGTATTGATGTAGTTGTATCATTGGGAAAAAAGCAATACATCAATACAGTTACTGTATCGTTACACCGCTACTATTACCTAATGTTAAATCATTGCCATTTTGTCTTGGGTGCATGCATCTAACATTGATTTGCACCACTAACAAAGCTGTCCATTGTCTTGTCTCATCTAACATATGAAGCTATAATTTTCACAAATTTTTTCTCATGCTGTCAACCGCTGCTTTTTTCTGCAAATTGTTTTTTCTGAACTGCTTTTTTCTCCTCTCCCTCCCTCACACCACTCAGGACTCAGGATGAGCTCTTTGTCATGCTGTAAGTGTGCAGGGAGGAAACTTTCTGACAGGGTATTGCATTGCATGGTTCTTCACAACCACCTCTGAATTGAAGGCTCCAGCCAGTTTACTTTTTTACATCAACAGCATAAGTTGCCACAAAAGGCCTTACTGTGACACTGTTATGTATGTATTGTTTAAGCAATCATTAGCCAAGTAATGATGGAGCTCACATAAGGTCATTTTTGCAACTTATCCTCCTTTTTGGTCTTTTGGCCCTGACTTTCTTTGCCTTATTATGTCTTACTGCCAAGTAAAATTGGTAAAGACAGTGTATATTTTTTATTTCATCTAGTCCAAGTCCCTCGTCCAGCCCGACCTCTTCAGAACCAGGAGTGACCCACGCTCTGTCTCGTGGTCTGGGCTCCTCAAGAGCAGCTGCAGGTGCTGTGGCCAGGGGCAGCAGAGCGGTTTGGCTCTGGTTGGCAATGTTTGTGTTGTTGGCAGGTAAGGAATACAGTACCACTGATTATAAAAAAAAAAAATAATTACATGGCTTAGAGAAGATGATCTTAATATTGTGGTCATTGTCTGATCCCATTCTAAAGCCTGTGTTGCTCATATAGGTCTCTTGGCTCTTCTGGCCAGCCTTGTGATGCAGCCTGCTGTAGATGCCGCCCCGGTAGGGACGGGGGACTCCTGGATGACCATCCAACAGCTGCTCTGGCCCTACACTGGGCTGCGGCACAATGGACAGCCTCCTGTCTAAGACTGGACTGAATGTGCTGCCATCTGCCTTCTGTAGAGACTGATACAAGAGGGCTGCACAGATGTTTACGGGTGCCTGAAAACTACCGACAAACAGCACAGGCCTCAGGGGATTAACCCGCTGGAGGATTTTATGCATCACTTCACGTTTGCTAATTTAGTTAGTCAGTGTGCATTCATTTTTAGATAAGGAAGCTGTGAGGGTTGGCCACAAATTCTAGTTTTATCGTGTTTTTGTAACTTCACAGTGAAGTCTGTAAGAAAATGTGACTGTGATTGGCCCAATCATGCCATGACTGATCATACACAGTGGAGCTGTGTTCTCCATTGACGGACATCATGGACAATGGCTCTTAAGTGTGCCAACATTTAAGGAACACATTTTATACACTTGTCATTCAGGAAACATTTGTAGGAAGGTGAGGAAAGAGTCCTTTTATTTCCTTGTTCATTGCAGAGCATATTTTATCATTTTTAAGTCTCTGAACACTGGTAATAAAACATTTTAAAGTGTTTTTAAAATATATACACGATAGTTTTGAGTGGAGTATGTAAATGTTTATTTTTGTTAAATTATAATTGTTATTCAGGTTAACACCAAAGTTTTTCATTTTTTCAGAGTGCTGTGGTTGTCACTGTTTTAACTTCATACACTTTTGTACGTTCCAAAGAAGTGAACTGATGAGTGAACTTTGCACAAATAAAGTAGCCAACTCTAAAAAATCCGATGTAATATCAAGAGGTTTTATTTATAAATCCTTACTTTTAGGTTTATGAATACAGCAGTGGTCTAGTGGCACAGAGCAGGCTCTGAACTGTGTCTACAAACAGATAGCGTGACTTCCTGGTTCGTGTGATGGCCTCTGAACTCATACTGTCCTGGAGCATATGGATGAAGGAAGAGTGCAACTCGCTGCCAGGACAATAGTCAGGACAAAAAGCCTCACTGTTCTCTGTGATCTTCAGCCTCTGACTTCTCTGGGCCCCCAGCAGGTACAGACTCCAGTGGTTTTTAGGCTCCAGGCCAGGGACAAGGTGCTCACATACCTCAAAAGGGGCAAAAAGAGGGTGTAAACTACAACTTCAGGATACCCTTCACATTGCAGCCAGTCAGGGTGAAGTATCTTCCCCAGTGACACGACAGTATGGCAGGTGAATACTGTATTGGGAGGGGGGGTCATGTAAAAATAAAAGTTTCTTTGTATATTTTTTTCACCCTTTCCTCATTCCCATCAGGCGCCATTCATGTCTGTTACATAAGGTGTAACTAAAACACCTACCGTATTTCCCGCATTATAGGGCACTCCGGATTATAAGGCGCACTGTCATTGAATGGTCTATTTTCGAACTTTTTTCACATAAAGCGCTCCGGACTAAAAGGCAAAACAAAACCGTCTGATAAGTCAGTCAGTCAAACTTAATTCAACGCGTTCACCATAACTCCCAAACTTGTTCAGTTGTAACGCGTGTATAAAAAACACAATCTGAGACCGCTAAATCAAACGATAGCGTATTCACAACTCATAACTGTTCAGTTAACGTTATAACAAAATACAACACAATACACTCACTTTTTCAGTTCATTCCTCGTCCACAAATCTCTCAAATTCTTCATCTTCATTGTCAGAGTTAAACAGTTGGGCGATTACGGCAATATTATGGTGAAGCACAATATGTATTACTCCGCCATGCTCCTGACTACGGTAGCCGTAAATAAATTCGATTATAAGGCGCACTGTCGTTTTTTGAGAAGATTGAAGGCTTTTAAGTGCGCCCTATAGTGCAGAAATTACTGTAATTATTTTAAACTAGGAAGTGTTTGAGACGGCATAAGTGTGGTGCACTGGTGCTGAACCGAACATTTGCCAAGTCAAAAACAAAAGGAGGAATGAAGGAAGAGAGAAAGGTGCTACACAAGAAGCAGTGTTTAAATGTGAGATAAACGATACCTGCATGACCAGATGCTCAGGCCCACATTTGGCGTTCCACTTGCTCCACGAGAACGCACAGGCCGAGGAGAAGAGAGCCATCTGCTCATAGGCCGAATGTTCTGTCAGTGGGTCCTAAAGTTGTGAATCCACAAAACAGTGAGATTATGTGTGAATACAAAATGTTAATGCCTTGTGTATTGCATTTGCTTCAACACTGGGCATTGGTTACAGGTTAACAGCCACTTCATTATTCTCTCAATTTGTCACACTGGAAATTAAGCAAAAATTAAGCACTTAAATCAATTTGGTATTCAAATATATCAATTGAGAAGGATTATAAAATTAATAGTATTCTAACAAGGCCATACCGCCTTGTGGATGCCCGATCCCGTCAGACCTCAGAAGCTAAGCAGGGTAGGGCCTGGTCAGTACCTGGATGGGAGACCGCTGGGGAACACCAGGAAGCTGGTGTGAATGTGAAAGTGAGTGAGTGAGTGGGGACTACAGATGGAAATTAGCTCTGAGCTATAATCTGGTGTATTTACGGCACTAGCCGTTCATTAGTACACGGCTGTCCCATATAAATAAATAAAATAAATACCAGTCTGAAATTTGCCACACCAAGTACTAGGGTAAAGGGGTGAAAAATTTCTGGAAACTTTTTATGGGAAGTTAAGCTTGGAAATTTTGGGAATTTTCAAATTTGGAAACCATATATAAAAAAAAAAAAAAAAAAAAAAAACACGAAAGAAACTTGACTTTTGCAATATTTTCTGCTACTTAATTTTAAAGTAAGGTAGATTTATGCACAAAGGTCTTAGCTTGGCTTTTAGGTATTAGCATTTATCATATCATAGCAGCTACATTGCTAATAAGCAAATTAAACTTTTGGTACAAAGGTCAATACAATCCTGCAATTATATTTCAATTTAAACTACAACAGAATTGTCCACAGTACACAGCAAACACCCACCTGTTTTATAGAGGCACAGTCAAACAGAGTGTAAATTGTTCAAAAGAGAGAACATGTGCTGAGCTGACACAGTTTAATCAGTGGAAAAACACCACATTACATTAAACTGCTAAAAAAAAACGGCACCACCCCCAGTGGCCAGCCTGGGAACTGCAGCCAAACTAGTGTTGATAGGCCTGCCACCAGAACAGATGTAGCTCATTAATTATGCATGACGTTGTCACAAATGTATTGATACCTACAAAGAATTATGATGCTAAATACTGTGCCCCCAAAATATCACAATATACCACAAAACACATTTTTACAACCCTAATAGTTGAGCAAACCAGAAATATGGAGTCTGCAGTCTTGAGTTTGGTGGCGTTGTGGAGATCAGCTGTGCATGTGATGGGGGATGCAGAGTGCATAGAAGTGTATGCAGAGCAGGTTACTACATGTACCACAGGTTACTACATGTACCACATGTACATGTGACAGGAATAACACAGATATTGAAGTGTGTTTTTGTTTTTTATGATATAGTATATTGTCCTGTCATGGGACAGCTTTGAATTGTGTAATTCCCATGGAAAATTTCCAACTTTGAAAATTCCCGGAATTTTGCAACCCTACCAAGTACCACATCAGAAAATATTTGGCTTTCCAAGTACCATCATCATTGGACTAAAATGAGCATTTCTAAGTAGGGACAAGACAGGGACTAAGCCAGAACATAACCAAGACCAGGTATGAACCAGATCTGAACCAGGACTAAACTAGCGGTATACACTTCCTTCCATCTCAATTCCCAACCAGATCAGAACTAAAACAGGAATAAAAGTGCCTCTAAATTAATCAGGACTGCAAAAGACTCCTCAGTACCACCCAAAGAAGCCTGCATGCCACCAATGGTACCTATACTGGAGTTTGAGAACCTCTGAATTTACAGTTTGTTCATTTAGCGTGACCTATGTAAAATAATATTTATTTTGCATCCAGTCTAAATTTGCATCATCATCAATATTAGTCCAGATGCTCACCTTCCCGGATGTCTTGACATATTTTTCTGTAAAGTCATTTACAAATACATTAATCCCAGTGTTTTGCATGGCTCTTTGCAGGGCAGCGCTACTCATCCACTTCCCTGTTAAATGAGAGAGGCCTTTCTCCTCCAGCGTTTGCAACATACACTGGTTATCCTGTCAAACAAAAAACAGGAAGGTGCATTAAAGGTCAGGTATGTATTCTTTCAGATCTTTTGGCATCATCTAGTGGCAAAAGTGTGAATTGCATGTCCACACTTTTCAATCATGTTGAGCTACAGGAACATGCTGTTATCTATGAACAAACCTAGGTACATTAAGTCTAATTTGAATTAAAAAATATTATTTATTAAAGCCATAAACCTTTAATCCTTAAGAGACTTGAGAGTGTTTTTTCCCCTCAAGCGCTCAGTTTGTCTATTTTGTGTATATTTTTTCAAGACAAATGCAAAGACTACTTGGGCTGACCATTTTGTTTAGCTACGTTCCACACTATTTTACACAATGGGCGTTTATTGAACTACAGTACTTGACTATGGCTAACCTGAACAGTAATGCTGATCTTCATGAGGGCTCCGTTTATTGTAAAAACTGCTGAATCTTGTCCAAGTGGCTTCAGTTCCCAGCTCTGGAAGGGAAAGTTGGCGTATGTGTCCTGTATCAAAACAAACGGCTGGAAAGAGTCCATCTTGAAGGAGATCTTGGCATCCTCTTCACTGTAGGAGACGTCAGTGATGCCATCCATTCTCCACAGCTTCCCTAGTTCAGTAACAAATATTCACTATTACATGAGTGTTTTGATGTATTGAATTGTTCATGAAATGTGGTCTTTTCCTACCTGCAGCATCCCATCGAGCAACTTGGGGATTTTCCAAGAAGATGACATTGCTGGGCATGGTCACAGATACCCCAACAGGAGGGCTGCTAAGACTTTCAATGTCATCTAATTGGCTGTTGATAGATCCATTTAACTGGAGGCTCTTTTGTGGATAGGGGAACACCTTTAGCCCTGATTCCAATATCTAGAGAAAAGCAGATAAGAAATTGGGCTTACTGTATTCTTCAGTCTTGTTTTGGGATAGGTTGTATGTCAGATGTCCTTTCTGATGCCCCCATCTCCATTTATCCAGGCTTGGGACTAGCACACAGACTAGGCTAGATTACTGTATTTCTACTTCAGTGCTCCTGATAGAATCCCAATTCTAATGAAAACTCACCTGTCTGATAGTCCAACCGTTGACGTGGTGAGCCTGTGGGGGCAGGTGAAACACGCTGCAGTAGAACACTCCTCCCAGAGGAGTGAACTGCATAAGGTCCACCATCTGCACTTTGTCACTGGGCTCTGTTGTCATGAGGTGGGACAGAGAGGAAGCCAAGTCCTCTTCAACAGAAACTAGATAAAAAGATCTATCCATATAGTTTAATACAATACATAGAGGCCCTGTTTTACAAAGTATGTATCTTAAAATAAAGACATAGTTTGAGGTTTGTTTTGCCCATTTTGACACTTTGAGTCAAAAACAATGAATGTATACATCTTATACGTATATGGTCAAAAAAAGGAGAATCACCTTTGGAGGCCCAAGGAAAGTAGGTCTGGTCATGTGACATATTTTGTAATTTTAGGTAGGAGCTGGCTACAAAGAGATGTGAGATGCAAGATCCAGGTTGGGTTCAGCAGTAAGTTCCCATAGTAGCCTTTTGACTATCTTAATAACGTAATAAGGTCTAAAAAACTCTAAGTTTGGAGTAAACAGGGTCACTGTCTTTCAGGCTTTCAGATGGTCATGACAAAATCATTTAGGTGGTATTCATAGAAACTACATGCTGTACAACCAACTTTAAGTGTGTTCCTTACATTTTTTGTGTGAAGGACTGTAAAGAAAGTGTAAGTGCATTAAATCTCGTTTGTTTTTTCTGGTTTTGTGTCTTACCATTCAGAGCCTCTATCTGTGTTTGGATCTGGCTCTGTCTGCTCTCTGCTGAGTGGATACTGGTTCTTGTAGACTGTAGACTAGTTCGACTGGCATTCTGAAAAATATAAACAAATATTCAAGCCTTAACAGACACCATATTTACGACAATAATTAAGTGACTAATCCTACCTTGCTACCAGCAGACTTCTGGACAGGCTGCTCTTCCTCTTCCACATGTATTTGTTGTATTGAGTCATGTTCCTTTGTCGCCTCCTCTGCAGTCAACTCCTCTTGCTCTACATCTACATCAGCTGGTACAACCTCACCTCCTACAAGGGACCTGTTGGTAGAAATAGGTTTATCTTCAGCAAACACAAGCTATCAGCGCATTCAATGTTTAAGTATGTAATATAATAGTACTAGAACTAGATTAATATTAGAGCTTTTGTCCCACTGTGACGCTTCTGAGGAAGTCTGCAGAAAGTGAGCAGATATATTAAGTTGTAAATTCATAGTATTAATTAATTAATAATAATTAATTAATTAATTAATTATTAATAGTAAAGTACTAAATTAACCTGTTTGGACTAAATAAATATCAGGACTAAGTATCAGGGCTAACGCTTGGAGATGTAACACTGACAGACAACTTGCATTCTTTCACTAAGGAGAATTTAGATTCACAAATTTACTTCAAACAATATATAGACATTTAAAGCTCATAAGAGTAGACAAACAGAGCACTACTAGAGCAGAAGCACATTTTATACATTTTCAAGATTTAAGGCATATATGAACTTTTTTTTTTTTGTGGTCATCAGACCTACAGGTATTTTCAAAAATAAAGTTTCCCTGAAATTGATACTACTGAACTGATTGTATATTTCTCAAATTGCATTGGTGCTGTATTCTGATTGGTTGTGTCTATATTGCATTCAGAGGCATTTTAAACAAAGACCAGTTGTTCTGATTTCTCAAGGAAATCTAACACCAATTGACAGGGGCCAATGGTGAATCGAAATCTGCCTTTTCATCAAAAGATGTCACCAAAAAAGACCTAAAACAACACCCCTGACTTGTTGTTGTTGTTTTCCTAACTCATTTTTCATTGGACCCATAAATGACCAGATGGTACAAGTACAAATTGTAACCCAAGCCTGGGGTAGCATAGTTTAGCCATTTTTTGTAATGCTCTAAAGCTATTTTGCTCATATACATAGTTTTGTTTTCATTTAGTGTTCATTTGCTGATTCTTAGCACAGAGCCATTGTAGTACAAAATTCCAATGTAGTATCACAAACTTAATAAACATTTGTTATTTGCACTGACTGAAAGTTAAGCTTTTTTTCACACTGTTACCTGGAGCTTGGTGTATGCATTCTCAGGTGAGTCATGTGGGCCAGTAGAGACAGGTGGTCGTATCGTGTGTGGAGAATCCTCACAGCAATGCTACTAACTGCTAGCTGCTTGGGAATCTCAAAACCAAGACCAACCTCTTCAAAGTTCAAGCCTTTAAACCTGAAATAAACAGACATTTTTGGACACATATTGGATGGGATCTACTTAATTTAAAATCAGCTTTTTTTTTTCTTTAACCTTGGATTCTTTTTGAGGTTAGCCCAGAGACATAGAGTAACATGTTCATCTCTGACCACAGTCTGCATGTTGCCTGTCTCAGTGTCAATGTTTGCACTGGCCTCCTGGAAGAGACAATGGACAAAACACAAACATTTCTGTAAGCTGTTTTATTGATATGTTTTATTTTTTATTTTGTATTTTGCAAGTCACTAAACATATTGTAATAATGTAAGATTTTACATACCTTAAGAATCTCCTCAGTGGCAAGATTATGCTTTAAGTGAACAAGTTCTTGTAAATTTATGATGGCTTCCTGGTATTTCTGGATGTCCAGTGGATTTGAAGCTTCTCTAAGAAGATCCTCAAGCTTTTCTATCAGCTGTAGCGTAAGAATACATGTTGTTTTATATAGTTATACTTTTGCAACTGGTATATTTGCCTTGCTTGTATTAAGTATTAAGATGGTCAGCATTTGTATGGGCTATACTGTATTTGAATTCAGTAGGCTCTTATTTGTCCACACCAGAAGTGATGCAGAAAACATCAATACGACATGTTAAACTTAAGACTATCACTTAAAGTCCACTTATCACTTATGGTCCATAATAAAATGGTCTTGATATAGTTTTTGAAGTAGATAATGCTTTGCTTCCTGCCTAAAACCTTTGTTCTTCTATTAGACTATTGCACTGCCTTACCGTCTAAAAATAGAAAAGAGTTGCGTGTTAAAAGTAATTTTGCATATTAAGGGCTTAGAACTTGACGGGCCTAACTAAAATTCCACCAACTTTACAGGAGAAGCAAAAAAGGGCCACAATTTGATACAGATGCCAGAGCACTAATACAACAGTTGTTTTCCCATTGATAAAATATATTTTTGTCTTCTTTTTAATTTGGAAGTTTGTTTGTTAAGAGTTAGGTTCTTTGTTCAGTAACTCTAAATTAATTGTGGATATTATTGTAACATTTTGTCAATAAAGAGACCTCATGAAAAGCTCTCAATTTTGCCCAATATGGTACTTTTTTTTCTCACCTCTATATGTTTGTATTGTATTATGATTTGAGCCTGCTCCTTACCAACAAGTAAAGATAAAGGTACAGTATTTCACTATTAAAAGTACTGACCTGCAAAGCACATGTACATTGCTCCAGCACTCGTGTGACGTTGAGCTCAGGGTCCTCACTCCACAAACTCATGTATGTGTTGATTTCTTGCTGCACAGAAGGGTCCGGAGTACCATCACAACGCATGTAATTTTCCCACTGGAACCGCACAGAAGACTGGTTATCGTTACTAAAGTATTTATGATTTAGCTTTGTAAATAATTTCAGTGCTCACCTGGGCTTTTTCTGCCTCCTCAGCTCTCCATTTAACCACTGCATTGTGGTTCTCTTCAAGCAGATGGCGCAGTTCGTCCAGCTCATTTTCTCTTCTTGCTAAATCCTGTCACAAGAATGTTTCCACATGTGATAATCAGAAGTGGAAACTGATATAGACGAGTCATACCATTAACTCAAGCTCATGCAGTTCTTTCTCCCGTTTCTCTCTTTCCAGCCTTTCCTCTTCATCTCTTTCTGCCTGTAGTCTTGCTTCCTCTGCAAAACATCAGATTGACTTTACAGTTTACGGTGTATATAGTGTGCAGATATATTAAATTTGTCATTGTATTTTTGTATCTGTTGTGAATGATCTGCTTACTTTCCTCTTGCAGCCTCCTCTCCTCTTCCTCTCGTTGCAGCTTTGCTTTGTCTGCCTTAGTAATCTTACGGCCCTTTTTAGCCGCCTGAAAAGCAGTAAAATTAGTAATAAGGATCTTGCTGAAATGGTGTCATCCCTCCACTGATTCTATATCTGACTATGAAAATGTTAATAAGATAGAAAAGATGTTTTTGACTATCTCATACCTTTTCTGTTTTGGGTGGCTAAATTCATGGGGAAATCAGAGGGAAAGTTACAGAGCAGCATGCATTTAAGTAACATACAAGAAAAGAAGAAAGCATAAACACGTCAGAGCAAAGTTTAACAAACAGAATAAATTCAAGATACTTTATTTTTTGGAATGGATGAATACAAATATTTGAGTAGGCCATCACTGCACTTAAACCCACTAACACTGGCATCTGTAGTCCTGACAGGGTTAACGTTACACCTGTGCAAAAGCTACAGGCAGGAAGCTAAGCTAAGTTAGAGGCAGAGATCGGGATCGTGACGTCGCATCACAAACTATTTTCAAAAGCAAAACACTGGAGCAACTTAGGATGTAAATTACTCAAGTTAGCGTTCATATAAACGTATTCTGATACTTTAGTGTGATAGTCACCAAGAGTGACAAAGCAGTTACGGGTTGTTTCAAGGCTCGTTCGTGTAAGCAGGTCTATATGACGACTTGCTAGCTAATGTCTGTTTGAATGTTGTCATTGTAATTATTAATGATGGGTAATATGATTTTATAACTTTGATAACTTTTTTCAGACAGCAAATGAAAGCACTCACCATTCTCTTCAGCGTCTGGTAACCATAACAACATCAGCGCATGCGTATTTCTTTGTTTTTATTCGCGACAGTAGAGTCGTCGTACGGCTGTAGTGTAGTGTCCTCAACCACATAAGAGACGAAGGAAGGACAAATCATCTGGAATATCATCTATAAAATCACTCCACGTTTGTAAAAAAAACGGATAACCTAAAAACAGAGTTTTCTTTGTGGCTTCTGTCTTAAATGGTGTGAGCTAATCGGTAAGAAGCTAAGTAGCTGTTGTGCTATAACTACTATAGCTTTAGCTCGTTCAAGCCGCCTTTCTTGCACGTACTGCACGTTGTCTTTGCCATTTTCCCTTTACATTTTTGCTTATTTATTTCCTTGATAATTGCAGACGTTTCTTGTGCCCTTCACATGATATGGCCAACCCTTTAAGAACTCAGGTTGTTAGACTATACAAAAACGTAAGTAAATTCACTTCTAAACATACTTACTTTACAGTCATAATTGTGAGTGCGTTAACTATTTTTTGTCTCCATAGCTGTTGTATCTTGGTCGTGACTATCCCAAAGGCTCGGCTTATTTCCGGGAGCGTCTGAAGGGAGCTTTTATGAAAAATAAAGATGTGACGGACCCAGAGAAGATCAAGAAACTTGTGGCAAAGGGAGATTTTGTTATCAAAGAACTGGAGGCAATGTACTTTCTGAGGAAGTACAGAGCTATGAAGAAGAGATATTACGAACCAGAAAAATAAGGGATGGACTTAGGAATTGACTTAAGGGACAGAAATACCAAAAAGCTGCTGTCTGGATCTATTTGAGAGCTGTGCCACTCGGTTCCCGTGAGTCCAGTGAATGTCTTTGCTTGTCAATTTACATATTCTCCATGCTATTGCTCTAAACCACAGGTGATGGGTATGTAGCCATTAACTCGCACAGCTTCTTCATGTATTAGCAAAAAATATTCCCAATAAATTCCCAATATCTCCAAGTTTGTATTGCTGAGCGTCAAATGCTAAATATATTATGTTTGCACTTGACCTGTTACATTTTAGTGTTCAGCTGTTGTCTTTGTGTGTACAATGTACAAGTGTTTGCCAACTTTATGTATGTCTCAAAACAACTTTTTTACACCACTAAGTTAAATAAATAAAGCAATGTGTTTTAATGCACATTGTATTTGAAAACCAATTGTCTGGCCTTCTTAGACCAACAGTAATATATAAACACTGAAGTGACAGCAGTTTTTTATTAATTAACTTTTATTACAATAAAATATTGTTAAACTACATGCATGTGCAGATATGTGAATCCTTTGATAAGAGACAGTATTCAATAGATGATTGCTATTGTTACTTTAAATCTTTTTGGTTAATCACAATACGGAGAAAAACCCGAATAGACTCCTACGATATTGGTGATTAAGGAATAGTATTTAAAAACTATATACATTTATTTTGATGAGTTTAGCTCAACATCAACAAAAGCAGGATTTGAATTTCCTTGCACTTTCCTCGGGCTGTGATTGAGTTGTCCATTTTGCTTCAGAACCTCAAGTAGAGAAAAGTGCAAAGGGAGAAGTTAGCAGCTTTTTGCTTCATGTTAAATGTATTGTTTACTGTTAGAACACTTACTCTGCGTTTGAAGAATTTGTACAAGTAAAACAAGATTGTGTCTTCTTTCATTAAAGTAAACTTTCTTTCCACTCTTAGTTTTGTGCCCCCTATACACAAAACAATAAAATCAGTATAATTTATTTTTAACATGACAAATTCATTAACATTTCTTCTACACTAGATTTACATATTGGAATCCCAAATACAGACCCCCATGACTCACAGTAATTCATGATTTGTTGAGTGTGAAACAAAACATTAATTATTATCTGTCATCATGTGCTGTTACTGAGTTGCTGTTTTTTTTAATTGAAGACTGTAGATGTTGAATACAATGAGAGAAGATGATATGAAAATAGTTCAAGGTTTGGGTAATAGGATAAATAAATAAAACCCAAAGGACACACCACAAAAAATAATAATTCTAAATACTGTAGTTTTTAACTGTTGGTAATGTAAAAATCAAATGGCAAATTATTTATGTATTTATTTTGGCTGCTCCCTTACAGGTTCACCACAGCGACTCAATTGCATGGTGATTTGGCTAGATTTTACACCGGATGACATATACTACTGTGACTGAGAGTTATGCCCATGGACACAACAGCCGTACGTACTGGATCAGAGCGGGAATCAAACCACCCACCCTCTGATTAGTGGGAGAACCAGTTAACTTCCTGCTCCACTGTCGCCCCAAATGACATATTCTATGCATTGTTAAATGAATTTGTTATTTGTAATGAATGGTGCAGCCTGTGTGTTCTTTACCTGAGAAGAAGCTTACTATGAGCCCCACAAAGACAACAGTTATCGTTCCAATGGGACTGAAGTACAGGTAAGACAAGGAGTACCACTGCCCTGCCAGTACAGGCCTGGAAAACAGTAACATACAAGCACATGCTAAGACATGAAATTATGACAAACTGAAAACATGTATCAAGAGACATATTGGCTGCATACCTGCTACCTACATCCTGAACTAGTGTAATAATGTGCACTCCCTCTGTCGGTGGAATAGTGGATGTCCAGTTGTGGAAGTCGGCAGTGGTGAAGTTACAGCTCTCGGTGGTCAATGGCAGCGGGCGTGTCAGTGCAGGAGGAGGAGTGTAAATCTGGGAGCCAATGCCCACCCAAAGAGACAGCGCAAATCCTAACATGAGGCCTGACAATGCACCCTGGGAAATGTTTAAAAATAAAAAATCTAATGAGTGTTTACAAAAGGAAAGTTAAATAATTTGCAGAAGTAGGGCGTACTTTGGAGTTGGCAAAAGGGCAGAGGATACCAAGCATGAAAAGGCCAAGTAAAGGACCTCCTATAACCCCAAAAATACTGACGACAGCCTGAATAAAATACAACAAAAAGCCTCACATAATTATTTGCAATTCTGAGTGGGCAAACATGGACCAGAACATACCTGTAAGATGCTTCCCATAAGAGAGGCAAGTGCTGCCATACCAATGCACAAAACTCCATACAACAAACCTGTAGACACACAGTAACATCGCAATACCTTAACTATAGATCTAAATTAATACTTAAAGTTAAAAACTGTCTCCTCACTGAGTCCTTTGGAAATCCAGGCCAGTCGTTTCTCAGACAGGTTTGTGTATGGTTTGATCACATCCTCTACTGTTACTGCAGCCAGGGCGTTGATACTGGAGGACACTGTGCTGGATATGACAATACAAAATAAAGAACACTTTTCACTTTGTCATTTGCATTTTTATACATGAAACATTGTATAAAACACTAGTAGTAAATACAATGCTATCTTATGGCACCAAGAAAAGAGTTACATTGTTTAGATATTAGTGGTGTAACGATACAGTAACTGTATCGATGTATCGATTTTTTTTTTCCTATGATACAACTACATCGATACACATGACCTTGTATTGAATTGTTTTGTTTTCTAGGAAGTGAATATCGATACACATGAAGTATCGATCGATAATATCGGAAATATCAAAATTAAAAATTTGTGTGTTAAAATAAAACGAGATATGGCTTTTTGAAGATAAATTTTGTGTTTTTAATTAAATAAAATGTTATATTCAACTTTTCTTCACTCTCTGTCTGCTGGACATAATCAACCCCAGCTGCGGTGCTACATTTGAGAGTAAACTTTTATGGTTTTTGGCAAAAAGGTGCTGTATTGATTATTGATACAAAGGTGTTGAATCGTATCAAATTGTATCCTTCCAAATTAGCCAATATCATTCTTGAATCGTATTGAAACACTTCTAATCGATACACATCGTATTGTTGCAAAAACGTATCATTACAGCCCTATTAGATATAGACTTTCCCTGCAATAATATCTACTAAAATCTCAATAAAGAACATTTTTGCATGTTACAGAGTGCTTTTGTATTTCAGTAGAACAAGACATTTCCCTATTTACCTCAATGATCCACTGTAGGCTGCTGCTACAAACAGTCCAGGAAGGCCAGGATAACTTCCCAAGATGTCCATTACTAAATATGGCATCAGCTGCAGAAGCAAAATAGCTAATTAAGATATTATTGTCAAGACTAAAATATGAAGTGCTCATATTTGTCATAAAACAGTTTTCATTGACAGACATGAACATTCCTTGGATTTCTTTAGGCAAAACACTTCACAAGTGCCTTTTGTTTCATGTCATGGGTCAGACCTGATCAGGGGCAGAGACCAGTCCAGCGGTCCAGGGGTCACAGCTCTTATAGACGGAGTAAAGGCACAATCCTGCAAAAACTGAGCACAACAAGATGCACCACAGGCCTAACAGGTTGATGTAGAGAGACCTGGAAGAAAACAGAGAAAATAGACATATACATACATACACATAAAATCTTAACCAAAAGTGCTTTTTAAATTATATTATATGTATTTTTTTGTTTTGAAATTTTCAGGAAAGGTCAGTAATGGGACAAGAACAAAAAGTTTATATCCAGGATTATTTTAGGGATTCTGTAGCCTTTTGAGATACATACTGAAGATACTAACATCACTCATTACAAGAACAAATGATGAGTTTTAGTAGATTTTCTACATTTATGAGATATTTTAAGGGTTTTGTGGCTCAACAGAAAGCGCATTCACCCCTGAACTAGAAAATCTCAGCGGTCTGAGCACATATATTTACCATTGTGAAATATACATAGGACAAAATCCTTGGCAGAGGTCTATGTTCTTCTCTATTTTTCTTCTTTTTTTTTGCAATTTTGTGTATTTTTGGACATTGATACACTTTTCTTTGTTCATCACTTTTCTTAAAATGACTTTGCTACATGCATTTAAATAAGAAGAGACTTATGCAAAGGTAGTTTTTTTGTATAAATATTATAACAACAATCACTCACAGTCTAGCGTGAGTGAGGCTTTTGCAGGAGATGTATCTCTGAACTTGGGCCTGGTTGATCCCGTAGATACTGGACCACACAAATGTCCCGCCAATGGTAAGGGTCCAGAAAGTGTGTCTCCTCAAGGGGTTGGTGTCAAAGCTAATCAAAGATAGAATGCAGATAAAAAACAATGTTACACAAAAAGAGTTTTAAAACCAGAATACTAATGCTATACTCAGCCTACTCCCAGAAGTTGAGTCTTCCTCCTTGTTGTGAATCGCTTATAATGGTAAAGACGCTTCCTTGTAAAATCACAGCGCGGACAATGACAGCGAGAAATCCTGCCAACATGACACCAACCTGAGCACATAAGAGAACTAGTGTTTAGTCAGAAAATACCTAGTTAAAAAAATACCTATATGTAATAGATCATGTTTATATTTAAGAAAAGCATATTTGAAACATAGTGACCACAGTCTAACTCGGAAAGTGTTTAATTTTCAATGTACATTATTAACATAGTCCAGTTAAAACAGGATAGGTAAATAAATAGAGAGCTGTCGTCAGAACTAAGTTGTTACACATGTTATCACCCAAATAATTATCAGTGTCATCTCTGTGACTGTATGTATTAAACACGCCTGACCTCAAAAAGCACACTTGCTGACACTTTAACCATAACCAACCAAACAATTTAATGCCATAAACTTCACCAGGATGCTAACCTGAAACACATCAGTCCACACCACGGCCTTCAAACCTCCCTGTAGACACAAAAACCACAGAATATTACTGAAAGAACAAAGTGCAGTAAGAAATGGGGAATGATTAATTTTGTTTTTCACATACTATTGTGCAGTAAAAGGTGCAAACAACACCTGTGGACACAATAGCACCCCATAGATCCATCCCTGTTACTAAAAAGACAACAATACATTATACAACAGTGATTAGGGTTAATGGTGACTAACGTTAGATTACCACAACTTACCTTGGGTTAAAGCTAGAGCAGGAGTATAGATGACTATCCCAGTGTAGAGCACCTGAAGCAACAGAAAAATGGATAATAGAAGTATTACCTGTCCCATTTGGGGATATAGGGTCACTGAAGTCATGGTCCTGGCAGTTTTGTTTTGACCTTGTGGAAGTCTGACTCACCGTCTGCACAATGAAGAGCACAGTCCCCAGCAGACGTGTGGCTCTGTTGAAACGCAGCTCCAGATACTTGACAAACACAGAGAAATTGGCACGAAGGATACTGTAATAACTTAACATGTACACAGATGGAGTACTCCAAATCTCTATTCAAGTAAAAGTATCTAATCAAGCTGTATAAAAATGTCTGGGTCATTGCATTGTGTGAGATTTGTTCACCTTTTAATACAAAGTTATGAAAACGAATTGAATAGTTTAATAGTTATTATAGTATTTTATTTTATAGTAATTAAACCATTGCTAAAGAATATGGTACTACTGTCACTTTTATTAAGATTAGGCACTAGTCTCACCTCATATGTACTTGTAATGGCCAACCTGTAGAAGACTGGAAGGAAGATCTCAGATGTCACAATCATTGTCAACACATAGGAGAGAGCATAAAACGCAATGTTGGCTCCATAGCAATACACCTGCAAAAATATTATGTTAATGATAGTCTTTAGCTGAATAAACATTGCACTTATCTTCATATCTTCACATTATTGTACATATTTCAAGTGGTGAGTGCGGACTATACATATGGACAGAATATAGTAAGGATGAACAAGAATCTTTCTCATCAAATCAGTCACAGGTTTTTCAGCTAATAATCACACTTACTACTGTGAAAATCTCAAAGGACAACAGCTAAGGCAGTAATTAATCAAACTTTCATTGACAGTGCCACAGTATTCAAACAAACCACCACAGAGCTCCAAAGAAGAAAATCTGTGGACATTAAGAACCACTTTCATTGGGACGTTTTAAAATTGTAACTGTAATGTTGAATCGTAATTGTGTGGTCTGCCCTTGACTGATTGATTTTGAAAATCTGTAATTAATATGTAAAAACAGTTGATTTATAAAAAATAAATGGAAAAAAGTAAAATTACATTAAAAACATGTGGACATTCAAGTATTCAAATTTGTAAAATAAATCGTGAAATTGTAAAAAAAATAATTCATCAATATACTGACCACAAAGCTGAATGAAGTAATATGCTATTGTTCATGTTCAGTGATTGACAATGTTTGGATGTCATTATGTACACTTTTATTGGAAAAATCGTAACTTTGCGGTTCACTTTCCCTATTTGCAAACATTGTAAAGTGAGATTAAAGCTTGATTTTATGTCCATGCTGTCAACAAAAGCTCTTGTCAAACTGACAGTGCATGACCACCCTTTTCAGGTTTTATTTATAAAGACTTTTACTGTGTCTATTTGACTTTTATGTTCAATTGTAAATCTTTTCGTAAATCTTTTCTGCATCTTTTGTCAATCTTTTGTCTTAAGCAGCTATCACCTGCTTTGACTCACCTCGGCCGGGTTGGACAGCACCGTGATGGCCGACATGAAGCTGGCCGTCAGGGACATAGCCACTGGCAGAGCGGTGAGTCTCCTGCCCCCCATCAGGAAGTCCCTGGAGCTCCTCTGGTCCCGGTCCGTCCAGGCATAGTACACACCGACTGCAGCAGACACCAACAGCATTAGGGCAAAGACCACATAGTCTCCCAACACAAATGAGCTTGATACTGGACTGCTCCTGGGCATCATGGTCAAAAACGTAGTCAAAGTAGCAGTAGTAGAAAGTTCTGAGATTATTATTCTAACTATATGATAGACTGGAAGGAGGATAAACTGAGGTCCCTGCACATCTCTTCCTCACTCAACACTGAAATGAGAAGACTGAAAGAGAGAAGGTGGATTCCTGGCAGGTGAGTGTGAGTCAAGAGGCCGAATAATGGGCCGTTCACCTGACCAAGCACAGAGCTGCACCAATCACCACGGACAGTACAACACATGAAGTCACTTGTTGTGTTAGTTGTACATTGCTGAAACGTTTTCCAGACAGAGGAGTAGACTATTCCAGTCTCAACTTCTTGTAGCTACTTAAAAATGTATCCAGGAGGCACAGAAAGCTCAAAATGTTCTGGGAAAGAATGTCTAAGGTTCTTGCTGCTCTTACAACAACTTCCTTTATTTGAAATGTCAGGTATTCTAGGAGCAATGGTTTAAGATTACAATCCATGTTTTAAAGGTGTAGCTTTTTAATTGCCACAATAAGTGCAACTGTGGATAAGAGAAGTAAAAATTTGTATTTGTCTGCAAATGTCTGTTACATTTTTAAATCACCTAACACCCAAACTGAGACACTTCCATTAGACACCTATGTTAAGATTGAAGTTTTGTTAAGATTTGATAAAACAGTTGTTTTTTTGTTTGTTTTTGTTTTGTTTTTTGAAGAGAACATATTAAGGGAATACAGAAAGACATTTTGCCTATGATAATAATAAATAAGTAAATAAATAAATAAAAATAAAACTTCTCTCTTCCTGTCCCTGCAGCTGCCCAGAGCAAATAAACAGAGCACTGCAGAAAGGGAACCACATTCATGTTCCTATTGAGCTTGTCTCATTTATTCTGGTCTTGCCCTTTTACAAAACAAACCTTTTTGGAAGGATGTAAACAAATTTATCTCCTCTCATGTAACCCTTTCTTTGCAATGTAGGATATCATATTGACAATTCAAACAACAGAACCTTTATTATTATTCTTTTACTTTACCTGGCTCAATACCATGTCCATAAGATGAAATGGTCACAGTCAAAACCCTGCTTCACTGTTTTGTTTTTGTTTTTTTCTGTTTTGTATTTTGTATTTTTATTTTTTATATATATATTTTTTTAAATTACACCTCCATAATTGCCACTTCAAGTCGTAAGAAAGCAGAAAAAACATTCAGTGTCTGCAAATTATTTAAACAAAAACTAAGGTCACTTTACTCTAGTCTTATTCCCTCTCGCAAACCCCTCCCATGCTTTTTACCTGGACTTTTATGCGTCCCCTCCCATTAAATGCGTATTGTTTCTTTGTTTTTTGTTTTTTTGTCACTTATGTTTATTGATGTGAATAATGAATATGCGCCCTCGTACTGTACACATTTATTATTTATTATCTTAAAAAAAAAAAAAAAAAAAAAAAAAAAAAAAGATCTTTGGGTGCCGCAAATAAACCAAACCGGAAGTGAAGGATAAGCACCATCTTGCCTTCGTCCACCACGCGGCGCCAGCATTTCCCATCATGCTTTGCTCATCATGTCTGCGCCCTACAGTCGGCGTGTGTGTAAACACTCATAACAGCTTTGGGACCAGTTTGACCTCATGAATGGTTTAAACTAGTCTCTCATGTCTGGATTATCTCTGTGTCTTGAGTTTTGAAGCAGAGAGACAAAGATGAAGATTAAATCCAAGTCTTCGTATCATAAATCTGAAAACACATTCAGGGTGAGTACGTACAGTGAAGCATGCTGGTGCTCCCACCGCAGGGATCAGCTTCAAATACTAGTAAACATCGTATTTAAAGATGCCATTGCTTACTTGCTTTTTAATTTCTGTTTGGACACACATATGGAGTGTTGGAGAAGTTTGCTATTCTTTTCAAAAGTTACATTAACACCTTAGAGTTTAAAATACATTGAGTTTAGCACTGTAAAATGTGTCAGTACAGCAAATTTAATTATTGTTGTACTTTAATAACTTTATTTTGGTTGTTGTTACATTTGTTACCTCTAAATTCCTTCACTCTTATGGTGCTACTGTAAATACTAATTATTCTATAAATTCATAAGCCTCCTCAGTGGGGAGCTGTTATCTATAAAAGATCAGTTTCTGAGCATGTTTTTACAAATCGTTACCTTAATTAGAGTTAAACTATATTTATTAGCCAGCAATAAAATGATCAAAAGCTTTATTTATAAGACCTCTGTTTTTTTGCTGAGTCCTGCTGATTGTGTTTTTCAGTTTCTCACTTTTGCTGAGAGACTTGCCAATGTTAACATCGATGTGATCCACCGCATTGACAGGACTGGCTCCTATGCAGAGGTACTTTTGTAAATAACTATCCTCTTCTCTGCACTTTTACTATTCCCTCACCCTTGTGGTTTGTTTTTCTCTAATCTTTGTTTATTTATAATGCAGGAAGTAGACACATATTTTTCTGAAGCAATCACAAAATGGAAAGATCTCAATTTAACAGAGCATTTCAGTATGTATACTATATTCACATTTCATTATTCATGTATGACCCTCCATCATATTAAGGTGTATGTAAAGTAATATTCTTTTTGACTTTGTCGCAGCTACATTTCTAAAAGAAGTGTCCAACAAATGCCAGTCTTTCAACCTGCTGGTTTTCCATCAGAAGTTCATAGTGGAGAGTCTAAAGACACATCTCGCAGTCAAAAACAGTCTCGCCTACCAGCCACTATTGGAGTAAGCATTTATACAAACATTACAAACTTTATAAAAGAACCAAAAAATATATGTTATGGTGTTACAATTATGAAAAAACATCTCTTTCAAAACAAGTGAACATCTGAAGAAACATGGTAATGCTATCATGGGGCAGTACATTTTTATCTGGCTTTTATGGTATGAAATGTTGGGATGTTTTTAAAATTTGAATAAAATGAAAACTAAAAAACTTTCAAGTCACATGAGCCAATATTTTATTTACAATAGAACATAGATAACATAACAAATGTTTACACTGATAAATTTTACACTTTTATGCACAAAATGAGCTCATTTAAAATTTGCTTAGGGCTAAAGAGGAGGAGACCTTCCAGTGAGTTGTCAGCGTTCAGTTTCATAGCCAGCATCTCTGATGGTATGGGGAGCATAAGTGCATATGGTGTGGGCAGCTTGTATGATTAGGAAGGAACTATGAATGCTGAAAGGTATATAAAGGTTTTAAAGCAAACATATGCTCTAAAGCAGCTGGAAACCTATATCAGTCGAGAATGGGACCAAATTTTAACACCGAAACTCCAGAAACTCATAACCTTGATGCCCAGATGTTTTGAAATGAAGCGGAGAGGCTACACCAGGATAAACATGCCCCTGTCCCAACTGTTTTGAGACCTGTAGCAGGGATCAAATTTGAAAAGAGCTCATTTTGTGCATAAAAGTGTAAAATTTATCAGTGTAAACATTTGTTATGTTATCTTTGTTGTAATGTGAATAAAATATTGGCTCATTTGAAAGTCTTTTAGTTTTCATTTTATTCAAGTTTAAAAAAACATCCCAACATTTCCGGAATTCTGGTCGTAGTATAAACATTAGTTGACTTACTAACTTTTTTTTTTTTTTTTTTTTAGTCTGGTGGTGCAGCTTGCCAGGGATCTGCAGACTGACTTCTACCCACACTTCCCAGACTTCTTCCTCCTCATCACCTCTCTCCTTGACACCAAGGACACAGAGCTGCTGGAGTGGGCTTTCACCTGCCTCTCCTACCTCTATAAATACCTCTGGAGGCTCATGGTGAAGGATATGGTCAACATTTACAGGTGACCATTTAACCACTTCAAATTTCCTTCTGTTTTTAATTTGGGAAAGGTTCTTAATAATTTCTTTCTATTACACAGTTTATATAGCACACTGTTGGCACATAAGAAGGAGCACATCAAGAAGTTTGCTGCTGAAAGTTTCTCTTTTCTAATGAGAAAGGTAGCTGATTAATCCACTCAAATGTGTAATTTAATGTAAGGAGATGTGTTGAATTCCAATATATTTCCTTGATTTACCACAGGTTCCTGATTATGATGCCCTGCTCAATCACGTGTTCTCAGATCTACAGCAGCATCCCGAAAAGGCAGATGGAACGGGACAGCTGTTGTTTGAAATGTGCAAAGGAGTCAGAAACATGTTTCATTCTTGCACTGCAAATGTGAGTTTCTCCAAGCACATTGGGTTAAATTCAATGTTTATTTATATAGTTTATTTACATGGACTCTCACTTGATTAAAGAGCTGTACAAGATAAAATATAAATAAATCCAACAACCAGGAAACTATCAATAAGTTAGCAATAAATACATGCTAAATGAATAAACTTCAAATACAGGGCGTCCCAAGGTCTTAAAAGCATTAAAAAGGTATTCAATTTGATTGTTTCAAAATCAATTGATTTATAAGTATAACATTTTATGACTAGGTTTTAAATTTTGTTCATCTAGGTCATAAAATGTGACAAAATATTATATTAATATTACAAATGTAGTGTCATCACAATAACAAAATACATTTATTGAAGAAATGTCATTGAAATGATCATGATTCATTTATTTGTGATTTTTTTTTAATGCTGCAATGGAGTTTTCCCATTTGTATTAGACTTAAAATGAACCCCTTGAGTACAGAGAGTAGTAAGAATAATTCCTTTGTGTAAAATTCATACAGATTATTTTTCTGTTTTTGACGATGCTGCCATTAAATTTCACTCTAAGTGGCATTACAAAGTCTTAAAAAGGTCTTAAATTTCACTAGATAAAACCTGGAGCTGAATGAAACAACTTTGGATTTGGTTTTATTTTCATCTGTGTTGCCATAAGGAATTTTAGGGAAACTTTGAAAGCATACACAGCATCAGTGAATTGGTCTTATTAAAAATACAGTTACTAATCGCTTACTCATGCACATTAACCTCTTTTTTTTGCCATTTTACTTGTCTAATTTAATGTCTGTCTTCCCAGGCCCTCTCTGTTGCTCTGCATAAACTGGGGCCCACCACCTGCCCAGGTCTCTCTCTGCCCTGGGACACGGTCAGAGATGCTCTGGATCAAATGGCTCAATCTGCAGCCGACCATGTAGACAAAGAACACATCCTGGTTATGTTCGAGTGTTTACAGGTAAACAGTTCACTTCACTGTGTTTTGGTTCATTATGCTGTGTATTTCCTGCTGTTTGTAAATGTATTTTTTATATTAACAGCAAAATCTTGTGTATGTTCATTTACAGGCTGGTGTATTGGAGGTCCTTGATGTAGTAGAGGCTAAAGGGGGCGAAGCTGCAGAGGTGACAGAACAACTGGAGAGACTGTTGTTCATTTTTCACACACTAGTTTCTCACAGAGATGGAGCCAAGGTCACGAAGCCTGAGGAGGTCTGCCAGGTAAAAACAACTGTGTGTAAGGTAAAATTTTGGATTGTAAACACCAGTCAGCCATAATATTTTGACTGCTGATAGGTAAAGTGAAGAACACAGATTATCTGTTCGTCATGGCACTTGTTTGTGTGTGGGATATACCGTATTAGGCAGCAAGTGAACATTTTGTCCTCAAAGTTGTGTCAGAAACAAGAAAAAAGTGCAAGCGAAAGGATTTGAGCATGTTTGACAAGGTATCAGCTCTTGTGGTGTGTTCTCGATCTGCAGTGGTCAGTATCTATCAAAAGTGGTCCAAGGAAATCTGTTGTGTATGGGTCATAATGATATGCCTGGTCAGTGTATCTTAAATGAACTCTATTTATATTTGCTTTTGTATTTTTCTGCAGGTGATCTTGAAGCTCATTCAGTGCCCTTCTCTCTCAGGCTCCTGCTCCCGTCTGCTACTCCAGATCATCTCCTCTTTGCTTTTGGGGGAGAACATCTCGCTACCCAATGCTCTCATTCAGCAAACAATACAGAAGGTATGGGTTAGCTACTATTAAAGATAAACTAATAATCCAATTAGAACTGATTGTGAAAGTTAAAGGCAGTGTCAGTTCTGCAATTAACTGGCTCAGTCCTCCCCTAATGGTATAAACAGAAGAGGATGAATAAACTACTTCTGAGCTAAATAAGTTATTAAACCAGACCTTTTATTAACTTGTCTTATTTTGTTCAGGTTTTCAACAGTAACATTGATCCAGATCTGATCCTAGAGTTTACCAAAGAAATGTTCACCATGAAACAATTTGAACAGGTGAGTTTCTACAGTGATATGTTGTTGCCGGTTCTTTTTATGTGTATGGATCTTTAGGCAAGTTCATTTTATTTAATATAAAAATCTGATTTAATTAACATTTTAAAACATTACACAATAACATATATGAAAGAAGATGTAGCAAGGATTCAACTCCTGAAGTTATTAATATTTTTCCATTTCCATGCCCATGTTACTTGTGCCCTTTGAATTCTCAACCCTCAATATTTTGTTTAATTTCTATATTAACACACCAATTTTATTGCTCTTTTTTCCCCTCTCTCAGCTCTTCTTGCCCAGCCTGCTGCGCTTTACCACTGGGCTGATGACCTCTGATGACCCCCTGTCATTCCGGTCTGGTCTCGAGGTCCTGTCCTGTCTGATCATGGCCAAAGCCCCACCCCCGACAGACGGCTCTATGGCTTTTGAAACATATCCACTGCTTTTTATGGGACAGACTTCTGGGTAACTTTTTACCTGTTCAATTTTTTATTACCATCCTGATATGCAGTAGTTCAAATAGTAAACATATATACACAGAGTGAAATATTTAAAGCTTTTAATTATGATCACAATGATGATTAATCCAGCTGTCTCGCCTTAAATCCTAATGTGGTGTTTATGTAGGATTGTTAACAAAAGATAACACTTCTTATTTCTTCTCCTTTGTGCAGAAGTTTTAGCAGTAAAGAGGGAAATGAAGTGAGTGAGACCCAGAAGCAGCCAACTGTACCAGAGTTGGTTCTTTCTTTGGTAAAATCCCCCGAGGACCAGAACCAGCCAATCACTGATCTGTCACAGTCATGGGCAGCTCTTGTTCTTCTGCCACACCTCAGGTAAAACTAATCCCAGTATACAGGCTGTGTGACTACATGTGTCCAAGATGGGCGCAGTTTTCATGCAAGCAACTAGTTCATCTTACAGTATAATCTCACCATTTAATTTCTTAGCGGTTTCTTTGGGGAGATAAAGTATGCGGATCCAAGAGCTATAAATACAAAAAGAAAATACTTATACATTTTCCATAAAACTATAAATTATTCATAAAGGAGATTGGTGTGGCAGAAACTTAAAGCAATAAAAGAGTAACTTCAATTGGCCTCAGTGTTGTGGGGCCATTGTCCGACCTTTTACTGAATGTCTCTGCCTGTTCGCCGATATGATTTCCTGCAATTTCGCAGCTGTTCTATCTATCACTGTTTTAATAATGGTAAAAAATGACATAAAAAGTTGAGTTATTGTGATTTTAGGTGTCACTCAGTTTCCCTTGTAAAGATTTTAGGTGTCACTCAGTCAAAGGCATGCTAATCATGGTTCTGTTTTAATTTTTAGACCTTTGGCGGCAGCATCTGTGATCGCTCCTGTTTCAACTTTCTTGAACCGTCTACTCAGTGAAATAGAGTCAGAGAAACTACAGAAAGGTATGTTTTTATTTTGAAATATTTGAATAATATTTGTGTAAAAAGACCAAAAAACTGAATGCAATAAATATATCTAATTATTTTTCTATCTCAACAGCTGGTCTGTTTGTTGCCAGACAGGCTTTGAGCTGCCTCCTCACTGTAGACAACTCTGCTAATGTCCTTTCATTGGTCACTGTTGACAAAATCACCTCCATTTTACGGTATGTCCTTCACAATATTTTACATCAGACCTGCAGTACTGTGCAAAATTATTTATCAAGAAATAAACAAAGAAAGGTGTCTCAATGTACAAAATTAAACAAAATAGTAATAAAAAAAAATCAGCCTAAAGCGTTTGCACAGTACTGTAAAATTAACCAAACAACAAGATCCAGAAGTACCACAATATTACTTGATATTCTTTATTATTATTATCACAGGAAAAACCCATCAGACCTCTCTGCTCTTCTTCTCGGAGACCTGTACTACACTCGTCTGGCACTGAGTGGTGTTTCTGATCATCTATCCCATGATGCACTGCTGGAACTCTACCAGATTCTGCACCTCAACTTGTCCTCAAACATCTCAATGGTTTGTCCGTTTTGACATGCTAAATAAGCCTCTAATTTATAAGTATGTTAATTTGAAAGAATAGGTAAAAATGTAGAATAACTCAGACCATAATGCTTTAGTTAAGTATGAGTAAAAGGTAAGTACCCAGTTAAGTCATGGTTCACAAGGCATTTTATCCTAATTTAATTAAAAAAATAACTTTGAGTTATAAACACTGTTATTAATGTTTTAGTAATAGTAAGCTCATGTAAATCAATGCAAAATTAAAAATATATTTTTACTTATAGTTGTTTTATTACCAATTAATAGTGATGAGTTATTAAGTGGAGCGGCAGTAGCTCAGTCGGTAGAGACGCTTGGGTTGGCAGTTCAACCCCTGCAACCGGCATTGTATACTGTCCATGTGTCCTTGGGCAAAACACTTCACCCACCTTGCCTGTATGAATGTGTCAGAGTGACTGTGTTTGGTGGTCAGAGGGGCCCTAGGTGCAAAATGGCACCCACGCTTCCATCAGTCTGCCCCAGGGCAGCTGTGGCTACAGAAGTAGCTCACCACCACTGAGTGTGACTGAGGAGTCAATGAATAATGCACCAAATAAAGCGACTTTGAGTGTCTAGAGCGCTATATGAGACTAATGCATTATTATCATTAAGTTTTACCAAAATATCATTGTGTTTATGGCTGGAGTTTTCTAAATTTGTCTATTTTCATTTTAGCTAAGGCTCCTAACTTTAAGGATCCTCTCTCACCTTGAAGCTGACCTCCCTGCACTGACAGGAGGTATAACAGAGATACAGTATATGTACATGTCATTTTAACATTTAAGTTCAAGTCATTGTGTAATTTTATTCTTGTGCTAAGGGAGAGGACAGTGTGGAGGTCCAGTCTGTGTTTGCAGTCTGTCTTCAGGCTGAACTAGTCCCGGCCTCAGTCCAGGATTACAGGGAAAAACTACTTTATCTCCGAAAACTCAGACATGACCTGGTCCAACGCACTCTGCCTCTGGGACCATCTGGCACCTTCCAACAGGTACACACTTGGGACCACTGTCCATCATCTCTCTCTGTTAGCAGAAGGGCCACTTTGTAAAATATGCAGCTACTTTAGATTGTGTTTGTTTACCCAAAAGGAGCAGATAAAGGGAAATTTACATGACATTAAAAAAACTATGCTCAGTTTTCCTTTTCTCAGGTGCCTCTGCGATACCTTATTGCAATGCTGTTTGTAAATTTCCGACCACTATGGGATGCCGTGATTGAGCTCATTGTGTGAGTACCTTTTACATATTTATTAACAGGGTCTCACTCTTTTGACAGCTAATTGTTAAGAAATCCTATAACTTTTGTCTATATCTTTGTCAGTCAACTTACAAGGGTTTTGCTAGGTCTTAAAAAGTTTTAAAAAGCCTTAAATTGTAAAGTTTGAATTTAAGGCCTTAAAAAAACTTTACATTTCTGCGAGATGCAGACTTTTAGGTCTTAAATACATTTATAATCAGGTCTCAAATATGTCATGCACATTTTACCAGCACCAATATGCGAGCTTAGACCTTTTTCTTGAACAACGGTCCTAAAAAGTCTTAAATTAAACTTATTGAAGCCTGCAGAAACCCTACACCTAAGACCTATTGGTATTGTAGTTTTTGGAAATAATATCAGCGTAAAGGTTGTATCTGATATGTTTCGTCACACCTCTCAGGAGCCATGCCAGAGAGATGGACAATAAGGATTTCTGGAGAGTCTACCACGAACAACTGGAAATGGTTGCAGCACTGGCAGGTTAGTGTTACAGTTTAGTGTTGTTCCTTGTGTTTTTCTTTCTTGATTAATCATGGAGAGTTTCCCACATATTCACAAAACATTATGGCTACCAAATTATATTTAAATTTTTCACATTTGTTTTATTTTTTTAGATTATGCATTGAGAAATATTAAGCAAAATGCAGTTTACCAACACAGTGTTCGGTTTGTTTCAAAATATTGGATTCAAATTTTATTCTAGTAAAGCTCAATTTATAGTCTCTGCAAACTAAGCCATGTATTTTTATAGTATATCTAATTACCAAAAGATGTGAAGAAAGAAATGTATTCATTCACAAGCTATTGGAATATCATTAATGTTAAAAATATGTATATACGTTTATAAATTCAGAGGAAAAAATACGATAAAGCAGAGCTGCTAAGGTCTTAAGATCTGAGCCGAAACTGACCATGTATGGCTCCGTGTGTGTTTTACAGAGAAAGAGCTGGAGGACACTGACGATGATGACAATGGAAATATCGGGTCTAGCCTCCGCTCTGAACCAGGCTGTGACTGTATTGAAAGCGGTGATGTGGGGGTGCTCTTCCTGCAGCAGCTAAGGGAGACCTTAGAGTCGAGCGACAGGACGGACTTTCCGAACTTTCGCAGCCTACTTTGGAAAGCCATGTCTCTGTTTCCGGATAGAGTCGAACCACGCAGCCGAGAGCTGAGCCCTCTGCTGCTACGATTTGTAAGGTTAGGACAGTAATATAGTGATACAACACAAGCATTATGACCTCTGACAGGTGAAGTGAAGAATTATTTATTCATTATTCATTATCTATTCAGTGTGGCTCTTGTTAGTGGGTGGGATATATTGGGGAGCAAGTAAACAATTTAAACAACGTTAGAAGCAGGAAAAATGTGCGATAGAAGGCAGTTGGTCATAATGTTATGCCTGATCCGTGTATTCAAACCGGAAGCAAGTAATAAAGTGAAACTTACCAACATGTCTTCTTGCAGGAATGAGTTTTACCCTGCAGATATGCTGGTGGCACCCACTCAGGATTTGAGAAAAAGAAATGCTGAAGCCCTTGAGGAAACGCCAATGGCTGTAGATGAGGAAGAGGAGCAGGAAGTGGAGGAAGAGGAAGACAAACAGCAGAGAAAGGCTTTGCCCAGGAGAGCTGCTGCCAAGTAAGACACTTTTGATTTTAACAAATGGTTTATGTGATTTTGCATGACAGCAGTGATACATATAGTACTACTATTTCTCTCTCTACAGACAGCTTACTGCTCACCTCAAGGTGTTTGCCAAATTCACCAATCCTCGTGCTCTTTACATGGAGGGCAGCCTGAGGGAGCTCTATCATCAGGTACCATCCTTGTTTTCTATTGGGCAAATTACCCATTCTCATAAAGCTTGGTTAGCCAGGTCACCAAGCTCTGTTTTCCATATTGTAAAGACTTTGAGTTCTATAAAAGTATCAAGGTAGAGAGCAGGGATTTGCGACACATTGAGGTGGAAACTCTGGAAAGAATGTGCTGATGATGTGAAACTAGTTTGAAAAGACTACTTGTTGTCTACTTAATGTATCATAAGAAAAATCGATAGCTGAATTATTTAACAGTGGTTTAATTTATGTAGGAAGCAAATCTTATTGACACTGACTTGATGCCTTCTGCCTACTCTCACTATAGGATGAGTAAAAAACAGAGAATAATGTATTTTATGTGTTTCTAGTTGCTTTGCCATCAGGACCAGCAAATTCAACAGGTGGCGCTAGAGTGTGTCCTCACGTACAAAGACCCGCACATAGTACCATACAAGTAAGACGAACCCACAAACAACAAACCTACAAGACTCAATCATGACACTACAGCACTGTGCAAAAGGTTTATTAAGGTGTGATATATGCTGTAATAAATACAGTTTTTTTTTTTTATATTTTTGTTTTGATAAGGTCAGTGCCAAAGACAAAATTCTTAATTTTGGTGTGGATCCAGATCACTGGTTAGATTGAGTGTTATACCATTTTTGAGAAACGGACCAAAGATACTAACTTCACTCACTAAAAGAACTAATGAGTTTTAGTGGAATCTTTACAGTTGTGAGATTTAAGGGATTTGTGGCCCAATGGGAAGAGCATTTACCCCTGAACTACAAAATATTTGAGTTTAACTGGGAACTATATCTGTATCTATGCTTTCAGTCTGCTTTTAGTCATGATCATTTTTTTTTTTAGTTTTTTTTTTATTTTATTTTATGTATTTTTGTACTTTGAGTCACCTTTTTTGTTCATAGCCTTCCTATGAGACTTGCACAGTCCTATATTTCTCTCTGTCTCTTTTCTGAATATGTCCATTGAATGAATTGTCAGTATTATCTTCATCCTACTTCAATTTCAGGAGGTTTTAGGGCTGTGAGGAATGCCGGCTTTCACTCCAGTGATGATATGGTTTCATAATTTGCCCTCAGCAGTCTGTTTTCAATGCTATCAGTTCTTTGTGGACACAGCCTGTAGACAGATGTAGAGGTTTCTGTTACAAAATGTGTGGCTCTTTGTTCACAATGACCCACTGACCTATTTTTACAATTGGCCAGGCAAGTCAAGGTTGCATGTAGAGTCATAATAAGTCATAATAATATTGCTACTAATTTACATTTTGTGACAATGTTTTAAGAAAAAATATAGATGTATAATACTTTGCTGAAGTCTTCATCAGGTCTGAAATGTGTATCAGTACATAAAAATAAACCAAACTACCAAAAAATTCCAAATGTCCTATCTTGGACTGGTAAAGATAGTGCCCAGACCTGGACTCAAACTTGAAGTTCTTCTAGTTCAGGGGTAAATGCTCTAAAATCCCTATATCTCACAATGGTAAAAATTTGACAAAAACAAATCATTTGTCCATATAATGAGTGAAGTTTGTATCTGCAGTCCGTGTCTCAAAATGGTACATAACCCCTTAAAATTCCCCAGGACCTAAACCGTGATCTGAATCCACATTGAAATTAATTATTTTGTCCTTTGCCATTTTGTCTTAATACTGACCTTTCCTGACTGTCAAAAATAAAAATCTGTTTTTACTGAAGCGCTCTTAGTTAACATAATTTTTCACACCTCACTGAACCTCTTGCGCAGTATTTGATGTTATGTGGAAGTTTATTTCTTTCATTTATTTGTATTTATTTTTTTAGCTGATGTGTTTTCTCGTGCAGGGAAAATCTTGAGCGACTCCTGAATGACAAACACTTCAAAGAGGAGATTGTTCATTTTAACATTTCTGAGGAGACAGGAGTGGTGGATGCTTCACACAGGTCTAGACTCATCCCACTGCTTATGAGGTGTGTGTTGTAATGGTATTATTGTTTTATTGCTAAGAATGTGTTTAACAGGTATATTTCCAACATTACATCAAAGTTATGTTGTTAATCTTTATACTTATACTTTATTACTTTTATCATCACATGTGGTAATTCTTTTTACCCAGGCTGTTGTTTGGTCGTCTGCGGACTAAAGCGGGCAGTAAGTTCCAGGGAAAGGCCAGTGCTGCGTCTCGCTCCTCCATCATTCTGCGCTTCCTCGGGGGCTGCCAGTCTGTGGAGCTGGGCATGTTCATCGACCTGCTGCTGGAGCCTCTGTCCCATCACTGCCAAGGTAATGTGGTCCACACCCCTTGTAAATATTTTTTCTACTTAAAAATTTCTACCAGGAAATTTTTAAGAAAATGCATGTGGTGCAAGTTTTTTTTATATATATGAAAATGTAATAATATGGCATATTATGTACAAACAAAGAAGTTAAGAATTTGTAGTTTTTATAAAAATAAGCATCTGTATTATAGTGCCACCTATTGGTGTTTGAACAAAGGTACTGAGGGTGCTTCAGCAAACACAGGTAGTGCAGAATTCACAAAATGCATGATGAAAAATTATAGTCTGTTATAAGGTCATTCTAAATCAGCCAATGTTCACTTCCTAAAACCACAGTATGAATGTGTACATAAGACTCCCCATTTTGATTGGTATTACATAATGAATAATATTACTACATTTATAACTTGAGAATATCACAGGCTAATGTCTGCCGGGTAAAATATCTTTGAGCATTATTCACATGTTTTCACAGACAACAGAATAGAAAGACTAAAACATCTACTTCAATGGGAGACTTTCTGGATAGTAACCCTTAAAGCAATGTGTTTTCCGGGGCTAGGGATGGTATAAGGATGATATTAACTTCTCTCCATTCCTCTGAAAGACAACAGCAGTGGGACTTATATGTGTTTTGTGCTTATATGAACTTGGTACATGTTGTCTGGTTAAAGTAGGTGGGCATTTTTGGTTTTTTTTTTGTTGATTTTTTTTTTTTTTTGTATTAATCTGTCCTCCCTATTTGTTTACAAAATTGTTAAATATATGTTAATGTTATCTTACTATTTACGTTGGTTCTATTAGATAACTATGTACACATGAGCGTTTCCTTGCCTGTGTAAGCACAGTAAATTAGTGTGGGTGTGGCCACTTTGGTCCCTCCCTATATAAAGTACTATGTACTCACCTGTTACCTGTGTTTGTCCTTGCACCCTGAGGAAGGCCATGATGAGCCAAAACGCGTTGGTACTTATGTTTTTATATTAAAGAGCCATGCTATAATAAAGGCTTTTTAATTATACAAGAGAGTGCCTTGGATTCTATTGTCTGTGAAAACATGTGGATAATGCTCAAAGATATTTTACCCAGCAGATATTAGCCTGTGATATTCTCAAGTTAAGCAGTAACCCCCCTTTTTTTCCAAAGAGCACCTGTCTCAAATGTATTTTTGATACGTTTGTACCCACGCAGCGCTCCCCATCATATTTCTATTATTACTACGTTTATACTTTAAAAATAAATTTTCACCTCCCTCATTTAATTTAAAATCTATTAGCTATTGCGTTTTGGTAGTTAATTACAAAGCGTAGTTTAACATACTTTGGCCAACAACCCAAATATTAACCCTATCATTTTGGACATTAACCATTTTTCCATGAACTATGTAAAAATTCACCTTAACTCAAAATTCAACCAGCTTATGAATAATTATAGACTTAACTGTACCTAATGTTTCTTAAAAAGGCAAACTAGTTGCATTCTTATTAACAGCTAAGATGGCAATTACTTGACATATTCTGAGGTAGAAGTGTAATGTACCGCTGTAGTAAAAAGTAATTGTTTTCCAGCTTATAAAAGTCCAATCATTAACTGTGTGGATTGTACTCATAGTGCCATGTGAGCACCAAACAAAGGGGCTGGTCGTGGTGATGGGGGATCGGAGCTGGAACAACTCTCATGGTGGATTTCAGAGCCCCACTCTGCCCCTGGCTCTAGTGATATTTAGATATTTAATGTAACTAAAGCAGTAAGCAAGAGCCATATAATATTCATCAAAATAATCTGTTAATGCAAGTCTAAAAGTTTAGCAAGATTTGTTGTTGTTGTTTTGTCATTACCCTCAATGGACTGCAGTAGAATTATTGATGAAGAAGTGTTAATCTTCCTGTTTCAAGATGCGAACCATAGAAATAACTTAAAAAATATGAAGTTATTTTAAATGTATATTTACATATTATAGTGAAAAAAATGACATGGTGTTGAACTTCAGTTTTAGACTATGGAGTTATGGTAATTAGGTTATGGTGGTTTGCCATTGTCCTCTTAAAGGGAAACATTTGTAACACTAAATCAACTAAACAACTATATTAACTGTTACGGCTGCACAATATATTGCAAAATTATTGTTATCGCAATATCAGCAAATGCAATATCCGTATCGCAATAATATAAATATATTGCAATAAAGCTGTGGTCTTCCATCTGACAGAGATTTACACTGAAGAACCATTTTCCACCAGAGCCTTAAAAGAACATGTGTTGTGACTAAAGAAAAATGTTTAAAAAGTCCACTTTTAGTGGTAATTTAATTAATTTAGTCACATTTTAGCCTTGTTTTATTCCTGGTTTAGTCTGTGTTAAGTTTTGATTTTGTGGCTGTTTTGACTTGTAAATACAGGAACTTACATTTTTGTGAAATGTAGTGAATTTAACTTACTATGTTCTAAAAGTAGGCTCTATTTTCAAATATCGCAATAATATCGTTATCGCAATTTTCAACATAGTTATTGAATATCGCGTGTTTTCTCCGTATCATGCAGCTCTATTAACTGTATATTTTGTCTGTGCTCAGGTTCCTGTGTGGAGGCAGTAAAGCGAGCCATAGCAGACACAGAAGTGGGTTCAGTCCTGCCTCTGGGACGTCAGCACAGTCTGTTAAACATTATTACCGTGGTCATGGATAAACTGGGACACCTCATCCACTCATATCTGCCCAAAATACTACAGATACTTTTGTGTGTCACTGCCTCTTTGTCCACTCTGCTGGACCACAGGGAACAGGTGGGTACATTAAACACATATCATACACGTTTAGTTTTTGTGGCTCATCATCAGACTTCTACTTTCAAGTATAGTTCAGTACATTTAAGCACTTGGACATTGCTGTGGTCCTAAAAACCCAAATAAATTTTCTGGCATATTGTAAATGTAAAAACATGTATATACACATTTACATACAACCAACAAACCCAAATGTACATACAATTCTTAATATACAGATAACAGTCACATAATTATAATGGTTGTTAATAAAAAAAAACTTAATTTAAGAAACTAAACCTATTGGCCAGTGTATTTTTTTTTTTTTTACATGATTGTATAATAAAAGAAAATCTGCATTCATTTCCTTGCAGCTGCGCCCCGGGTGTATTAACCCTCTGAAGAACCTGAGGCGACTGGGTGTTTTGAGGATACAGGACTTCTTTGACAGTTTTGACTACTACAACTTCAGCCCAGATGAACTGGATGCTGTGTTTGTGGGTGTGGTCTGGCCGCAGGTAATGTAACCCTTCCACAAGTGACGTATTCAGGTTGTGCTTGCAGTTTGGAGACAAGCATAGTCTTCTTTCTCATTTATTTTTATGAGGAAGCAAATTAAAAACATTCAGTTTTAGGTTTTTAGACAGCAGAAATGAATAGTTGTTTATGTATTTGTTTTTATAATTACTTGAATTAATATCACCCAGATCAGTTCAGTTCCATTTGCTAATATGTACTTATAAATAACTAATAAATGTAACCATACACTGACGAATTATTGTTGTCTGACACATTTTTGTAACTATTTGTCCACCAAAACATAAACATGAAAGCTGCACTACCTGATTTCTTTTTCCTTGTATTTTTGCAAAGATAATTATTTAGTTATTGCATAACAGAAGACATTTGAGAAAACATGAGACTTTGAGGTCAGGTGAGGACAGGAGCGCTCTGATTGGTCAATACATCCTTTATCTATCCAGAACTAGAATCTATCAGGAATAATGTGAAGTAGCTATTGTTTTATTTCAACATTGATATCTTATTCACAGTATTTTTGTTTTTTTATTTTAAAGAATTAAAAGCAAACTCCAGATGTGTGCTGTGTTATTGTGACAGCTCCTGGCTGTGTGCAGACTTCCAGGTTTGTGTGAGACTGTGACAGAGCGAAGGAGAAGAATTAGGAAAGAGGAATGCATCATTCAAACTTACATTTTTTTTAGACACATCACTTTTACAGTCACAAAATCAGGTAGTGCAGCTTTAAGAAAGCTATACTTACGCTTATGTAGCTTATATAATTAGCTTATATAATTAGCTTATATAATTATAGACGTAAATGGTTTTGTTATTTACAACAGTTAAACTTTTATACACTTGCTAATGTTTTCTAACCTGGCTCTTATATTACGTACATGTAGTCGACAAAGAAAACATCTTTATAATTAATATTTTGCAAAATTATATATATCATAATATACAATAATTGCTCCTTAGAAAATTTATTTATGACACCATTCTTTGGAATTGTGCTGCTGTTTACAAACACTAAAAGGGTCTATGGGCTATTGCTTTTTCAGATTAATACAGTATGGTCAAACAATATATAGCAAAATGAACTGTTTTTCTAAGGTTAAATTTATATTGTATGAAAAAGTGGTTGTCATGGATACCGTAACTAAGCAACAGATTCTGGGCCTTCATCTCCTTAAACTTTTTTTTTTCCATCTGTCCAGACAATAACACCCATTTTCCTTTTTCCTCTTCTATATTGTTGTATAGCTTGAGTTTGGAGTACTGTGATTGCTACATACAAAAGTACAGATCCTCATTTTACCTAACATTAAAGTATTTCTTTGTATATTTTTTGTCTGTATGTAGATATGTCGTCTGCCCACAGAAAGCCCTTATTCGCCCACTCCTCTGCTCAAACTCGTCCATGTTTGGTGCAAAAATGCTCGGTGAGAACCTCAGCAACCTTTCACTGTTGTTTTCACACCTGTTGTCCTCCCGTTACAATCATAACTCTTTCTTTATGTCTTTCTCTCAGATACTTCCCCCTCTTGGCCAAGCAAAAGCCAGACCACCCCGAGTGTGATGTCCTCCTCAATGTTTTTGCGCTACTTTCTGCCAAAAATGCCTCTCCAGTGACCATCACCACTGTTATGGACATAGCTGAATCCCTAGCCAGCACTGAAGACTTTGTTGCTTCAGAGACCGAGACAGAGCTGATTGTAAACGGCAGTGTACTTCCCCTGCCAGCAGAGGGCACACACACAGCAGGTTTGTCAAGTTCAAATCATTAATAATGTGAAAAAAGTGGGTATAATGATTGATAGGAGCAGTATGTTTTATTTAGCGGCATCTGGTGGTGACATTGCATGTTGCACTTTCATATAGTACTGCGCAACAGTCTAATAAATAACAAAGAAAAGGAAAAAAACAACAAAGAAAGGTGTATCAATGTGCAAAAATACACAAATTTACCAATAAAGAAGAAAAGTCAAAAGCATTCAGAGAGCGTAGACCTCTGCCAAGGCACTAGTCTTATCTTGCAATGGTAAAGATGAGCTTGTAGTTTAGGTGTAAATGCTCTTTCCATTACTCTTACGACTGCTGCTACTCCTAACACCACGACTACTACTACCTTTGCTACTACTATTACACGTACTACTGCTATTACTACCCACTTTGCCAATGGGATTTAGAGATTGCAAAAATTGTCTCAAGTAAAGTAGATTAAAAGTATTGATATGAGATGTCAGTCTTTCTGTTTTTCCTTCTCAGACGCCCTGACTAAAGGCTCCAGGCTGCTGCTTCCTCACATCTCCACTCTGCTGCAGTACCTCAGCTCAGTCGTACGCAACACTGATCGGCTCAAGAAGAAGAAGTTCAGAGCACAGGTGGCCCGGGAGCTTAACATACTCTCCAAGTGAGTGTTTGCAAATGCCTTGATTATTGTGGCTGTTGTACTTATTACATACGGTTAGCACTCCTGCGTCTCAGCCAGGAGGTTGTGGGTTTGAGCCTCATGCCAGAAGATGACGATAAATGACTGAATACATATTACTTATATTGTATTGCTTCCAGAATAAGCAGATTTGTTAGTGACAAGGAACAAAGCTCTGTGCTCATCGGCGTGCTGCTACCTTACCTCCAGAAAGGCTTCAACCCACCAGTAAGCCTATTATAATGTCAAGCCTTACATTTGCATTTATATGTGAATTTGAAAAGCATATTGTTAATATTGTGCATTGTTGTCTATAGGAGACAGAGATTGATGTCTTAGCCACTGTTCAGAACTTGCTGCGACAATGTTCAAATCCCTCTTTCTTCCTACGACCATTGAGCAAGCTTTTCTCTGTCATTCATAAAAAGATCCCTAGACAGGCCCTCACCAGTGTGTTTCAGGTAAAGATTATCCTTTCAAAAATATTGCACATGTTGCTGTATTTTGTGATGTTTCTCTGTCTAAAATGTGTGGGTATTACTCTAAATGATAGTTTTCTGCTTGACTAATGTGTATTATCTCTAAATGCCTGAATTTCAGTCTCATAATCATAATAATTCTTTGAGATATTTTAAAATTTAGGCAAAGGCAACAGACAGAAAATCAGCATCTGTATTTAACTACATGCAGGAATTACTCAATTACCTTTTAATTGTTCTGGAGAAAAGGCATTGGGACATCCCTACTTCACACATTTTTTTGTTTTTTATACTTTAATCTGCTCTGTTCTCAGACTTTGTCGGACCTGGAGCCTTCACTCGCGTACATCACTGAGGTTGCTACCAAGGTAAAATAAACTGCAAAACCAAGTCTTGTATCATTATTCTATATATTGATTTCATCCAAGAACTAATGCTAATGTTTTTTGTCTTCATTCTCTCAGCTAAATGCATTTGACAGTCGACACTTGGATGAAATCTACTTTGATGTGCGTCTGGCAGCCTTTCAAGAAGCCACCAAGCGTGTGAAGGACATGCAGACTTTAGACTTGGACTTTATCAGTACACTCATATACAACTGCTTTCACACCTATGAGGTAAGAAGTAGGGCTATTGTTGCTTTTACCAGGCATGAACTTATTTTGCCTGTCCACCAAAGACAATTGGCATAAAAGAAACAATTTATATGACATAGCTAAGCATATACAAAATAAAGATAAACAATTGTGTCCCTAATAAGTTAGCTATTCAAACATACTAATAATGCTAATATGGAAATACAATAGAGTGTAACGATAATATATGTGCATACAGTATTTGGGGCCTGCAACTATAGTACTGTCTTATTCAGGTTTTTAACAAAGGTTATGAACAAAGAAAAGTCTGTCAATGTAAAAAGAAATGCATAAAATTGCCTCAGCAATTGTAGAATTCTGCAAAGCACTGCTCCTATCTCCAATAGTAAACATATAGTGCTCAGACCTTGACTCAAAGTCTTTCCATTAAACCACAGAACCTTATGTCTCACAATGAATAAATAAAACTAATGATTCATATTTTTAAAGAGTTTGGTCTGTATCTCAAAACTGTACAGAATCCCGGAAAACACTCCTGGATCTAAGCAGTGATCAGATTTCACACCAAAATTAATCATGTTTATACTAAAATAAGGAATACAAATTCCGCATTTTAGTACTGTATAAGGTAATTTTTATGGCAGTCTTTTGTTTCTTTTGTCTAAGTTTCCCCCATTTTCCTCTCCTCCAGATTGGTGACATGTCACTGGGAGACAATGCCACCTTGTGTCTGTCTGCAATAATCGAGCAGGTGCTGGTGGTGGGAGCTGGGGAGCAGGTGTACAGGGACATCATACAACACACAATACTGGACGCTGTGCACAGAGGACTGCGCAGCAAAACTGAGGTACAAACAAACTCATGCACCATTTACTAATGTTTTAAGATATTATTATATGTTTAATATAGGGGAAAAATAAATTGACGTAGTTCAGTTCAAAGGGAATGTATAGAGCCTGTGTGCACAGAAATAGAAAAAGGTCAAGCACTTAATTACTACCTTTCAATTTGATTCATTTTGTCATGTTAAATAGAGTTTATATGATAAGATTTTGATATGACATCATTTTAAAACAGGGGCATACCTTGAAATGAGTAATTGTCTTACTCTCATACCTATTTTACACTAATCTTTGTGCAAACTTCATTTAAATGTGTCCTTTTCTCCTCTTCTTTCAGAGTGTCCAGCATGAATACACCACTGTGCTGGCCTGCCTGGTAAAGACTTTTCCCTCAAAGAAAGAGTTCAGAGACTTGGTGCAGCTCACAGACTACAATGACCCCGAATCAGACTTCTTTGAGCATATGAAGCACATCCAGGTGAGAATAACAATTTCTCACTTTGCAATGGACCTGTGTGGTTTCTTTTTATACAGCTCCCTACCATTTTAATACATTCATTCTCTCCTATTAGATCCACCGTCGAGGTCGCGCCTTGAGAAAACTAGCCAAGCAGCTGACTGAGGGCACTGTGGTCATAAGCCCTCGCTCACTACAAAACTACATAATGCCATATGCCATGAGCGCACTTATGGATGAAAAGATGCTAAAGGTGCAACATTTAGAGCTAATTAAATTTGCAACCCCAATTTTGGAAAAAAATAGGGCGCTGTGTAAAATGTACAAATCTCTTAAAAGTTGACAATTTAATGAAACATGAAAATGCACTTTTTCACTTTGATGGCAGCAGCACATCTCAAAAAAAGTTAGAGCAGGGGCAACAAAAGGCAGCAAAAAAGTTTTTAAAAGCTGAAGGAGCATTTTTCAACTAGTTAATCTAGTTAGTTAAGGTAATCAGCAACACGTCAGTAAGATTAGAGTATAAAAATGTATTGGATGTATTGGATGCTCATTATATCAACAAATTTTTTAGAATTGGGGTTGCATTCGAAATCTCTAGTCCATATTTGATGTTGTCTAACCAACCATTTCCTTGTTTTTAGCATGAAAATGTGATATCAGCCTCGGTAGAGATGGTGGGAGCAGTCTGTCGTAAGCTAACCTGGTCCAAGTATCTGTACTACCTCAAACACTTTGTTCACATCCTACAAACTGCACAAGCTGAGCAGAAACTAGCTGTGAGGTATGGATGTTATGCCTTTGAATCTACTGTACTGTATTTGGTTTTTTTTCTTACAATAATTTAAATATTTTCTTTTTTGTAGTTTGCTAGTTACTGTTTTGGAAGCATTTCATTTTGACCATGAGACCCTCACCAAAGAAATGGAGGCTGTTAAGGCAAGAGGAGGTATGTGGCATGGTACTTTATGGTTTCATAGTTTTCTTCTTGATATATTTATCAAGCAAGAATGTGATATTGTAAAATAAAATATATCCTATGTCAAGAGAGCAAGGCATAAGCAAACTAAGCGGCTGCCAGGGGACCCCCAAGAGCACCTGAAATGTCAATACACATGTTCATTCATTTATTCTTATTCCCATTAGGGTTGCGGGTAACTAGAGCCTATCCCAGTAACTTTGGGTAGATTCAAATAGATAGTAGATTCAAATATACTTAATATGTTAGACACAAGCTCCTCATTGACGCTGTCTGACGTTGGCAATACAACTATGCAACTACTAACGGCTGTGCCACATTTGAGGGATTTATATCGTCAATATTTAAGTATTGACGGCACTGAAATAGTGGAGGCCCCAAGTCAAACTCTGCTTAGGCCCCCATGAAAGCTTGGGCTGGCCCTGTATGTCAACCACATATAACAAGTTGTAGGGAAAAGTGAGAAGTGTATTGTGCATTTTTAATCAAGCAATTTTAAAAGTTAGTATGGTGGCCTTTTTGACACAGCAAACACCTATACACCTAGATTTTAGTTTGAAGGGAATATGTTGTATGTGTAAGTTTGACATTTAAATGTTACCTTATTCACAGTATTGTCATAGTTGGAAATGACAATAAAGCACAAGTAGTTCAGTCCCATATAGTGCAACACCATGGTAGCAATGTACATTCAAGCATATGTACAGAACTTGTTAAATCCTCTAAAAATAAATGCAAAAAAACATATTTTGAACAATAAAACTAACTCTATTTTTACTGGATTTTTTATGCCTTGTCACAATCAATTTGTTACAATCATTTTATGTATTAATTTGAACATGTGTATTTTTTAGCACTTTTTGGATACTTAGTATATTTGTGATGGTTACCAAGTCTTAGATTTGAGTTTTATTGCCAACCATTTCTGTGTCAGGTGGGACCACAGTGGTTGAGCCTGTTGAGGAAGAAGAAGAAGCTGCAGAAGACGAAGATAATGAAGGGAGTGACGACGAGGACGCCATGGAGACAGACAGTAATACAAAACCCGATGTTACCATGGAAATGGACAATAACGAAGCTCAAAAGGGCACAGACTCTACTACTAAAGCCACTGTCTCTGAAACCATGACGGCGCTAAATCTGAAACATCCCAGAGTGGCCACTGGTCTGCCTCAGAGCAAAGAGGAGCTGGAGTCTTTGATCAGTGCCATTCACCAAACGATTAATGGGAGTGTGCTGCCTCGTCTGCAAAAATGTCTAACTGCTAAGGTACACAAAACACATTTAAAATTTTAACCACCGTAAATATGAAGATTTAGAAATTTAGATATGATGATAGTACGTTTGCCTTAAGGAAAAATATTATCATGTGATGGCATTGTGTACATGCCTTTATTTTCCAGGTAAATGGGACAGAGGCACGTTTTGTGGATATTACACGACACATAAAGACAAACAGAACTTTTCTAAATAAATGAATGCAGTCCCTTAAGGCAGGAATTTAAACGCCTTGTCCCTTTGCTATTACTGTTGCAATTGAAGAGACCGAATAGTTACCAAGTTTAGAATGGACTTTGAGCCAGCTGCTTGTTCTGAATACCTCATTACAGCACTCAAATTAGTTTTTAAGAGTCCCGTCAAGCTTTTTTGTAAGAATCATTACTTGTGCATTGTGCATTTGTCCCCTCAGCTCTTATGCCAACAAAGATATAACACTAGATGAACTATTGTGACATCTTAAACCTGTGGAATACCTTGAGACCAGTTATTGTCCAATGCATATAGAAGCTAAATAGTATTTTGGTGTACGTTGATCAGGTGCAGCGAGATGAAGAGCACAAAGCAGTTAAGTCCAAAGACGTGAAGGACGAGGAGGTGGTGCGGATCCCTATTGCCTTCGCCATGGTCAAACTGATGCAGACTCTACCTCCTCACATCATGGAGGCCAACCTACCTGGGTATGCAACTATATTTTCTAGAACCTTTTAGCTCATGTGTTTTAATTGGCTTTATCATTTGCAGGATATTAATTAAGGTGTGTGTGCTGCTGAGAAACCGCTTCCAAGAGATCAGAGATGTAGCACGAGGAACTTTGGTGAAGATTATTGAGACTCTGGGCATCAGATACTTGCATTATCTGCTCAAAGAAATGCAGGGAGTGCTGGTCAAAGGCTACCAGGTACACATACAAATACACACCATAATGTTACAGTAAGTATTTAAAATGCTGTTTTTAAATGTCCTTGTGTCTACTCTGGCTTTAGGTACATGTGTTGACATTCACAGTTCACCAGCTGCTGTCTGTCCTCCGCTCGACGCTGAAAAGTGGTGACCTGGACCCATGTATGAACATGCTCATTGATGTAAGGCCCATTATTATTACCAAGATTTGTTGTTTTAAGGGTATACTGTGTGGTTTAGTGTAACATGGCATAATTATTCAATTGAAATCAACTATACATTGCAATTGCAATCAATCCTTGGGGCCTCCATCAGATGATGCATGTCCTCCCCGTGTTACCATGGGTTGTCTCTGGGTACTCAGACTTCCTTCCTCTGTCCATGCAAAGACATGCATGTGCCAGGTCAATAAGTGACTCTAAATTTCCCCTGGTGGATGAATGTGAGATTGAATGGCTGTCTGTCTGTTTACCCTACCTAAGGCCCAAAGTTACTCAGATAGGCTCCAGTACTCGCAACCCCTAACAGGAGTAAGCTAAAGAAGATGAATGAATGAATAACATTTGAGCATCATCCATAAATCACCATCCCACGTAGTGCTGTAGCATAATTTTTGGTGAATTGACATTTGATATAAATTACAAAATACTTGTGTATATTAAAAAATAAGAAACCCTGCTATGGTTATTGGGGCTGAAGTAGCTCACAGTTTTAGTGGTACATATAGATCCTGGACAGACATCCAGGAACAGTAGTTCCTGAGTCTTTTGGGAATATCTCTGTAGTAGTCACGAGACTAGTAATTGTAAAAGCAATCACAACTGGGACCAAAAATACTGTGTAACGTGTGAACAATGATACACCATAGTTCCTTATCTCAGTCTCTTTACTGTTCTTTCCAGATTTTTAACAATGAGCTGTTTGGGGCTGTGGCTGAAGAAAAGGAAGTGAAAGGCATTGTTTCCAAACTAATGGAGGCCAGACACAGCAAAAGTATGGACTCCTATGAACTGCTGGCCCAGTTCTGCAGCAAAGAGAGCATCACAAGACTCATACTGCCACTGAAGGAGGTAAGCAAGAACCTATGCTACCAGTCTACCACTACTAGGAAAAGCAATAAGCTGAGTATGTAACTTGTATTCCTGTTTCCCCCATTGTCAGATCCTAGAGACTTCCTCTAGTCTGAAGGTGTGTAACAGAGTGGGTGCAGTCCTGCGTCGGCTGGTCCTGGGTCTCCTCGTCAATAGTGGCATGACTTCCCAAGACATCCTCCTGCTCTGCCATGGACTGGTCAGCGAGAGCTTGCCACTGCTTACCAAGAGAGATCGGTATGCACAAGCAATAAAGCCACAGTTCATATGGGTAGATTTATGTAGCACATTTGGAACAATAAAAATCCTGTATGACTTTTTATATTTGGGCATATACTAAATAATGCTTTACTGTGAATATTTTGTTACACCTGGATATGTGGAAGAAAATGAATGGGTGGAGGGATTTTGTTACATGAGACACCATAGTTTAGTTTGAAATACCAAAATTTGTCTTCTCTTCTTCTATGTTTTTCATTTTCTTTTCCGAGGTTGCCACGGCAAAGCATCCATCACTTACTGTACAGTGATTTGCATAATTAATTTGACAAAGGTTTTAAGCCAGATGCCCTTTCTGATGCAACTCTCTGTATTTATCCAAGCTTGGGAGTGGCACAAGAGTACACTGGCTTGTGATCCTCTGTGGCTGGATTAAATACTAAATGCCAAAGTGTATTTTGTTACTAAGCTCATTTGTAGACCTGAAGTTATTGAACCACCACACATTGGCTGATTTGTGATTCTAGAGAGAAGTCAAAGGCCCAAGCTCCCCCAGACCCTAGACTGCCCCCTCCCAGCTGCTTACTGCTCCCCCCAACACCAAAGAGAGGAGGACAGAGAGCTCCAGTCAGCAGCCGGACCAACATGTACATCCTGGTGGACGCTGGACTCAAGGTGCATAAACATCCATAATAGTCTGTTACAGTGATTCTCAAACCTGTCACACACCAAGTACCACCTTCTGAAGAACAAGCAATGACCTAAAGTTACTCTCAGTCTTCATTAATGTGTAAACCAAGTGCTATACTTGGACCAAACCAGGACTAAACCACGATTAAACTAGGACTAAACCAAGGCTAGACCAGAGCTCAACCAGGACTAAATCAGGACAAAAGAATGACTTAACAAAGATGAAACAAATACAAAGCCAGGACTAAATTTAAGCCCCAATCAGAGCGCTAAAACAGGAATTAAACTTTAACTGCAATGACTCTTGAATACCACCATAAGAAGTCTGCATACCTCTGGTCTACCACTGGTCTATAGTGTTGAAAAATATAAAATATAAATATAACTGTGTAAGTATGCTGTTTGTTTTCTGCTCTTCAGCTTCTTCACATGAGCCTAAAAAGAGCCAAAGTAACATCGTCCGAAGCCTCTGCTCTGGAAATGCTGGACCCTTTTGTGGCCTTGCTACTTGAATGTCTCAACTCTATGCACGTCAAGGTTGTAGCATGTCATAGTTATAAATGCTATTCTCAATCATTAGAAAAGTATAGGCCACTCTCTCATGTATATTTTGCTGTAATCGTCTGCTCAGGTGATCACCGAGGCTTTGGTGGGCTTCACGTGGCTGCTGAAGTTTCCTCTTCCTTCAGTGGAGAAAAACGCAGAACAGATGATCAAACAACTATTTGTCCTACTCAAGGATTACTCTAAAGCCGGTGCGGCCCGTGGAGAGAACTACCTCCTCGTCCAAAACTGCTTCAAGGTACCGTACAAGTGTTACCAAAATATATTCATCCCCTACGAGATCTTTAGTAACTCATTGCTAATGTACCTCTTGGGGAAAATAGCACGATAAAATTCAGTAGTATTTGCTACAGCTGTTAGTTATGAGGTAATTACAGATAATTGGAGCAATGGCCCCATCCAAAGACTTAGTGATTACTTATGTTAGGAAAATGCTTTCGTCTCTACCCAACAGTACCCAAAGTTTATATAGTAAGTATTTCAGTGTCACCATTCTGACTGGGTGTAATATAAATGATGTAAAGTGAGCATATCACTTGTTAACTTGGCACACATATACATTTCCTTTCTACTTTCTCAGACCATAACTGTCCTGGTAAAGAATGTGAAACATAACACAATCTCAGAGACACAGCTGCAAGTGCTGCTGGGATACGCTGAGGAGGACATCTACGATCAGTCCAGACAGGCTACTGCCTTCAGCCTGCTCAAGGTAAACACATGACAACAATGTGCCACTCTGTTAATATACATTATGCCTGTTTACCTTACTTTGAAATAACAATACTCTTACTTGAGTGTTGATACAAGTTTGAACCAGACTGTATAAAGTTTACCTTGGGTGCACTTGTTGCATAACTGAATGACAATGACGTCTAAGTCTGCACTATGATATTATTAATGCATATTAATCCCCATGCATGTCTCCAACAGGCCATTCTGTCCAGGAAGCTTGTTGTACCAGAGATGGAGGATGTTATGAAGAAAGTGGCCAAGCTCGCTATCAATGGCAGCAATGCTATGATCCGAATACACTGTCGACAAGTACTTAGACACAAAAAATCACTTGAATTATATGTGTATATGTTCATGGAGTAAACAATCCATGTCCTTCCAGATCTACATGAAGTACATACTGGACTATCCTCTGGGGAAAAAGCTCAGACATCACTTGGACTTTGTGATTGCTCAGTTGTCTTACGAACATGACACAGGTAGAGAGTCCGCTCTGGAGATGATGGCCCATATCTTCCAGACTTTCCCTCAGGTTTGTGAAGCTAAAATCACATCGAAACCAAATTATTATAAAAATAATAATCAGTGATAGTGAATTTATTTTAATCATTGTTTTTTTTAGAAAATCTTGCTACAAAAGTGCACCTTGTTCTTTGCCCCGCTGGCTTTGGTTGTGGTCAACGATGACTCTGCTCGTTGTAAGAAAATGGCCGCCATGGCCATCAAGGCCTTGTTGACTCAACTTGACAAGACCCATCAAAATATATTGTATGGGCTTGTTGAGACCTGGCTCACCTCAGAGAAGGTACACACTCCTCCATTTACAAAACATACAGAAATCTAGCCATGATAACAGTACCTTATGCTGAATAAGTATGCTTACTTATCAGTTTGTTCTGCTGCTAAATAAGGGTTTTCAGTTTGTTTTTATAGTGTATGTTAGGGTTAGGGTTAGGAGTTAATGAATTATTTTAAATTGTTAGCCTGACCAGAAATCCAATCTCTCCAACAAATTATATATCAAGAAACCAAGTACTGTAAATCAGACCCCATTTTAAAATAAATGGATTATGACTGGATCAACAGGGCATGTGCAAAGTAAAAATTGTGAGAAGACATTCCAGCAAAATTGTACTTTGTGAAATAAATGGCAGTAGCATGCAAATTACATTTTTGTTATATTGTAAACTGAATTTTAAAATGCATTTTTTAAAGCATTACAAAGTTTAACCTAAAATTAATAATAACATACTATAAGGCAATGTTCATGGATATAAGATTATCTGTAATTTGCTGCCAGAAAGCCAAACATTTGACCAGAATTACCCATAGCTAGAGAGTATCTTAAATTACTTGCATTTTTCTTTCTTTTAGGCCACTCTGAGACGTCTGGGTGCACAGATTTGTGGTCTGTTCGTGGAAGTAGAGGAGGACAAATTCTCACATCGCCTTGACAAGCTGCTACCACTTGTAGAAAAAGAGATCCACCCTGACAACTATGAAGATGTAAGGCCCACACACACCATCTCCATTCCTACACATAAAATATACTTTAAGTGTAGCTTTTTGTAACATTTACGTGTTTGTTTTTAGATTGAGGAGGAGCAGGAAGAGAGAGGAGCGGATCGGCTGTTGTTTAGCTATCTGATGCTTCTCATCAAGCTGTGCAAACACTGTGGTCTGTTGGAGCTAACAAAGTATCAAGAAACACTGACTCAAATTTGGAGTAAGTACTAATATGCACACTTTTTAAAATTTAGCCACAGGTGGTCACATGCCAGTGCACTCTTTGTGTCAGCCCCAAGCCAGGATAAATGAAGAGGGTTGTGTCAGGAAGGGCATCTAGCATAAAACTTTTGCCTAATCAATATGCTAATCAGCTCACACTAGGAGGCAGATGAAAGGGAAACACCAAGAGAAAAGAGCATTATGCATAAATTAAATATACAGTAGCTATCTGTTTACCAAATTTTGGACCCATATTTAAAAAGGATAAATATGGTTCGATGCAATTCCCTGGTCTTTTTTCACACAAACTTGTTTTGCAAAATTTTTGCACTTGGCTTACCTGTCTAGTTTGGGAAGTTTAATCTAGTTTTAATGATCAAATTATTTAAAGCCTAAATATTGTTTTAACTTCATAAAATGATTAACCAGATTTTAAACTACACATATCATGACCTAAGTTCTGTAAAATGTGACAAAATAAAAATAATCAGAGATAAAATTGAATCCAATGGTCAGACCGCTGGACTTGTTGTTTAGCATTTTTCATCACTTTGTCTGTTTGTTAAGCATTTTGGTCATTTTTAGTGAGGTTTCCAATAGTTTATCAAATGAACTCTATTTCATTAATGACCATAGACCAGGCGACCCAAATGAAATAAACCTACCTTAGGCTCCTGATTCATTTTTTCTTGAACCACCTCTTTACTGTATTTCCAATGCTTGTTTGTAACCACTGTCCTCCTTTAGGCCACATTGAAGCCCACTTGCGCCACCCTCACTCCTGGGTGTGGCTCACTGCCTCTCAGCTCTTCGGTCAGTTGTTTGCAGCACAACAGGCTGAACAGCTGGTTTCCCTTTCGAGAGCTGAAGGCAATGTGACCTCAAATGAACCAGCAGCCAGGGTCTTCATCACCAGTGGACTGGACAAGAAGGTATGGAAAAGGGAGCGTGAGATTTTTATATTGATTGGATTGGCAAATTGTAATCTTTTGGGTTTTAATCTTGCTAGATGAGAGAGTTGGCGTTGGCTTTCTGCTATCAGTTGCAGTCCAAGTACCTGGACGTGGCTTCAGGAGAGCAGGTAATTTTTAGTGTGTTTAGCAATGTTTTTGTGTTCATCTCTATTTTATTCTTATTTTTTGCATGGTGGTTTAGCGGTCTAAAGGTAAATGATATTGTTTTTAAATCAAGATGACTTTTATGAGCGTTGAACAAATTTCAAAAGTGGCTGCCAATTGTCTGGTTGCTATGCAATTGTGGGATATTTTTATTTTATTTTATTTAACCATTCTTTAATTTGGAAAGTCCCATTGAGATTCAAAGATCTCTTTTTCATGGGAGTCCTGGCCAAAAGGCATCAACAACACAACCCACACTGCATACAAAATACAATAAAAAGAGAAATGAGTTAAAAACAATGAGATAAAAAGACACATTTAGAAGCAGTGGCAGGTTAGTGATTGCATCTCCAGGTCTTTCAAAATAGACTCAAAATGATCCAAAGGGACAAGATTTTGTAATTTTAAGGTCCTCTGTAAACCGTTCCAGTCTGTAGGAGCACGATACTGAAACTGAATATAATTGTAATAAAAAGCAGTGAAGTTGCAGTAAATAATTTCTACAGAGTAGAATATACTGCATTTCAGTAAAAAACTGGCTCTAATAAATAATAAAACATTAATAATAAAACAGGATGATACAAAATTAGATATTTATCAAACCAAACTTTTAAACAAAGAGACTTGATCAAAGTGGTTGAATCTTTCATTTATTCAATCTATGTGTTTATCTTTATACATTTAATTTGTCTCTGTGTTTGCCAAGGCCAAATACAGAGGTTTATCAGAATTGCCTGAAATTTACTACTTGTCATTTGATTAGATTTTTATAGCACTGGCTCACTTTCTTTAGTCATAAGTACTAATAGCAAACAAGTTACAATGATATGGTTGTATCTCTAACACTAAGTATCTTCTGTCCTCAGGTCATCAAGAACTTACTTTTTGTCGGTAAAATGATCTACCTCATTTCTCCTGAGTCTGACATCACTTCAGCCGAGGAGGAAGTGAAAATGGAGGAGGAGCAGACAGAGAACGGGGATGGACTTGAGGAAGAGGAAAAAGAGGAGGCCAAAGAAGAAGCAGAAGAAGAAGAAGAGGACAAAGATGACCGACCTCCTTCACTTCTGTGGCTCATAAACAAACTGTCTCTAATGGCCAAAAGAGAAGCAGCTTATTCACCCAAAGTGCCTCTGAAGGTAACTGCAAGTCTCTCCACCTCGTTAAACATCACATCCTGCACTGTCAATTTGATTTATTTATTTTTTCCAGCGTAGGATTATCTAGTGCTAAAATGGAGACTTCCCTCCTGCAGTCATTATTTTTTATTTTTTTATTTATTTTCTTTATTTATTTCACTTGTGACCTTTTAGTTCTCACTCTTCCACATGCATTTCCCTTATTTATTCAACAATTAAATACAAAAGCATACTGTTGACAGTACAAAACTATGCCTCTTCATTATCCCTCAAATCCCTGGTATTATAATATGAATTGTTTCTTCTTTCCTACAGAGAACATGTGTGTTTAAATTCCTCGGAGCGATTGGCATGGATCTGGGCAAAGAGCGGCTTGGGCCATATTTGAGAACTATTATCACTCCTCTGTACAGAGAGCTGGACAGCACATATGCAGATCAAGGTACAAGTGTTACAAACTCTAGAGCTACCTGCCTGCAGACTATAATTAAACTAACAATTCACCACATGAAACACAAATAGGGTACATTACATCAAAATAAGGTTGAGACCTTGTGCAGTGATTCATTTTTTACGCCGGATGTCCTTCCCCACACAACCCTCTCAATTTATTCAGGTTTCGACCAATACAAAGTGTACACTGGCTTGTGACCACACACATTCATATAATATTAATATATATTCACACACATATACACTGAACAAGAATTTAAACACCACACTTTTGTTTTTGCTCACATTACCTTAACTTAGCTAAGACTTTTTCTATGTACACAAACTCTGTCTCAATTCCATCTCACAGGTTTTGTATATCAAGATGCTGATCAGACAGCATGAATAATGTACAGGTGTGCCTTAGGTTGGCCACAATAAAAGGCCACTCTAAAATGTGGTGGATGCATTATCTCGGCAAAGGAGAAGTGCTCACTCAGATTTCGACAGATTTGTGAGCAATATTTGAGAGAAATAGGCCTTTTGTGTACATAGAAAAAGTCTTAAATCTTTAAGTTAAACTGATGCAAAATGGGAGCAAAAACAAGTGCTGCATTTAAATTTTTGTCCAGTGTATATATTCACACATACAGTATATATTCACACATACAGTATATATTCACACACATACAGTATATATTCACACACATATATATTCACACATACAGTATATATTCACACACATATATATTCACACATACAGTATATATTCACACATATATATTCACACATACAGTATATATTCACACACATACAGTATATATTCACACACACATATATTCACAATACTGACCCTTCTCTGTTCTTCACCCAGATCCCACACTGAAGAACTTGGCCCAGGAGCTGATTGAGCTGCTTAAGAAACAAGTGGGACTGGAGCAGTTCTCTCTGGCCTTTTCTGCCGTTCAGAGGGAGTTTTCACAGAGACGAGCAGCACGCAAGAGACACAGAGCTCAACAGGTATGGTGCTTAGGGCAGTGGTTCTCAACCTGACCTAGGGTCCTTGACCTCCTCAGGGAGGCGTCAGAGATCACAGGGGGTCCACAGCTTTTTGCCTCTTCAAAAATTTCAATTACATTTGTGCATATTAAATCTTAAAAAATCTACACACTGGAAACTGTTGTTTATTTTAGTACATAAATGTTTATAATTAATCACTTCATTCTTTTAATGCATTTGTGCAGGCAGGGCTTACGGTAGTGGTTCCATTTTAATGAACTAATTAAAATAAGCGCAAATCTTGACTAACCCAGGTCTAAACTGAGCAACAAAATCAAGAAATAACCATGAAAGGGCAAAACAAGGATTATACAGGACTATGAATAGGACTACAACTTTGCTAGAACCAGAACAAAATCATAAGTAGCACTAAATCCCAGAACTAAATCGAGCACTAAACTGTACTTAAAGCAGGACAAGCAGTGTCTTTACACTGTTCAGGACTTGAACTGCATCTCACTGTATCACAGTTTGAGAACCCAAGTTGATGGGTTAGTTTTCATTTACGTAGCATCATCAGCAAGTTAGTTACTTACATTAAGTGTTAGCCCATTTGTAATGTCACAGGTTTGAAGCGCAACATCCAAATTTTCCAATTACCATGTTACGAAGACAATTTTGAGTATTTTGGTAGGAAAAAGATTGTGACTCACTCAAACTTTTATATGATTATATCAAAACAATGACCAAATGTTATCGTTTGTTTTACTGTTGTGTTTGGCTAAAAAAAACAAAATGCCATTTGTAAACAGTAAAGCCCTTTTTAGAATGACTGAATGCTAAGTTCAGGTGTATCCTATATGTGGCAGTAACAATAGCTCAAGTTCTTTTTAGATGCCAAATTTCACACCAAAGCATGCAGCTGACTTTTGTATCTGTGTCTTTAGGCGGTGGCAAACCCAGACATTGCTGCAAAGAAGAAGCTCAAGAAGCACAAGAACAAAATCGAAGCCAAAAAGAGGAAGATAGAGTTTCTCCGACCCGGATATAAGGCTAAGAAACACAGGAGCCATGCACTCAAAGACCTGGCCATGGTTAAGTGAAGGGGGGACTCTTACACATAATACAGGAATGAGGCTGGCCATGACCAGATTTATGTAAAGAGGTTTCTAAACATCACAAAGATTCACCTAAGTCAAATAGGACATGTTGTTTTTGATAGGCTTTTTGATAATGAAGGACTAAGGTAATATGCAGCCTCTGTCTGAAATGTAAATAAAATGGATTTTCAAAAAACTAAAAGCACTGAACACTGGCTTTTAGGTGACTTTTGAACCTCTGAGGTTGCTGTATTTTGTCAGAGAGTATTTCTTGGTGATGACTACACAAACTGTAATAAGTGTTTAAGATTAGCTGGTATACTGAAAAAAGGCTATTAAATATGGCAATAGTTTTTTTCATTTTACTACAAAAGTTTAATGTGCAAAAATACATGTATGCCTTTTGTAATTAAATGCACCTGTTGTGAAACTTTATGCTTTGTTTGTTTTAGCTGTAAAGCCTATATAAAATGTAAATCAAAAAACAAAAAAAGTGTTACAATCACTCGTATCACTCTTTACTGAGAATAATTTTCACTGTACAAGCAGATATAAATATGCAAATCATAAAACTTTGAGCATACAGTTAGTGTTGAGTAACTACAATATGCCAAAGCTGCACTTGGTGGAAAAAAAAAGTCCTTAAACACTTAAACCAAATAATTAACAGCACAAAAGAAACAAAGAGAATTCATGACATTGCATTAGCAGGGTTATGGTACAAAAACAATGCAGGCTGCAGTAACAGTTGGCTGAGATCAAAAAGCAAAAGTGGTTATAAGTCAACAAAGTCAACCAAACAAGCAGACTTCAATGTTTGGCTAATCTTGGTCTACAACACACTGTTCATGTAAGTGAAGAATAATTGTGGTCAAGTAAAGGCTTGATAAAGGCTCATTATGGATTTTTAAGTAGTTTGGAATATTAAAGGGCCACTGCCAAAGTTTCTGACAATGTGGTAAAAAAGTTTAATTTTTAAAAAGCTCTCTTATATATCTGCTTTTGATATAAGTATTTCTTTATGGATTTACTTGTTTTTTTCTTTTTCCCTGCTTTTTTGTGGCATAAGCAGTAATAACCAGCACTGGAACACTGCACTGCACACAGCACTGGCATCTTATTTGTACGAGTTTTCCTCGTACAAAGGGGAAAAAATCAGGTTGTGCATCTTTAATTAATAGACTATTACATTTGTTTATTGGCCTGACCTGAGTTTCATGCTGCTTAATTTAGTATTTCATTTTACTACTTATAGGAGAGTAAAAAATAACATTTTGTATAGGTACATCTTTGTATTTAAAATACATTGTCACTAAAGATAGGCTGCCTAAATGTTGTTTACTCCTTGTGTCCCTGACTGCATTTATACTGACCACAGTTTAATAAAGTTAATAATCTGTCTATCCACAATTACTGCATACAACACTATGCAAAAAAATCTAGCTTGGCTTTTAACACTGCTCATATTAAGTAACATTTCATGTGCATGGCATACTTTTTTCTGCAAAAATAAAGACAGATAAAAAGAACAGATGGTAGTTTGAAAGATATTATTTCAGAGCCTCTTAATAAATGGATTAAACTGTAGTGTTGAAATGCTTACAAATAGTTACAATAAGCTCTTTCAAATCTATTAAACTGAAAGCTGAATAGCAATAGCAAACACGCAAAATGCCGCAAAATGCCACAAGCTGCCAGTGCTTTGTGGTAGCCTAAAACTTTAGTATTTGTCCCATGTGTAGCAGAAGACAGAGTTTTGTGTAGTCCCAGTCCAAACATTACTGCAGCTTCAATTTCTAAGGTTCCAAGTTCAAAAAGGCAATCAGATTTGGGGAAGGCTTTGATGGGTTCAAAGTTGAAAAAAGGGGGAAAGAAGGAGAGGCAGGAGTGCAATCACAGGTCCAAAAAAAAAGAGGAGGAATAGAGAAAGGAGGGTCAGTCACAAGGCTTCATACATTAGGGTCAAAGGTCGGAAGTATGTACAAAAGCAAGAAAGGGCTTCACTGTCGACTCTTCAGGGTGTCCACCAACCTGAGAGGAAGAAGACAGAGTAAATATAAGTGAGGCTGGTCAACACAATGCACAAATAGCATGTTGTACAGTGTTAGACTAGTTCTGCAGAATTATTAGTAATGCTGCATTCATGTGGTCCTTTCTGAGATCAGAGGTCATATTCCGACTTGTCCCAATAGAACATAGATAACATAAATGTTTATACTGAGAAATTTTACTCTTTTATGCACAAAATGAGCTCATTTAAAATGTGATGCCTGCTACAGGTCTCACAATAGTTGGGACAGAGGAAACAAATGGCTGAAAAAGCAAGGAATTTTAAAAAGATTCAGCTGGGAAAACATCAGTTAACTGATATCCAGTCTGTAACATGATTAGCTATAAAAGGGATGTCTTAGACAGGCAGAGTCTCTCAGAAGTAAAGATGAGCAGAGGCTCTCCAATCTGTGAAAGAGTGTGTAAAAAGATTGGGGAATACTTTAAAAACAATGTTCCTCTTGCTTTACAAATCTCCTCATTTAAAGTGAATAACATCGTCAAAAGATTCAGAGAAACTGGAGAAATCTCTGTGCATAAGGGACAAGGCCGAAGGCCTATATCAGTCAAGAATGGGACCAAATTCCAACACCAAAACCCCAGAAACTCATAATTTCGATGCCCAGGCATCAAAGTTTACATTAAACATTTGTTATGTTATCTATGTGGTATTGTGAATAAAATATTGGCTCATGTTATTTTAAAGTCTTTTAGTTTTAATTTTATTCAAATTTAAAAAAACTGTCCCAACATTTCTGTAATTTCAGATTGTATGTGAGCGATAGTTCATAGTAAACTTATTAGCAATGTTTAGTCAAAGAGCTGATCATGAACCACATGAAGACATTGTTTTTTCTTCTCATTAGGTCTCTTACTTGTAGTTATAATTTTGTGTCAAGACAAATAACAGAAACTCCAACTCAAAACGCCTTTTTGGTTTCAAATAATTTCTTTGCAAATGTGTGAAAACCCCTACACTTACACTTTTCCATAACCATTTACAAAAGTCCCTTGATCAAAAATGTAGGCGTTTTAATCATATGTGATTCATATCGGGATTTAAACAATAAATAATTAGTTGCTCTTATGTTCTTCATAACATCTAGCAAGTTCTCAATTTCCATAAACTAACCTACCAACATTTCAAACAAGACGGGACTCTTGTTATGACTATGTGCTATGACTATGTGTTATGACTATGACAAAGTGGAATATTGGTGAGAGAAATTTCCACTAAGACAGGCATACATAGACTAATTACAAAGCCTACCACTCCATGGCCTCGTCCAGTCCTGTTCCTTTGGTGGCTGAGGTCTTGAAGATCTGCCATTTTCTGTCTTTGAGCGCAGGAAGCCCCAGTGCTTTTGCTACCTCTGTGGGAGTCAGTGCCTGGTCCATGTCCTGTTTGTTTGCAAATACCACCAAGATGGCTTTCCTCAGCTCCTCTTCCTGGATTAAACACACAAGCACAGAATTTTATTTTATTAGCTAAAATTACAGATTAGACAAAACTATTTTTGTGTTGACATTGAAGTACTGTCTTAAATCTGTATTACACCAACCTCCAACATTGCAACCAACTCAGACCTTGAAATTCCCATTCTGTCACGATCACTGCTGTCCACAACATAGATGACAGCGTCTGTATTTGAGTAATAACACCGCCAGTAGGGCCTGTGAAATGGAAAGGGTAAGCAAGACATGCAAAAAGTACTTGACATTACACCTTTATTGCAAAGCCACTCCCAGCCCACTTACCTAATACTTGTCTGGCCTCCGAGATCCCACACCTGAAACTTTAGGTTTTTGTATGTGACAGTCTCGACATTAAAACCAATTGCTGCAAAAACAAATCAAAGATGTCCATTAAAATAATAAAATATACTGCATTTGCGAATACAAATGAAGGATTAGCGGATGATTGTAAAAACATGCAAAATAATATGCATGCATTGTCTATTGTCCATTGTCTAAGGATTACAATACAACATTCTCTTTACAACAGCTGTCATGTCAATAGTAGTAAGTCAAATAAGGTCTAAAATTAAAGACACAATATTCACTTTATTTTCTAAATGAATAAGGTTAGAAACATGTACACAGAGATTTTAAGAAGTTCTAGATTCTCCAGCTAATTTATGATACTAGTAATCCGAATAGACATACACTTCCCAAATTAAAAAATCAATCAGTTATGTTTATTGAATAATGCAGGAAGTATTAAGAAAAATACAGTAATTTTTTTTTTTAACGTTTAATAGGAAACTCCTACCAGTTAAAACCTACTAGTTTAGTGTCTATTATAATGATGATTTGAAGCTGTAAAAGTATGTTCAATGTAAAAGAATCAGCTTTCTGAGGGATAATGCCTTTTAATCAGTTAAGTATTTAAAAACTAAAGCAGAACTTACTGGGAATAGTTGTGACCACCTCTCCGACTTGCAGGCGGTAAAGAATTGTTGTCTTACCAGCTCCGTCCAAACCAAGAATTAAAATCCTCATCTCCCTGGTGCCAAACAGACCAGAAAATAGACTGGAGAAGAAACCACCTAAAGAGGGAAATATGAGCATAAAGCAAGATTTTAAAGGCTTCATGGCGATTGCCGAAATACAGTTTAAAGCCATTAACTTGCATATTTATCAGTGATTTTCAACATGGGATAAAACATCAGCGAAACACAGTCCCAGTCGGTTAGCTTAGCTAAAGGAAACACGACATGAATTTGTTTACGTAGCACTGCCAATGCGGAAATTTATAAAAATGTGTCGAACACATGTTTTCGATACATTTCAAATTATAGAGATAAGACCACTTACCAGGAAAAGTGTCCTTATTAAAAATTAAATACACAGCGTGAGTGTAGGAAGCCAGTTACTAACGTGTTAGCTGTTAGCTGCATCAGTAAGTTAACTAGCTCCATGGCGTAGAATGACAGAAACCAGAAAATATAAACAACTAAAGGTTTAAATACACTTATCTCTTAACTGGATGTGAAGTAGTGCTTATTCGATTCGAATATAATAACATACTCACCCATTTTGACAAAGCTACGGCTCTTCTCTCAGAAATACAGCAACAGTAGGAGAAAAGGTAGCAGAGGTTTTCTTCCGTGTGGTTGACGTGTCACTGAACAACGTCACCGGTTTTAGCTTTGGTTTTGTTTCGCACATTCAGCACACCCACTTCACATCGAACTATACATAGTCTTTTAATACAATAAGTTCCATTAATTAAATGTATTGTTTTTTATAGTATTTATATATTAGCGATATTAGCTCTGTAAGTTTAGCAATCAATAATTGTTTTAATTGAATCTGCTACTTGGGAAGGAGGATTCATCTGTGAAATACGTTATGGGCTGCGTTCAAGAGCAGAGAGAAGATTAGCGTTCACAAGTGTTTGCATTGAGTATTGCAAAAGGAAAGGTGACAGACAGGGACCGCATCGTTGTGAACAGAACTCGGGTAGCAGTGGCATCAAGGAGTTGCCCTCTCTAAACAGCATCAAATTTATGACTACCGCAAACCAAATAGATTTTGTAGCTACAAATGAAAACCTAAAAGCGCTTGGTTATTTTTTGCACATTATGTAGGTGTTATTATGAGTACTTAGGTTTTATTTAAGGTTTATGAATCTTCGGATGGACGCTGGCTGGCGGCTGAGACATCACTTCAGTCTGCGGTGAGACAGACGAGGCGGGACCGGCCGGGATGATGGAGCGGTCGGACAGGGCCCCTCTGCTGGACTGGGAGGAGGTTCCCTCGGCGGAGAAGCCTGGAGGAGACGCCGCTGATGACCGTCTGTCAAGTCCCTCCAACAGCCGCTCTGTCGTGTCGGGGTTTGGGTGGAGCAGCGGCCAGGGGGGTCCCAGTCCGCGGTCTGACGGCTCTAGTAACCCACCGGGTACTGACCAAGCCCTGCGCCCGGACGAGGAGGGCTATCTGTCGGACTCTGCGCCCAGGGAGGTGGCCTTGGAAGACAGCATGGTGAGATGGGAGGAAAAGGACCAGATTGTATCCGTCTTCGTGGTTACCTTCAATACAAGAACAGGTTAGTATATGTGACAGTGTATGATTATCATTATCAAGTTGGAGTATATCTTTCATTTTACTATAAAATAATTTCAAAGGGAACACACATAATTTATACTGCATACAATATAGGGGCGGTAGGGGCCCAAAGCAGGGCCATTAGGACATTGTGAACTTGGGGCATATCGAGCAGACACATAACCGTTTTAAATTCTCGTCAAGAATACCTGAAGTATAATTTCTGAATATAGTGATAAAATGTATTTGACATTTTTATTGCAACACCACCGACACTGCCTGAATTGTCATTAGCATTGTATTATATGAAAAAAGAAATAGCGTGATTTTTTTATCTGTATCAAATGCAAGTCATTTAAGTCTATATGTGGGCTGCTTATGGTGTAAATCATTGATTTTTTTGTGTTTGTCAGAAATGTAGAAAAGGTTTACAGCCATGAATTTAACATGTCAATAATGCATTTTGCTTCATGGGACAGTTCTTCTGTCCACATGTAATACAACTGTAATACCAACAGAATTTTGTCAAATTTGTGAAAACTCACTATTTGGATTAGATTTGTTTAAATGATTTTAGGTTTTAGGCAGTTGGTCCATGCCTCTCTCCGCTTAAAAGCCAGAAGTCGCCTTTTTTCAGAGTATGTAGAAAAACATACTCTGAAGTCAGTAATGTATTTGGCCACAGGCATAAGTAGCTAAATAAGAATCATGTCAAGCAAAAAATAATCTTGATCTGGTCATCTTTTGTATAATTGAAAGTTGTAATGTTTGGTGCTCCACAAATCCTCAATAATGCATTCTTTATTACACCAGCCAAAAGACAAAGAAGACCTCCTCATCTACCACAAATATGCTTACTTAACATTTTTAGACTTGTATATTGTTGCATTGTATTAAGGCGTGGATTTGCAATAGACCAAATTTGCATTGTCAGTTTTGAATAATGAATAAATGAATGGATACTTTATTACATTACAGAAGCATACTTAATAAAGCAATAATAAAAACACAAATAAGTTCAAAGTTTCAGTCCAGGTCTGAATTTTTCTCCTTTTTTGTAATTTTGTGTATTTTTGTACATTGATACACCTTTCTTTGTTTATAGCCTTCTTAAAAAAACCTTTTGCACATACAAAGTATATTTTTGCCAATTTTGCAGCACTTTCTACAGGTGTGGCCTTTACTGACACCGCTTAAGCCTCTTGTTTTCTTCTGCATTGTCCTCTGCTGTCCAAACGCATAAAATTAAATGTCAAGTAGCATTATGTTGAGCAGATCAATTGGATCACATCTTGGCAGCGTAAGCCTTATACATTTTTAATTAGGGCCATGTTACAGACAGGGCAGGACCCAGTGAAACAGGAGGCATCCAGGTTATCCATCCAATCAATATAAAGATCAACAGGGTTTAGCCTAACAAAATCACTACAGGAAACAGATTTCGGTTTCTTTAACACACAAAATGTTGCACTCAATAGATTTAATGGACACAAAGTCAGTAGAGATCCCTTTCATGGCACAAGGACACAAAGATAGCAAATGCTTTACTAGATTTGTCTTGTAATTAACTTTTTAATGATTATCTGATTTTTCATTCCTCATTGAAATGTATTGTAAAAGAAGAAGTATTATCTTGTATTCTGTAACAGGTCTAAAAAAAGGTGAGTGTGTGTCGTATTAGTCCCAGTAGCAGCAGAAACACCTTTTGTATCTAACAAATGAAGTGTCAGCATTGAAATGGTAAAAAACAAAAGTTAAATTCAAGGCTCACCAAAAAAGCCCACCAACATTGTTTTTAACTTTAGTTGTACTTAGTGTCCAATACCAGTAGGCCTCGAGGGGGAAAAAAGAAAATCTTCTTCCTTCTAGGCGAGTTTACAATTTCTTTTGAGTGTTACAGCAAATCATCTAATGGTTTGAATATCTAGTCTAGCATAGGTTTTTTACACGCATAGATGCAACTTACTCCATTTACTTGGGCTTGGGAGTGGGACTGGCACAAATGTGGACTTCAGCTAACTATTGATGACCTGTGCACAATTTTCACATAACATTTTCTGGAGAACAAGCCTACTATTGAGTGTGTTAAGTTAGATCTTGGCTGCATTTTAGTTGACATACTGTTTATTCAAAAGAGTCCTCTCTCTCACCTCAGTGTTACAAAGTATAAATAATATATAAAATAATAATTGACTGGATTTATATTGCGCTTTACAAGCTTGTCAATCTCCTCAAAGCGCCTTACAATTTGGTCCTTTATTCATTCACCACCAAACACAGTCACACTGGCACATTCATACATTGGCAAGGTGGGTGAAGTGTCTTGCCCAAGGACACAACGACAGTATGCAATGCCACTGGTGGGGCTTGAAACGCCAACCTTCGGGTTAGTGGGCAAGGGGCTCCACCAACTGAGCTACTGCCGCCCCAAAATATAAAAAGCACAATATGACATATACTGTACATTCACACACATCCAAAACAAGTGTGAAATTACAGCTTAGTTTTTACAGCTTATATTTTTGAACAAGACATTATCATATTTGGAATGGTAAATTCAAAGCCATGTTTATTAAGAGATCAATATTTCAGCCGCACTTTTGAATGCATGGACATTTACTGTAGTACATCCAGAACGCTGCTGCTCGGGTCCTGACCAAAACCAGGAAGTACGACCATATTAGTCCTGTCCTCAGGTCTCTGCATTGGCTTCCTGTTGCTCAGAGAATAGACTTTAAAACATCTCTGCTTGTGTACAAGTCTCTCCATGGCTTAGCACCAAAGTACATCTCTGACCTGTTGGTCCCATATGAACCATCTCGGACTCTGAGAACCTCAGGGACAGGTCTTCTGCTGGTGCCCAGAGTCCGGACTAAACTCGGTGAAGCAGCGTTTCAGTTTTATGCAGCTAAACTCTGGAACAGTCTCCCTGACGATGTTAGACAGGCCTCTACTCTGACAATGTTCAAGTCCAGACTTAAAACTGTTCTTTTTAACTGTGCATATATCAACTGAAAGTGTTTTATCTGCACTCTTCTCTTTTAATTTAATTTTAAATTCTTAATTCTTAATTATACTCTTTAAATTTGATTTTATTGTTTTAATTGTGTTTTGTACTTTTAAATTTGCCTTTTTTTTCTGTAAAGCACTTTGAATTGCTCTGTGTATGAATTGTGCTATACAAATAAACCTGCCTTGCCTTGCCTTGCCTACTGTAGAAAAGGAAAGACACACATTCATTCACCATCCTAGCTAGGGATTGTCAAGTCAATACCAGCTGTTTTAAGGCTGCAGGATTAAATGCCATGATACAGATACAGTATAATTGGTTACCCTTAATATTAAGATTTCATTAACCATAGATAGAAGGCGCTGGAGTCACTGGTGACAAAACTGGGGCTAAATCAAAACTTACCAAACCAGGGTTAAACTTAGGAAAGGATTAATTAATCATGATAGTTAAATGTACATTTTTAGTTGGCCGTAACATACCTGGACTCATGGCTCCAGACACTTAATTTGACTGTGTAAATTTCTGAAATGGAGGACCATAATATTATTATGATACATTTAGTTTCTTGAGATACAGATTAGGGCTGCACAATATATCGCAAAATTATCGCAATATCAGCAAACACAAGCAAATATATCACAATAACGCTGTGGTCTTCCATCTGACAGAGATTTACACTGAAGAATCATTTTCCACCAGAGCCTTAAAAGAAAATATGTTGTGACTAAATAAAAATGTGTAAACAGTCCAGTTTTAGTGGTAATTTAATTAATTTAGTCATGGCTTAGCCTTGTTTTACTCCTGGTTTAGTCTGTGTTAAGTTTTGATTTTGTCGCTGTTTTGACTTGTAAATACAGGAACTTACATTTTTGTGAAATGTAGTGAATTTAACTTACTATGTTCGAAAAGTAGGCTCTATTTTCAAATTTTGCAATAATATCGTTATCGCAATTTTCAATATAGTTATCGAATATCGCATGTTTTCGCCATATTGTGCAGCATTAAGACAGATATTGCATTTGCTAATGTCATGGTAACATTTAATTTGCAGTAGATTCTGCAGGCCTAATATCAATAGAGGATGTTTTGAATTCATGCAATTGTAACTCCAGACCTGCCATGGTTAATCTAAAAGTCATCCAGTCTACATTTTTATATAGCACCACTGCCCACCATACCAAATACATACTGAGACCTAAATCCTCTGTCTGTGAGTCACTCGTTATCTGCTCCTGTATTTGCTCAGCTGCCACTTGGACGTCAGCTGCCACACAATGAACTGCCAAGAAAACAGTCGGGCTTCGTCATGCCTTATTCAATGGCATGACAGGGCCTTAATAATGTATCTAACTATGGGATGTGATTGACGACTTAATTTCTCTGTATTTTGTGGCAGGAAACATGTTGGAGTGGTGTCTGCCCAAGGACATGGACCTGGAGGGAGTAGAGTTCAAGGCTATAGCCAGTGGATCTCATCGGGTCTCCACTGATTTTATGTAAGTTGATGTTTTTGAATGTATCTAATCATTTAAAGTATTTTCTAATTCCAGACAAGTATTATGGGGTTACACTTAAATATTTTAGTTCGGGCTGCACGATATGGAGAAAACATGCGATATTCGATAACTATGTTGAAAATTGCGATAACGATATTATTGAGATATTTGAAAATAGAGCCTACTTTTTGAACTTAGTTAAATCCACTACATTTCTCAAAAATGTAAGTTCCTGTATTTACAAGTCAAAACAGCCACAAAATCAAAACTTAACACAGACTAAACCAGGAATAAAACAAGGCTAAGCTGTGACTAAATCAATTAAATTACCACTAAAACTGGACTTTTTAAACATTTTTATTTAGTCACAACACATGTTCTTTTAAGGCTCTGGTGGAAAATAATTCTTCACTGTAAATCTCTGTCAGATGGAAGACCATAGCATTATTGCGATATATTTAGATTCTTGTGATACGGATATTGCATTTGCTGATAACGATAATTTTGCGATATATTGTGCAGCCCTAATTTTAGTGTATATGTGTGTTGTCAGCACACTCCCTGACAGGAAGCAGCAGACAGGACCACTGACAGGATTTAAAAAGAGTCTGAGTGCCACCATCCAATTTAGATCTGGTGCAGTCCTGGTTTAGACCCTGATTTGACCTGGTTTAAGTCCTGTTTTTTTTGTTGTTGTTTTTTTCTGCTTTAGTAGTGGCTGAGATGTGATTTAGTACTGGGTTAAACATGTTTAAGATCTTATGTAGTCCTGGTAAAGTCCCTGTCTTTATTTAGTAATGCATTTTTGTGCATTAATCCCTATTCTGTCCCTTTGGTTTAGACCTGGACCTGGTTTAGTTTCATTTTAGTCCAGTAATATGGTACTTGGAGTGACAAACATTTCCTGAGCTGTTACTTGGTGTGAAAAGTTAGTACATCACTGATCTACACAAACAAGTCTCTGTCAGTATATTACGTGAGTCATTGTTTAATCTGTTAGGAGTTAAATTGCACAGCCAGCTGTCAAGCCTAGAAAATACCAAGGAAAAATAGGATTTTGCAATTAGGCTTCATGATATGAGATACATTTAGGCTTTTATTCTAGTGTAAATTTCATTGTTGAGATACAGTGGGGCAAAAAAGTATTTAGTCAGCCACCAATTGTGCAAGTTCTCCCACTTAAAAAGATGAGAGAGGCCTGTAATTTTCGTCAAAATGAGAAAAAAAAAATCCAGAAAATCACATTGTCTGATTTTTAAAGAATTTATGTGCAAATTATGGTGGAAAATAAGTATTTGGTCAATAGCAAAAGTTCATCTCAATACTTTGTTATATACCCTTTGTTGGCAATGACAGAGGTCAAACGTTTTCTGTAAGTCTTCACAAGGTTTCCACAAACTGTTGCTGGTATTTTGGCCCATTCCTCCATGCAGATCTCCTCTAGAGCAGTGATGTTTTGGGGCTGTTGCTGGGCAACACGGACTTTCAACTCCCTCCAAAGATTTTCTATGGGGTTGAGATCTGGAGACTGGCTAGGCCACTCCGGGACCTTGAAATGCTTCTTACGAAGCCACTCCTTCGTTACCCGGGCAGTGTGTTTGGGATCATTGTCATGCTGAAAGACCCAGCCACGTTTCATCTTCAATGCCCTTGCTGATGGAAGGAGGTTTTCACTCAACATCTGACGATACATGGCCCCATTCATTCTTTCCTTTACACGGATCAGTCGTCCTGGTCCCTTTGCTGAAAAACAGCCCCAAAGCATGATGTTCCCACCCCCATGCTTTACAGTAGGTATGGTGTTCTTTGGATGCAACTCAGCATTCTTTCTCCTCCAAACACGACGAGTAGAGTTTTTACCAAAAAGTTCTATTTTGGTTTCATCTGACCATATGACATTCTCCCAATCCTCTTCTGGATCATGCAAATGCTCTCTAGCAAACTTCAGACGGGCCTGCAAATGTACTGGCTTTAGCAGGGGGACACGTCTGGCACTGCAGGATTTGAGTCCCTGGCGGCGTAGTGTGTTACTGATGGTAGCCTTTGTTACTTTGGTCCCAGCTCTCTGCAGGTCATTCACTAGGTCCCCCGTGTGGTTCTGGGATTTTTGCTCACCGTTCTTGTGATCATTTTGACCCCACGGGGTGAGATCTTGCGGGGAGCCCCAGATGGAGGGAGATTATCAGTGGTTTTGTATGTCTTCCATTTCCTAATAATTGCTCCCACAGTTGATTTCTTCACACCAAGCTGCTTACCTATTGCAGATTCAGTCTTCCCAGCCTGGTGCAGGTCTACAATTTTGTTTCTGGTGTCCTTTGACAGCTCTTTGGTCTTGGCCATAGTGGAGTTTGGAGTGGGACTGTTTGAGGTTGTGGACAGGTGTCTTTTATATAGATAACCAGTTCAAACAGGTGCCATTAATACAGGTAACGAGTGGAGGACAGAGGAGCCTCTTACAGAAGAAGTTACAGCTCTGTGAGAGACACAAATCTTGCTTGTTTGTAGGTGACCAAATACTTGTTTTCCACCATAATTTGCAAATAAATTCTTTAAAAATCAGACAATGTGATTTTCTGGATTTTTTTTCTCATTTTGTCTCTCATAGTTGAGGTATACCTATGATGAAAACTACAGGCCTCTCTCATCTTTTTAAGTGGGAGAACTTGCACAATTGGTGGCTGACTAAATACTTTTTTGCCCCACTGTATGTGACTCAGGGACAGAAGACATCACTCATAAATCTATGGAGAGAGGCAATATTGCTTCCAATTGAATAAAGTGATGTAATTACCATCAGCCACCTGAAGGGAGAGCTATGTAGTTTTGGATACCGTTATGGGACGACCCACTTTACGGAAATACAGGTAAGTCTACCTGTTTGTCCGTCTGATGTAAGATTGTTTACTCCAGTCTGTACTCCTAGTGTAGATCTGGTCAAGCCCAGTCTGTAGTCCTGGTTCAGGTCTGGTCAAGTCCAGTCTGTAGTCCTGTTTTATGTCTGTATAAGTCCAGTCTGTAGCCCTGGTTTAAGCCTAATCTAGTCCAGTCTAGTCCAGCAGAGAGACCTATTTAAATTTGCTGCTGAGCAATGATTAACTGAGGCAGAGGAGGAGCAGCATTGGTGGGAGATCTGGGCATTAGCTGTACATGCAACACTTAAATGAGTCCTGGTTTAGGTCGGGTCAAGTCCAGTCTGTAGTCCTGCTTTATGTCGGGTCAAGTCTAATCTGTAGCCCCATTTTAGCTCTAATCTAGTTAAAATTGTTTCCCTTTATTGCAGCCCATATCTGAAATCTCTTTGACTATTATTGCGGCTTCATCGCCCGAAAGAGGCATAGTCAACATGTGCGATGGGAAGACCATCTCCTTCATCAAAGAGGAAAAGTGGGCAGAACAGGGCAAAAGTTTTCCCTTAAAAATGTCAGTGGTGTTGGCAGACACCGAAATCATCTCATATAAACTTCTGTAATTAGTTTAGAGTTAGTGTATTTTTTTTCTCTCAATGGAGAAGTTCACTGAAAAAACATTAGTCTTGTCATGTTCATTTTTCATTTTTTTGTGCTTCATGAAAAAATAATTCATCAAAAAAAATCTTATTTTAGATAGATAGATCTTTATTGTTATTGCACATGTACAACGAAACTTTGTTGGAGCAATTCAGTTGCAGTTAAGTATATAGATAAAAATAAAAATAAATAAACAAACTAGTGTTTTTAAGTGAAGTTTATTTCTGATCTAGTCCAGTCTTTAGTCCTGGTTTAGGTCTGGTAAGAAGTTAAGAGAGGAAGAGATGAAGAGGAGAACAGAGGAAGAGGTGAAGAGATGAAGAGGTAAAGAGATGAAGAAAGAAAGGGTGAAGAGAAGAAGAAGTAAAGCGAGGAAGACGTGAAGTGAAGAAGAGATGAAAAGAGAAAGAGGTGACGAGAGGAAGAGGTGAAGAGAGAAAGAGGTGAAGAGAAGAAGAGATGAAGACAGAAAGAGGTGAAGAGAGGAAGAGGTGGAGATAAAGAGAGAGGTTAAGAGACAAAAAGGTGAAGAGGAAAAGAGGTGAAAGAGCAAGAGCTAAAGAGACGAAGAGAGGAAGAAATGATGACAGAAAAAGGTGAAGAGATGAAGAGAGAAAGAGAGTAGGAGGTTTAGAGAGGAAGAGATGAAAAGGTGAGGAGAGGAAAAGAGATGAAAGAGGAAGAGGTGAAGAGAGGAAGAAGTGAAGAGATGAAGAGAGAAAGAGGTAATGAGAGGAAGAGGTGAAAAGATAAAGAGAGTAAGAGGTTAAGAGAGGAAGAGATGAAGGGGAAAAGAGATGAAAATAGGAAGAGGTAAAAAGAGGAAGAAGTGAAGAGAGAAAGAGGTGAAAAGAAGAGAGGAAGAAAGAAAGGGTGAACAGAAGAAGAGGTGAAGAGAGTAAGAGGTAAAGAGAGGAAGACGTGAAGTGAAGAAGAGATGAAAAGAGAAAGAGGTGACGAGAAGAAGAGCTGAAGAGAAAGAGGTGAAAAGATAAAGAGAGTAAGAGGTTAAGAGATGAAGAGGAAAAGAGGTGAAGAGATGAAGAGGTAAAGAGATGAAGAGAAAAAGAGAAAAAGAGGTGAAGAGAGAAAGAGCTGAAGAGATAAAGAGAGTAGGAGGTTAAGAGAGGAAGAGATGAAAAGGTGAAGAGAGGAAAAGAGATGAAAAGAGGTGAAGAGAGGAAGAGGTGAGGAGAAAAAGAGATGAAGAGGTAATGAGAGGAAGAAATGATGAGAGAAAGAGGTGAAAAGAAGAAATAAAGAGAGGAAGAGGTTAAGAGAGGAAGAGGTGAAGAGATAAAGAGAGTAAGAGGTAAAGAGAGGAAGAGGTGAAGAGATAAAGAGAGTAAGAGGTAATAAGAGGAAGAGGTGAAGAGAGAAAGAGGTGAAAATAAGAAGAGAGGAAGAGTTAAAGAGAAGAAGAGAGTTAGGGGTTAAGAGAGGAAGAGATGAAGAGAGCAAGGGGTTAAGAGAGGAGGAGTAGTAGTAAAGTCATGAAGACATGAAGAGCTGAAGACGTGAAGAGCTGAAGAGCTGAAGACATGAAGAGATGAGGACATGAGGACATGAACAGATAAAGAGGTGAAGTCAGTAATAGCAGTGTAAGTGTTTCATTGAAGAGTTGAGGTATACCTATGATGAAAATTACAGGCCTCTCTCATCTTTTTAAGTGGGAGAACTTGCACAATTGGTGGCTTACTAAATACTTTTTTGCCCCACTGTATATTTAGTTTTTTTTTTTTTTTTTTGTGATACTACATTTGCTAATATTGCAATTACAGTAAATTTGCTATATGCGTATTATGCAGCCTATTACCAACCTCCATTTGCTGTGTTTTATAACTCAAAATAACCTTTGTGTCCCTGTGTGGTTGTTTATAGCTACTTCCGAAAGGGCAGCTACTTCGGCCTGGCCTGCTTCGCCAACATGGCGGTGGAGAGCACAGTGGAGCGAGGGGCAAGGATGAAGTCAGTCGGGATCCTCTCTCCTTCATACACACTCCTGTACCGATACATGAGCTTTCTGGAGCATCAGGTCAGGTAAGAACCACCTGCTGCTGAACAGAAAAATACAGTGTTTTCAGTGCTTTAGAGCTATATATACCTTCTCATCAGCAACCAGCACAGGAACCATGTCCAAGGCTATAAGTTAAAGCGACACTGTGGTATTTGGGCCCTTAAAATACCGTATTTTTTGCACTATAAGGCGCATCGGATTATAAGGAGCACCTTCAATGAATGGCCTATTTTAAAACTGTTTATTATATTATATTTTATAATTATAAGGTGCATAGAATAAAAGCTGTAAAAAAAACTGTAAAAAGCTGTAAAAACTGTAGTGGCTGGGGTTGCATTATGCATCCACTAGATGGAGCTGCGCTAAAGGGAATGTCAATAAAACAATCCGATATGTCAGTCAGTCAAACTTTATTAATAGAATACAAACCAGCGTTCTTACAACTCCGTTCACTCCCAAAACAAGTTAGTGCATTCACAATACGGTACCGTACGTACCGGTAGCTCTTATTTGCGCCGCCCTCATTGAAAACAATGTATTTCCAACTCCATTTGTCACAGTTCAAAGCTACATGAACAGCGTTCGAGCGCTCAGGTTTCTGTCCCCTCAATGTCACAACTCTTCTACTGAGATTTTACCACTGTCACTTAGGCGATGCCCCCTGAATACGGTAGCCATAATTAACCAACATTGATCCATATATAAGGCGCATCGGATTATAAGGCGCACTGTCGGTTTTTGAGAAAATTAACAGCTTTTAGGTGCACCTTATAGTGCGGAAAATACGGTAATACTTTTAAATTATTCTAGTGGTAGATCAATCCTTAATGGGACAAGTTTCCTTCTTCCCCTACCCCTGAGGATTTTTTGTTTGTTTGTTTTTGTTTTTTGTAATTCAAGTTTTTATTGATTATTTTAAGTCTTTCCACAATCCTAAAATAAGTCACTAATCCAGTGCTTAACACTCTAAAAGCAGTTTTATTTAACAACGGCACCTCTCCTCTGTCCCCTAGTCTGTGTAATTTGGATAACTCACATGGTAACTATGGAGGACCGTGAGCGCCACGCGAAAAGGAATAATGCTTTTATTAAAAGAGTTTTTAAAAGAGCCTTTAATAAATGGATTACTAAATGCTTTTATTAAAAGAGTTTTTAAAAGTTCATTTAATAAAGAGATTACTAAATACTTTTATTAAGAGTTTTTTAAAGAGCACTTAATAAATGGATTACCAAATAGTTTTATTAAAAGAGTGTTTAAAAGAGCATTTAATAATTGGATTACTAAATGCTTTTATTAAAAGAGTTTTTAAAAGAACCTTTAATAAACGGATTACTAAATGGTTTTATTAAAAGAAGGATTAATAGCGTTATTCATTAATCCATTCAGGAAACCGATTTCTAAATGTATTTACAAAACATTTTCGAAAAAGCATTTGCAAAACGTATTAGCTTCTCCGATTAGCTTCTCCTTTTAGCTTTTCCATGGCGTTCCTGGTCCTCCTGGCTAAAGTTAAATAAAAGAAAAAGGAAAGCGATGTGACGAGCTCTGTGATAGGCCAGAGCTACAACCCTTGTTTGAAGGATAAAACCGCGTTAGTCCAATGCAGCGTTAGTCTGGTGATTTTATTGTGTGATGTGTAAGACATAAATATGTTTTTTGAAGCAGCCCTTGTCCGGCTGCTCGCTTACAAGCTGTGACCGGAAGTGGATCATTGACTTTAGTCGAATGCAGAAGTAGTTGGCGCATAACCACTGTTTTCTGGCCAATCAGAGCGCGTGTAGCTCTGACCAATCACAGAGCTCGTCACATCGCTTTCCTTTTTCTTTTATTTAACTTTAGCCAGGAGGACCAGGAATGCCATGGAAAAGCTAAAAGGAGAAGCTAATCGGAGAAGCTAATACGTTTTGCAAATGCTTTTCCGAAAAGGTTTTGTAAATACATTTAGAAATCGGTTTCCTGAATGGATTAATGAATAACGCTATTAATCCTTCTTTTATTAAAACCATTTAGTAATCCGTTTATTAAATCCTCTTTTAAAAACGAATTTAATAAAACCATTTAGTAATCCAATTATTAAATGCTCTTTTAAACACTCTTTTAATAAAACCATTTAGTAATCAATTTATTAAATGCTCTTTTAAAAACTCTTTTAATAAAAGCATTATTCCTTTTCGCGTGGCGCTCACGGTCCTCCATAGGTAACCAGTCCTCGGGCTTTTTGTTTTTGTCCTCTATGACTGTGTAACTTGATGGAGCAGGGAGGTCACTCTATGAGCTTTCCAAGGTAGAGCTAGACAGTGGGTAACTATAGGATGAAGCTTTCTAACATTGCATTTCAGAACTAACACCATAGCAATGCGAAGGAAGCAAACACACTCCCTTTACTCTTTGAAAGTTGATGCTCACAGACAACTTAATTCAATATTATTCAGACATTCAATTTATTCCAACATGCACTCATCCACAGAAGACAACCATAGCCTCTAGTTCTGCTTTTGTCTGCACTGTTCCTCTTTTTCCTCTTTCCTCTCTACTTGAATAGACCACTTTCTGTCTCCTTCTTTCCCTTTCTGTGTCTCAAATCCCTGCTAGCAATGCTCTGTCTTGTGTGAACTAGGGCTGTACAATATTTAGCAAATTTATTGTTACCACAAATTTGAGTACTGCAACATCCATATTGCAAGAAAAAGTGCCTTTTAAAGTAACTGTCTAATCAGTGCTACAAATCAGTCTGGGTTGGGACGAAAGAAAAACAAAACAAGATAATCTTGGTTTTATCTCAGCCAGAAATTTTGTTAGAATGGGTGTAGTCCTGGTTTAGTGTTTGTTTTGACTTAGCCCTATTCTTACTGAAGCGTTGTAATAAAACTAAATTGAACTTTTGCTATGTTAAAAAGGATATCCACTTTGCAATATTTAACCCTCAGGCATCACTTCCATTCACTATACACACAGGACATAAATGTCTACTTGAGAAAAACTGCTATAAAAATTGAATTCTGCATAAATCTTTTTAACAGCTTCAGTCATGCTCAAGTATTCAATCATTTTTATGATATTAACCCTTTAACTGCCACTTTGATACCACAAAGTCACAAAATAGATGTTGGGGAGTCATGGCAATTTTTTTTCAAATGTGTCTTGGGTAGGTTGAAGATTATCCAAAATATTGGCTTTGGTGAATTGTTAGTTTTTGTGTAGCATCACTTGTATTTTTCTCATAGAATACACTATATTGCCAAAAGTATTTGCTCACCTGCCTTTACACGCATATGAACTTATTTCTTAATCCATAGGGTTTAATATGATGTGGGCCCACTCTTTGCATTTGTCTTTATAACAGCTTCTCTTCTGGGAAAGCTTTCCACAAGGTTTAGAAGTGTTTATGGGAATTTTGACCATTCTTCCAGAAGCGCATTTGTGAGGTCAGACACTGATGTTGGACGAAGGCCTGGCTCGCAGTCTTCACTTTAATTTATTGCAAAGGTGTTCTGTCAGGTTGAGGTCAGGACTCTGTGCAGCCCAGTCAGGTTCTTCCACACCAAACTCGCTCATCCATGTCTTTATGGACCATGCTTTGTGCACTGGTGCAGTCATGTTGGAACAGGAAGTGGCCATCCCCAAACTTCCCACAAAGATTTCCACAAAGCTGCAGCCTAGGTGCTTGATTTTATTCACCTGTGGCCTGAATTCAGTTATTTGGGTGGGTGAGCGAATACTTTTTGGCAATATAGTTTATAATGGGGCCATGTGATTACCAAGACACTTGACTCCCATTTTTAATCTTTTGAGAAAACTAGTGAAATTTGACATTTTTACTGTTGAACATAATGCTTTATTAGAAAAAATCTAAATTGAGTTCCAAACTATGTCAAGAGAGGGAGCCCTTATTACAAAAATGTGTGTTATTAGCATTGACACAGACAAAATGATGGCCAATCAAAGAGGGAAAAATGCCCAAATGGACATAAATGTCCCTAGTGATGCCAGAGGGTTTTAAAGGCCCCCATCCAAGTTTTTATGAGTATGTTAAAAGAAAAGTCTCTACCCTCCCTCTTATTCCTATGGAATTGGTATCTTTCCAGTTGGACCTGCATTATTACTCGAGTGTTAAAAGACATGCACAATCTTGTGCTCAACCAATGAAAGTGTCCCTCATCCAATTGGGACCATCCCCCTTTATACTGAGTATGTGGTTGGTTAAAAAATTCAGTCCGTGCGCTAATTCCCCCTCAGTCAAATATGCTTTAATAAAGCCCAGATGAGGTCTCAGAATTGTGTATATTGTGAATATGCACTACACAAATTGTGTAGTGAGAATTGCTTATTTCTCTAATGTCCTACAGCTCTAGTGTGAACACAAATGTACACTTTCATTAGTTTTATGAGGAGTTTAGTCACACCTCACGCAATCCTTTATTCTTACACACTTCAGTCTATTTTAAACAATTGTCCCCTTTACTTCCCCTTTATATTTTTTCCTTTTTGTCCTTTTCCACACTGGCCTCAGATTGGCCTCCAGTCATGCAACGGTCAGGTTCCCCACTCATCATTGTAGCCTGCTCTAGATTATCCATCTGTGATCAACATGGCTCCCGTCTGCTGGTTATATAAAGGGCTTAGTGTTTGTCACGCGGTGATCAAGATATTTAGGAATGTGTGTTTGTATCTGTCAGTCCTCTTCCTTGCATTTTTGTCATATGTATGTGAAAGTATGTTATTGTATGTAGGTTATTAATACAATATTTTAAAAGCTTATAGTTTATAATTTAGTTTTAGAACACTATTTAAAAAAATTAATAGCATGGAAAAGTTAATTTGTTTCAGTAGTTCAGTGAATCCAGCCTCAGGAAGTCACAACTCTTTGTGCCAGTCCCAAGCCAGGCAAAATGGAGAGGATTGCACCAGGACGGGCATCCAGTGTAAAAAAACAAACTAATAAAAAGCTAATTATTGCTGGGATTTTATTGTGGGGGATAGATCAAGTCATGGAAAAGGCCTGGGAACTGTTTAAAATGAACAAATTGACCAACTGTGACAATCCAGACAGGATTTACTGCAGGCAAAGTCAAGTCAAAATGACCCTCTAAGGCTGCCATAGTAGAATTTGGACTGAGGCAGAATAATGTCTAGGTGACGCCTGCATAGCCTACATATTAACCATGTGTAATAAAAATCTGAGGGGTCAAACTTGGTTTATCACTAATTTCAATCTTGATGAGGAAAATTCTGTTCTGATTTTTTCTGCCCATTTGTTTCAAGCAGATAGCTATTAAATGTTAGAGTGGGTGTTTTTGGTTTAGTTCTGGTTTTGACCTTGTTTAGCCCTGGTTTGGGTCTGGTTTAGACCTTGTTTAATCCTGATTTAGTCCTGGTTTAGACTTAATTTAGTTTAAACCTGTTTCAGGCCTTGTTAAGACCTGGTTTACAGCGTGTGTAGTCCGTTTTTTTTCTTTTACCCAAGCATTTCAGGTGTATTTTAAGCCTGTGTGAATATGTTTTGTGTTCTCAGACTTCAGCTGCAGACTCCAGGCCATTACTCCCCTCTAGAGGCATTTTATGAAGATAAGAGAGCTGTGCTGCCCCCTGGTGGTGATGGTATTGTTACTGCGTGTCCAGCGAATGCATGGGGAGCAGTGATCAACCATAGTATGCACCCTGAGATGAAGGTATAAAAGGACTTCAACACTACTACTGAAGAGATTGATATTTAAAAGCCTATATTGTAAACATTAGTCCTAGTTTAGACCTGGTTTGGTTCTGTGTGGTGAAAAGGTTATAAACATTGTTATTAATGTTTATTTTTTTAAGTTTAAATTATTGCATATTTATGAATGCTTTATTACTGCTCAATAGTGGTGAGTCATTCTAGTTAAATTTTGTTCTTATTTGGTAACATGAGCTATGCTAAGCAGCTTTCATTTTTTATGGAGCAGTGTTTTAGAGCTTTAGCATTTAGTAAAACCTGTGCAAATTGTAAAGTGTGTATTATGTCTCTGCCTTTGTGGTGTGTGTCAGATCACTCACCCCGCAGGCTGCATGTCCCAGTTCATCCGTTTCTTCGGAGAGCAGATCATGGTGCTGTGGAAACTCGCCCTGCTGCGAAGACGCATCCTCATCTTCTCTCCTCCTCCTGTGGGAGTCGTTTGCTACAGAGGTGAGGTCGGCCATATACAGTAACAATACAACATAGTGCTTGTTAAACCTTTTTACTACATTTCTCCTGGATGGATGAGGCCCTACACAGATATCATGCAATAACTATGTTGAATATCTTGATAACATTATAAAAGTCAATATTTGGATTGTCAAGCCTGGCTCATAGGACTTAACAAACAAAAACACAGAAAGAAAGGACACCAATACAAAATGATAATGTATATGCTAATTAATATTAAGGCTTTATTAACCATAGTTCACGTTTGATTCAATTTTAATTTTTGAAAAGATACAGTACAAAGCTCAACAAACATGGGTCTAAATCAAAACTAAACTAAACCAGGTCTAAATTCAGTACTAAATCATGATCATTTAATTCAAGTTTTGTATTTGGTCATAACTTGACTTAATTTAAAGCAAGACTATTTGGGCTGGCTATGTTCCACCTGGGAGAGCTCATAGCACCCAAGATGGGTCTTGGTCTTGAGACCTTTTTTTATGGTCTTGGTCTCGTCTTGGTCTAGCATCCAACTTAACTCAGTCTTGTCTCAGTGTCAGATCAGGTGGTCTCAGAAATATTATTAACCATACATTATAAGAAAATGCTATTCTTTGAGTAATTAGTCTGTGCATGGGAATAACCAGGAATAACTTTAATTAATTAATTAATTAATGTGTTTGAGCCACTTTTATTTATTTATTTTTTTATTTACTGTTAGTTCACAGAGTTTGGTCTTGACCTGGTTTTGCACTCGACTTGGTCTTGAACCCTGAAAATCTCGGTTCACTCTGGACTCGGACTGGTCTTTTGTCTTGACTACAACACTGCCTACCCGCTTCCCTGAGTTACATAGTGATAGAGGGCAACAAGCACTCAGGGGTCGGGGGAGTTTATTTGACACTTATTTTGGCAGTGTATATATGATGGAAAGTAAAAACATTATTGCAATACATTATGTCTTGCAATACAGATATTGGATTTGCCAATATTGCAATAACGATACATTTGTAATTGTTGTTGTGTAGCCCGATTCTATAGTGACATTTACTGTCTGCACAACATACACATTTACTATACTTTTCCCTCTCTGTCCTCAGTGTACTGCTGCTGTTGCCTGGCGAACATCTCTATCCCTGGTATTGGAGTAGCTGTACCTGAGTTCCGGCCTTTTTTCTATGTAAATGTGGCAGATATCAATGCACTGGATAAAGAGCTCTCCTATGTTGCATGTAAGTCAACTATTGAAACAAAACAGGCGTCTTACTCTTATGACAAATGCTGCTAATATTTGGAATATTCTTTAACTTTTCACACCAAGTACCATCTCAGAAAATACTTGGCTAAAGTACTATCTTTAATGGACTTCATTTTTTTCTAAACCTAGGGGTAATATGGGGATTAGCACAGAATGCAATACTAAATAAGGACAAAACAGGACTAAAGCAGGCCTAAACCAGGATGAAAGCAGGACTAGAACAGGAATACAAAATATAAATTAAGCTAAATCATCATTAACAGCAAAAGACTTCGGAGTACCATCAGAAGAGGTCTGTGTACCAGTAGGGGTAACACAGTTTGAGAACCACTGGAATATACAATATTCTGCATTATTTGTACATTCAGGCACTACTGAGAAGATCTTTGAGGAGAAGAAGGATCTGTATGACGTGTATGTAGACAATCAAAATGTGAAAACCTACAGAGAAGGACTGAAGCCACTCCTCCGTCTCAGCACCGCAGACAAGGAAAAGTATCACAAACTCACTGAACAAAGGTACTAGTATTATTATACAGTACTATAGTGCTATCTGTACTTGAAGCCCGGATAAATGAAGAAAGTGTAAAAAGTATGCCAAATCCAGATCACTCCAGGCAAGTTTGTAAAAATAAGACAAAAATTTACTTCTACCAATTCCTGCAAAAGAATACTGAGTGTACTATAATATTGCTAAAGATTAGATGGATAAAAGTTGACTTTTTAAATGTTAAAAAAATGTTTGTACAAAAGCACAGATTTTTTTTTTTTTAAGTATTACATGCATAAATTCTTAGGCTCAGAGGCAAAGTATTACCTAGATTCATAATAATCTACTTGTTGTACCATTGTAATTCTCTCAATCTTGTGTCTATAGGCAGATGTTGCTGTACTCTCAAGAGGAGACTGGAGACTGTGTGTCCAGTGAAGAGGATCTTTTTATTCTGTGAGTTGATTTAAGTTTTTCAAATGATAACTAATACAATTTAATTACAATATAATGACAACCCTGTCCATAATGCAGCAATTTACCTAGCCGATCAGGCATAACATAAAGGTGAACAAAATAACAGATTTTCTCTTCATCATGGCACCTGTTAGTGGGTGGGACATACTGTATTAGGCAGCAAAGATACATTTTGTTCTCAAGGTTGATGTGTTAGAAGCAGAAAAGAGGGAAAGGATTTTTGTAAGTTTGACAAGGGCTAAATTGTGTTTGCTAGATGACTGGATCAGAGCGATCTCTAAAACGGCTGCTCTTGTGGGGTGTTCCTGGGCTGCAGTGGTCAGTATCTATCAAAAGTGGTCCAAGGAAGGGTGAACTGGCGAGAGGTGATGGGGAGCAAAGGCTGAGGCCTGTGTGGTCTGATCCAACAGACGAGCGACTTTAGCTTAAACTGCTGAAGAAGCTTACGCTAGTTCTAATAGAAAGGTGTCAGAATATACAGTGCTTTGCAGTTTGTTGCAAATGGGGCTGCATATTAGGCAGGTGTGCATAACACATAATACCACCAATAATAGGCAGGTGGTCATAATGTTATGCCTGATTGCTGTATTACCACTAGAGTCGAATAGCATTATAAACATATGTAAGTTGTATAAGGATGTAAATCTATTTCTTGGGATGGATCCAAAATTTAAACTTGCAGATTCAAATAATAAAATCTTTTCTCTGATAATGGATAATAGCAAGTTGTAAAATGTATTTTTTTTCCACCTAGGTTTTTCTTGGAGCAGAACAACCGTATTTTCCAAACACTGAGTGAAGTTGCAGCCAGCACCGACCCCACATTGACCCAGGAGACTGTGAGGGCCATGGGTCTGGATCCTCACGGAGATAGGCTGTTCTTGCTCCACCTGCTGGAGATCTATGGCTATGACACGCTGTTAGTATCTGAACAACTCTGCTGCAGCTGAAAGAAATCATTGTTGTTTCCTTGAGCAGATTGTGTGCTGCACTACTGGCTTTCTGTGGTCTTCTTTTGGAGGCACTGGAAAAGTATGTTAAATTCATCTTAGCTGTGTCCGATTCTGCTGTTCTTCTGTTCATGACACCAAACTTGTGTTTTTTGCCTCCTGGCTCTCGTGATTGGATTCTGGACTTAGAAATCAATTGACAGACAACATGCAAGCTGGATACAAGCTGGACTTCTCTGATAAGGGAGACACTACAGGAGAACAGGGTCAAGTTTTTAACGAACTTATTGTGAAACTTCTCCAGTAGATTACTGGCATTCACATAAACATATAATGCTGCAAGTTTTGGTTAATTTGAATGTGCATATTATGTTTCCTCTTAAATATGCTCTATTTCAAATCCCCCTCCCCCTAAATATAGTGAAGTACAAGACTGGAGATGTCTGAAAAAACTCATTTTGAGAAACAGCCTTCGAAGCTAATATTTTAGGTAGAAATCTATAGACTCAAATTGACAAATTTAATGAATACCTTAATGTGTAATTTGGAAATTTTTTTTCAGTAGAAAAGCTTACAATTTAAGGCAGCAAACTGGCCCAAAATCTCAAAATTGAAGAAAAAAAAACACCTAGTGTCTTGTAGTGTCTTGCCTTAAAAATCATTGTGACAGCTGTCCAAAACTACTGCGTCAAGACTGATGGTCATTGATGAGTTGAAGTTTAAGGTGAAAGAAAGGTAGCCATTTTGTAAATACTCTTTTTGTACAGTGTGTCAGCTTCTGTGTGTGTGACATGGGTTTCTGTTTGCTCTTTGTACAAAAGTGCTGGAACATGTGACTTAACATGTGACTTAAAGCCTCTATGTCCAAACAGGTCCACATTTTGCTGAACTCTAGTCTATGTTACTTGGAGCCAGGTCAAACTGCCTTTTACAAGCCATGTCTGTAAACACGACTTGCATTTACTGCTGCAAATGACTTTAAGCTAGGATTTTCATTGACTGACTTGAGACCATGGGCTTCATTATGTGGCCACATTAAAATGGAGCCTCACTGTTGGCTGGGCCTACAGTACAGATGAATGGGATGTTAACCATAAGCTACTTATACAGTATATTGCTAGTTTAATTTAAGAAGTTAGTTTTTTGTGTGTGTGACCAAACGCTACACAAAATCTGAATGTAGGAATGTCCTTTTACTATTTTATTTAAGTATTTTTAAAACTGTATTCATTATTCAGTATACAAAATGTACTAACTAATGCTAAGTACAGACATGAATACCTAATACAAGTAACTCGGTTTTGGTAACTGGACAACCCTTTGGACACAAATCGAGCCTTTGAAGACATATTTTTTGCTCCAATGTTTACATAGCACAAAAAATAATAATTGCCAAGTATGTCCCAAGACATCGTATTCATAATGAAATAAAGACTGATCAATGCACCTTTGATCACATTTCACCGTTCATCTGATAACACCAACTACACTCAATCACATGCCATCATCAGATTAGCTAGTAAAATGTAGAATATTAGTACTATCACTGTCAGTCCAACATGACAACGCTACTCCATCCATTGCTCCTGTATAATACACACGTGTTTGATATACAGTTCTGTGCAAAAGTTTTAGTGAAGTGTAAAATTCTGTTAATTTTTATTATTCTTTTAAAGAAAATTTCAGGAAAGGTCAGTAATGGGCCAGGACAATATTAGTTTTAGAGTGGATTGTTAGGATTCTGTACAGAGCCAGTCACTGTAGGGACAACTGAGGCCCTATATAGTTTTTTTTTTTTTTCCTTTTATAAATCCCACCTTAAACCAAAAACATGGTGTTGCATTTGGTAAAAATTTACTAAGCATTATTATAAGCTCTCCATTTGCCTCCTGAATTGTGACCTTGTATGCATAACAGACAGATGACTGTGTAGGACAATTAAAGGCAGGGGGGTCCGAGAGTCCTCCCCTAGAAAAATCTGAACAAAACATATGATTGACATATTTGATTTCTTGATTTCTGGCACATGATGATGGTAAACAATATTTTCTCTCCAGATAGGGCCCTTTTAGAAGAAATGCAAATTAGCGTCACTTCAGCAGTTTGTTTTTCATTGCTGAAACCGCTTGACCACTATTGTACAGGTAAATGACTGTCCTGAGGGCCCCCCTTCAGCTTTGGGCCCTAGACAATTGCCTACCTTCCCTACCCTATTGAGACAGCTCTGATTCTGTACTATTTTGAGATATGGACTGAAGAAACTAACTTTACTCACTAAAAGAACAAATGAGTAGTTTTAGTAGATTCTTCACTATTGTGAGATGTAAGGGTTTTTTGGCTCAAAGGAATAAGTCCAGCAGCAAGAAGTACTCATTTTCTTAAGTAAAAGTACAGATAAAGGAGCAAATATTTACTCAAGTAGAAGTGTCACCATAAAATTTGCGCTTAAATATAAAAGTACTCACTTTTAAATGTACTTGCAATTAAAAAGGTAAACGTATTTCGCACAGACTCAAGAACTAATAAATGTGTGAGAAAAAGTGCTTAATACAGATGAGATTAACAAACTGATGCAGTAGAAGAGACTGAATCTCAGTGTGGTCTTCTGTATTATTTTGCTGTTTCTAAAGGAGTACTACTTTACTGCATCTTTTATATTGAAGTACTGCATGTCTACAATAGGGGGAATGACAAAAACACATAATTTTAAACCGAAACTCACACACTTTGTACTTTAAACTAACTCAGAAATGTAGTGGAGTAAAAAGTAGATACTTGCTCTAAAATTTAGTGAAATGTAAAAGTACCCCTTGTAAAATTTACTCAAGCAAAGTACAAATAAATTAAAACTGTACTCAAGTAACTAAGTATTTTTACTTCTTTACATTCCACCACTGGAGTCCAGGTCTGGGCACTAGAGCTTTACTGTTGCGAGATGGGACCAGTGCCTTGACAGAGGTTCACACACTCAAAGTGCTTTTAATTTAGATTTTTCTCCTTTTGGTATAATTTGTGTACTTTTGTACATTGACACGCTCGTCTTTGTCCCTTACTTTTCTTAAAAACCTTTCTAAGACTTTTGCTCAGTACTGTGTCTTTTTGTTTGTATTTTTTGCTTTATTCATCTGTAAATTATTTTAGTGTAAATATTAAATTACTGTAACATTATTTGTGAAAAGATGGGATCAGCTGAATGTGTTTTATTATGTGTCCAATTCACTTAAACATCAACAGTGACGATATGGTGAGATTTCTATTGTAAGAAAACACTCAGAAAAAACAACAACTTGTCATCAAAGGGACAGTTTGACTTTGAAGTTAAAACACATTTATTTATTTTACTGTAAACCATTCAGTAATAAAGTGCATTGTCACTGGTAATGAAAACAGTCTCTGAATTGAATACTATCAGTAAGACATTGTGCATTTCCTACACTAAATGGTTTTGATTTCCAAATGGTGGGCCAGGTCCCAAAAGTGGGTTGCAGGGAGGCTGAAAATACTTTTAATGTTCAGCTTATTTGAATAATATTGTTTTATTTACATGAAATTGGTGAAGAGGATTTTAAATACAGCACATGTCAGCATGTTGTAAGATTGTGGAAAATTAATTATTTCAATAGTTCAACTCAAAGGGAAACTTGCATAGATTTAGTACACACAAAGTGAAGTATTTCAATTACTTATTTTAATTGTCATGATTATGTAATGTTATGTTTTTTATAATTTTATGAGAGAGTGAATTTTGGTTTTCATTTACCGCGAGTCATAATCATCACAAAAGAGAAAAAAAATTGAAATATTTCACTTTGTGTATACCAGGTCTCTACAAGTTTCCCTTTGAACTGAACTACTGAAATTAATTCAGCTTTTCACAATATTCTAAATTTAGAGACTTTTACATGTGTCATAAAGATCATAGTAAAATAAAATAGAAAAAAAATAACTTCCTGTAAAAACAAAACAAACAAAAAAAACGGTCACAATAAAATGGTCAGGGACTCACAATCCAACCAGTTAAAAATATGTACTTAAAATCTCATTGAGTCTTCACCAATTATGACATAGTCTTCACTACAGGAGGAACTAGAATAACCTGGATTACAAGATTCAGAGAGAGTCAAAGGTGCAATAGTGTTTTGAACAGCCACCTTAAGAACAGCCAGCCAGCGGTGTTTGAGGTCCGTGTTGTCGCAGAAGAAAGTGTGAGTTATTTTTGACTGTCTTAAACAGAAATAAACTTGACCCTGAAACTCCTGGGAACAATCCTCCACAGAGTAGCCAAGCAGTGGTATAGTGGACTGAGGTTTAGCATCCTGCACAAAAAGACAGAAAAGAAAGGGGTAAATAAATTAAATCAGCTACTTTTGTTATTTAAAGCCAATTTGTAACTTAACTACACCGCTCAGGCATAACATTATGACCACCTGCCTTTATGAGTGGTTTATGTTATTTGATATGATCACCTATCTAATATTCAGCCCCACATGCAAAAAAGAAATACACCTTTCTAACAGAACCAGCATTAACATCTTCAGCAATTTTAGCTACAGCAGCTCATGTTGTTGGATTGGATCGCTCTTCACTCACTGGTTCAGCACTTTTGATAGCGACTGACCACTGCAGACCAGGAACACCCAACAAGCAATGTCCACACACTGTCAGTGGTCATAATATTATGCCTGAGCTGTGCATTTACTAAATGTCCCTTTTAATAGTGGATTCATCTTTAGTCATCTATACAATATTTCCAGCATACATATATACAACTTTTCATACCTGTGGAGCAGCATACAGGTAGAGAACTGGTGGTTCATTTTTGGGGAGAGCAGTCCACATCCTTTGCACGGTCTTCGGATTGTCACCATACAGCAGGATACCACTCATTAAACTGGGTATTACTGATGTATTCCACTGAAGCAAGACAAAATCTGAATTACAAATATTAACTGCAACGCTCTTTGTTTTCTTTACTTGTTTGACTGTGTGTGGTGGTCGAAGGTGCAAAAAGGCACACTACCCTGGCTACAGAAGCAGCTCACCACCATCAAGTGTGACTGATGAGTAAATGCATAATGGACCAAATTGTAAAGCTTTAAGAAGCTTGTAAAGTGCAATATAAATCCAAACCATTCTTATTATTGTCACTGGATATTACAATAAAATTACAGATGTATTAGTTGGCTATATTGACAGGGCTTACATCGGTCGATCGCTGCGCTCTCTGACTGGTAAGGATGAGGTAGCAGGATTTACAGACTTTGTTGAGTTTGTAAGCATCATACTCTAGAGGTGCTTTGTTGTCTGAACACTTCCAACATACAACCTACAAGAACAGAAACATGCTTAAATAAATGCACAAGAAAATACAGGAGCAAATGAAGGCTAAAATACTAATCTCTGCATTAACAAAATGACAGAAAGAACAAAATCAGGACTAAAACATGGATAAACCAGTGCAAAATTGAGGAATCAAGACTAAATCAGTTATTTTTTTTAATATCCGTATTTGGTCACAATGTAGCTTAATTAAAAGCTCTAATCAGACAATGATTTTGACAGTGTAATTCTCTGTCAGATGGACATATTGCGATACAGATATTGCCGCTTGCAGATGTTGCGATAACAATAAATTTGCGATGCAGCCCTATTTTAAAGTGTAATCAGAGTAATCTATAGTTTTGACTTACAGATCCACAGGCTCTGCAGTGATGTCTCCTTCGTGTGAGGGGGTTGAAAGGCTCCTGACATTTCATACACACTGTCACTTCATTGTCTCTGATCCACTTCGGGGCACGATGGCCAAGTTCCCTTGTCTTATACATGTAGAGAGAGAGGCCGTTGCATATTTAGGGCTGAATCAATAATAGCATTTGCAATTTTTTTTCTGTTACTGAATGTAAGATATACCAGTTCTATGCTAAAGTGGTAAAGAAAGGCTATGAACAAAGAAATGTAAATGAAATGTGTAAGTACTAGCCTGGCCTGCCAGACAAACTCTTTTCCTATTCTATACAAAAAAGTTAGTCTGGTACCTCTTTGGTAACATGACTTTTCTGTGGCAGAACAATGACAGGCAGAGTATCCAATCTGAGAATCAAAGGGCGGGACATAAGCAGCACAACACTGACCTAAACAAACATGGATTCTTGGCTTTTTTTTTTTTTTTTTTTTTTTACTAAAACACCAGAATACACTGTATTGTTTTTTTTTTTCCATGTGTTCGTTACATCGGATGTCAGTGGGACTTTACTGTTGTTAAAATGGCAACAAGATGAAAAAAATCCCACAGAGAACTGAACAATAACACTGACTTCAGCAGAATCAACAGGTGACGAAGGAAAGCACTAAACGCACTAATCAGAGAAATTATTAAATTAGCTCGGTAGCTAGCGCTAACTTGGTTAACTCTTCCGCTTACGTAAGACGCGCTGCAGATAAACGGTGGTGATAGGCCAGTTCCACATCAACCGCAGAGAAACACTTCGCTGCAAGAGGGAAACCAGACTGCCCTTGCGAAAAACAAGTAGGAGAGTCTGGCTCGCCAGGCTATAAAAGTACACAAAATTACAAAAAAGAAAAAAATATCAAAACTAGAAGTACTCAAAGAGAATAGACCTCTGCTAAGGCACCTGTCCTATCTTGCAATGGTAACAATATAGTGACCTAGCCTGGCCAGCCAGCCCCTCCTACTTTCTTTTTGAAAGCAGGACAGTCTGTTTCCTCACTCGCAGCAGGACATTCCTCTCCAGTCGATTTGGAACTGGCCTTTCACCGCCGTTTATTCTGGTGTTTTATGACAAAAATGGCAAACCATGTGATTGTAACACTCATAGAAATGAAATTTAAGCGAAGAGGTACCAGACTACCTTCTTTGTATAGAAGAGGAAACGAGTTTGTCTGGCAGGCCAAGCTAATAGTGACCAGACCTGGACTCAAACTCAACGATCTTCTGGATAAATTCATGCAATATGTACTCTGGCCTACAAGAAACAAGTTGATTTAACTAAGCTTGTAAATAATCGCATAATAAATCTTAAGAAAAAAAAAAAAGAAATCGCAATTAGATAATTTGATGATTAAGCATTTAACTTCTCCTCAATACCCCAACCTTACCGGTTCTTCTACGTTCAGGTCTCTAGTGGCCATTTTAAAGGTTTCATTTTTCTTCTGGAACACATTGATAGCTTCCAGAATCACCTAAAGGAGGAAGACTTTATTTATTCATTCATTTATAAATACTGTTCAATGTACAGTCTGCTATAGAGACAGCAAAAACACATCAAACTAGCCATGTACCTTAATCCACTCATCTCGCTCTTCTTTAGAACTTAAAAAAAAAAAAAAAGACAAGAAAAATGTTAAACAATACAATTGATATGTTGGTTGTGACAATAGAGTCCCTCTATTAAGATCTTGTAGCTTGCTTAACTTAATGTATTTATGTGTAGTATGACTAAAAATGTACTAAGAAAATTCTTAAAAAATATACACAAATAAAAAAGCTTTAAACAGGACTTAACCAGGACTATATTTAGGACAAAAAAGTGTGTCAATTAACAGACCTGGCCTGCAGCTCCACGGTCTTCTCTTTCCCAGAGACCTGAAAGGTGAATGGGTGACCCTCGTTTACTGTCTGCTGCACATGCATCCCATCTACACCGATCCTGCACCGCACTGTGTACCGCTGACCCACCAGGCTGAACTTAGGCGAACAGCACAGCAAAAAGTTGTTAAACTGTGGAGGAGAAATAAAAGTTTAGATTTGTTTGTATGAAAGGAATATTGTTGTTTTATCATAGGTGCAAGAGTCTAAAGGGTGAAGAAACTGTGGGTGAAAATGTAAAATATAGTATATAAACTGTATAAAATAAAAGCTCTTAATGTGCTTTTTACTGAATATTACAGTGACATTCCAAATCAATTTAGAGTTATTCAAATACCACAATCCTTTCTCTGAACATAGCATTCATTGAGTGCCAAAAAAGCATAACTGCATATAACTGCAACATCTACACTGTCCATACCAGAATGGGCATAAAATATTGAAGCCAAAAGGGTGTATTCGAGTCGTAATTTAAAATGCATGTGAATATTTTAGCTTTTAGGACAAAAAAAAAAAAAAAATCTGCTTATTGTTATTTATGCTGATTGTTATGTAGGTTGTAGTGAGTATTGGTGTGGGGAGTATTATTATGTATTTTATGCATTATATTTATTTCATTTAGCTTTAACTAAATTTGTTTAACTTAAATTTCATGTAACCTTGCCATGCAAGTAGAGCATGGGGAGAACTACAAAAAACATTTTTAATTTTTGTTCTATGAGGTTTTATGGCAGAGAAATGAGCAAAATATTTTTATTGCCTTTTTGAGCTTTTCAGGCCATGAGAAGGTGATTTAGGCTGTTTCCTATGAACTGCAGGGTAAGAGCCGAACTGTTTGGAAACACTAGCACGCCCTCTGCTGGACAAATAGCAGAAGGCCATCATTTGCAAGTAAACAGGTTTTATTCCAGCACCCAGTAAAAATAGTACTGTTTATATCAGCCAGATTTTGACCAATAACCAATAATTTTCTAATGGGCTATATCTGCCAATAAAATCGGCTCTACACAGTTCTAACCAAAAAGAGTTGTCTTTCCATGGCAGATGTGTTCCTCGCAGCAAGTTTGACCAGACGACCCTCCTTCAGAAACTCGTTGGTTGGATTGACCACTTCCTCCTCTCCAACCATCTCAAAGATCTCCAGCAGCTTTCTCAGGCCTTCCTACAAAGTTGTATAGATTAGAATCAGGTGTTTCACAAAAATATTAAAGGCAACAAAATGGCAACATGTTTATCTTTATCGTCTACATTAATCAATGTAAAAAAAAAAAAAAAGTGTACTGTACATGTTGAAATCTTACTTAATTGTACATGTGGTATGTTATGGAAACGTACAGCTTTTTCGATGGCGCTGTTTGAGTGGACGGTGGCCATGGAAATAGTTTGCAATGACTCTGTGGGGAGAGACAGAATATTAACAGGATATCTGTAGCAAGGGTAGTAGTAATCATGTGACTTTTCATAAATATTTACTGTATTGTGAAATTGGTATTACAACTTACTCTGAGCAGATTCAAAATCTGGGTTATCTTCTGGAAGTTTCTTCAAATAATCCCGCAGCAGCAGCTCATATCGAGGAAGTCTCTGGACTGGCTCCAACATGTGGTGCTGCAGGGTTAGACTGCCACACACCTCCTGACTCTAACAGCACAACCTTTTCAGCCTCTTCACTCATATACTGTACCGAAAACTGATTTGCATAAGGACTAAAAGTACGTCTTACCTCTATCTCTTGTATAATGTTCCTAAAAGAAGAGGAGCGTTCAGTCCAAGTCCTCACCAGATCCAGGGATTTGTCAAAGTTTCTGACGTAATCTGCGTACATCCTCATGAAGGGGGCGTGCTGCAGCAAAACACTACCCAGGCCAGGGCTGTCACCCCTGCAAAATGAAACATCACATAAGTAATACAATTTACATTAAATAGATGTTATGAGGCTTACAAGGCTCAATATATTAAAAAAAACAAAATACAACAAAATAATGGCATTATTGTTCAGTGACTTTCCCATATCTGTCATCAAGGTCATAATCTAATAAAATGGTAAGAAGAATAAATTTGGATATTTGGACATTTTGGCCGTCACCCAAGGGAATCCAAGCAAAAATGTCTTTTAAAATTTATGGCACAAGTAATTAATGATTCTGTGCCTCTGTTGAGTTCCCACAAACTAATAATAATCTCTCTCTCTCTCTCTCACTCTGACCACCACTAAACAATCACGCTAACACAAATAAACCAGTGCTACAGACACTGGGGCAAAAGGTGGGTGAAGTGTCCCACCAAAGGAAACAAGGAGGGAATGGTGATCAAACCACCAACCAGCTCTACCTCCTGAAAATAACTAACAACTAATTTATACATTCTGCAGGATACAATGGCATTCAAATATATTGTAGAAGTAGACTTATTTTATGCGCTACAAATGATACACATTTCTTGTTACTGTTAAGATTTATGACCCCCACTGGTGGTTGATGGAGTTTTCCAGGTCCGGCAGCAGAAACTGACTGTGGAAGGAGTAGATGGAGGAGATGTTGGAGAAGATGTTTTTAATCACTTCAGGAGGAAAAGAGCCTCTGCTTGCTTCTTCTGTAAGACGTGAACAGAAAACCTAGGGATGGTTTCAAAAATGTTGTCGTTTACTAAAATTATCATCAAATAATGTCAGAATGACGATAAAAAGAAGATTCTTACCTGATCTAACAGGTGGAGTCGTGCTACATAGGCCCTCTCTGTTTGGAGGAACTCATTAGCAATTTTACACAGTTTCTGCTCTGGACTGTCCTCATCTTTCACACACACTTCCTCCTTTCCCTTGTGCTCCTCCTCATGCTCACTATTGATATTTAGATCTTCAGACCATTTGCAGTAAAACTTTCCTCCATTCACTAGAGGTACAAAGGCCTCTTCTGATTGCCTGATCATTCCATTCAGTGCTGTAGACTCATTTACTTGGCCAGTGCTGTTTTTTCTTACACGTCTTGACTGATGAGGTATTTCTTCTTTAGTCGTGACATTGTTGGTTTGGTCAGACAAAACTTTGATGGAAATTTCAGAACTATTGTCAGGATGTAGTGGTTTGAGGGGAGCATGATCGCCTTGTTCAGGGTAAGAACTGGAAAAAAATAACAGTGCATTTGTTAATAAAAGCAAAATGAAAAACAAATTACTGAAAGAACTAAATATGTAAAAATAAGTTTAAAAAAAAAAGGGCTGCACAACATTAGCTGTGTCAGATATTTAAATAATGATATATGAAAGGCATATGAATATCAACAAATATGTAATAGAATTCCTCCTTGGAAATAAAATACATGTATACACCATCTCAGCTCAAATATCAAGCTGTGCATAATAAGTGGCTTTTTCAGCACCATCTGTGTCTAGTTACCAAGAAGTTCTCTTTATTTTTTTACTTAAGTAAATGCAGAGGAGTAAAAAGCACATATACTTGCTCTAAAATTTAATGAAGTAAAAGTACCCAAATTTACTCAAGTACAGATACATGAAAAATTTACTTAAGTAATTAAGCACTTTTACTTCGTTACTTTCCATCACTGCTAATTACAGGCATAACAATATGATCACCTGCCGAATATGCAGCCCCAGATATACAGTAGATAATGGGATTGGAGATATTATCATAGAAGTAAAATTTCTAATTGTGCAACACTAATAGAGATATAAAAACAGAAGTCGAACCTGCTTTCTTCCAAATAGGCAATTAGGTCAGGCACACTCAGAGACTTTGGTCTACTCCCCTCTTGTCCATCAAACTTAGGGATTTTGTGCAGCCCAAGCCAGGACTTTGAGTTCTTGGGAGGAGTATAAGTCCACATCTTTCCATGAACGGGACTAGGGGTTCGCAGCCTTCTCAAAACAGGGCCATTGTTCTTAGCAGGGCTGTGCCTCCCTTCACTTTTTGGCTGACAGCTCTCAATACCTACATTTTCTGAACTCTGAGATTCCGTAGTTGGACTGGGTGCAAGATTAGAAGCGATCCGAGATTGTCTGGCAGGGCTAACGTGTGGTTCACCGTTCACAAAACTGCCTTTCACAGGACTAGGAGAGTAGCAGTTCAGTGATGCGTTGGTGAATCCTTTACGTCTGTCATTTGGACTGTCCTCCTCCATGTGTCCATTGATAAGCTGTGGTCCAGGCTTCACGGGAGTTTGGAGGTTAGGTGGTTTAGGAGGGACTGTAACAAGAAAAAAAAAAAAAAAAAAAAAAGCACATACAAAAATTAGGCATAACATTGTGACCATCTGCCCATTATGCAGCCGCAGAGGCAACAAACTGCAAAGTGCTGTGTATTCTCACCTTTTTCTATCAGAACCAGCATGATCTTTTTCAGCAATTTGAGCTACAGCAGCTTGCCTGTCACAGCCTTCGCTCATTATGTGCATTGCCTGTCACAGGTTCACCAATATACCTTTCTTAGACTACTTTTTTAGAGATGCAAACAGAGACCGAGGCACTCAGTGGGATTTCAAAAATATTTAAAAAGCCTATATTTCATGGGCAATATTTAGTTTAAAAACTCCAACGCGTTTCAGCCTCAGGGCCTTCATCAGGGCATATGCATCATTAAAAAAAAACAAAATGGCTGTCCGAACTCTTTTATACCTAGAGATCATGTGACTTGTTCACATGACCAATCCAAAGAGTAAATCAATAACAAGATAATCACACCACATTATTGTAGAAACCACAAATAAGAAAAGTTAATTCATTTCAATATAAACAGAGAATAATCAGAAAAAATAATCACAAAAACATGACACACAACTATGGAATCACAATGAAAAGTAATTCACAAAAAAGGAGTAAAGTCAAGTTCTTCATTTAGGCCTGGATATTGTATTGCCTTAGGGCATATATCCAATAGGATTCTCTTTGAAGAAGTTGCTTTAGTCTATCCCCACCCCTTGTTGATATTTTAATGTGTTCAATGCCACAAATTTTCAAACTATTGCGGCTGCCATGACCTGCTTCTTTATAATGTAATGCCATACAAGATTGGAGATTACATGTTCTAATAGCATGTTAATGTTCAGCAAGTCTAACTTTCAATTTACGCTTAGTACTACTTTTAGTGCTACGTTTTTAGAGATTCTGACCACTGCAGACCAGGAACAACGCACAAGAGCAGCAAGTTGTGTAGCCATCATAATTTGGGGCTTGTCAAACTTGTTCAAATCCTTGCTGCTAATCACTGCCCAATATATCCCACCAACTATCAGGTGCAATGGTGAAGATTTAATCTCTGTTATAGTGTAAAATGTCGAGAACCTTTAATTCCATACATTCCAGTTAGTGTGTACATAAATACAGCCATTACCTTGTGGTTTGTGAAGTGATCTTTTAGCTGGACTCCTCTCATTGTCTTCCTCAGTCTCCAGTTTGGACTTTGGACCTGATCCACGAGCTCTTTCAAATGAGCTGTACGAGACACGCACGTCACTGTCTGAAAGAAACACACAAAAAAAACAAAAACACACATACACATTGTAAACATTCAAAAGACAAAAAGCAACCTTTCACATTAAAAATAAGCACACTGTTGACCCATGTTGTTTGTACATAGTATGTGATCAGTCCTCCTTTAGATAAGAACACAAGTTATTTTTAAGGCATACTGTAAATTGATATTTTATAATCATACTTTGAAAAAAAAATGTATTATGAATTGAATTTTGCTCAAAGGTAACTATAGTAGTGTTCAAAATAACAGCAGTATGTGTATCAAAGAAAGAAAATATCAAAATCCTTATTATAGTTTTTATTTCCTCACATGCAAATGCACTGAGGGCTGCTCATTATAATCTATTCCAAGTCAAAACATGAACAAAAAAATTACCAAATTTGTTATTCCTTTACAGAAAGTAAAAAAAAGGAATATTAGGCTGTTGAAAAAAAAAAGCAGTGTCTGCACTTTTCTTAACAAGCTCAAACATTTACTGTATAAAAATGCTTTAAGGTTGGTTTTCCTGTGGATCTCTGCACTAATATTTAGTTATATATATACTGTATGTATACTGCTCTTCATCTGTGATGCATGGAAACTTCTGGCAGGTATTGCAGCTCAGGATGATTTGACTACATTCCACAATGATTTGATTTGGCCTCAGAAAGAGCATTATTAATGTCACTCCACAAGTTTTTTAAGGGGTTAAGATCTGGGGATAGTGCTGGCCACTCCATAACGTTAATCTTATTGGTGAACCAAGATGCTGCTCTTTTCTTTTTGGTGTGTTTTGGGTCATTGTCTTGTTGAAACACCAATTTCAATGGCATTTTCTCTTAAGCATAAGACAACATGACCTCTTGTAGTATTTGTATATATTTAAACTGATCTATGATCCCTGTGATGCGATAAATAGGCTCGTAACTCCACCAGGCTTTACTGTCTTCACTGTGTCCTGTGGCTTGAAACTTAGTGTTAAAGACCGTCTGACAAACTGTCTGTGGCCCAAAGACCCAAAAGGAACAATCTCACTTTCATCAGTCCAGTTCTTCTACATATTTCAGGTTTTGATCATCATTTTAGAGAATTTGAGATCATTAGCTGAACAGCCTACCATTTTCTGCACTTCTTTTTATGTTTTCCCCTCTCCAGTCAACTTTTCAAAGTACGCTGTTCTTCTGAACAATGTCTCGAGCGACCCATTTTACTCTGATTTTTTGAAAGTGCAATATAACAAGCATTTTCTTTTCATAAGGGACAGATGTTTAACATCTGGCTTCTCACAGCCGACTGAGGTCCCTGATAGCACCGCACTGCTGTTATTTTGAACAGGTCCCTTTCAATTAATTATTCAAATAAAAAGAATAAGTAGCAAGTATTAGTAGCAGTATTTCAGGATAGTTGGCTCTATTGGTTTTCTATTACTCTACTACACTAGTACATTATTTGCCATGTAAAAAGATATTTTTTTACCAAAACGGTGATTGTTTTGCGCAGTGGTGTTAGACTGCTATTATTTTGAACATTACTGTAAGTTTTTGAAAAAGCTTTATTGAATATTTTATTAGTCTCTTGTATATATTTACTTTTAATTATTGTGATTGATTTAATTATTATAATTTTATAATAATAATAATAATAATAATAATAATAATTATTATTATTATTTAATTATTGTGAATGATTTAATCCACCTACTACTTGTATTGCATTGGTCTTAAAACAAAAGGTTTACCTTATATTGCTTCAATTGTTAGTACTGTCTACTTGTGTAATAAAGGTCAATTTTTTTCTTAAACTTTTCACTCCGAGTACCACCACAGAAAATTGTGGGCTTGTCAAGTAGCATTTTAACTGACTGAAACAAGCCTAAACCAGGTCTAAACTAGGACAAGAGCATGACTAAACCAAAAACATCTGCACTTAAACTAATTCTGGGACTAAACTGGGCCTAAACCAGGACTAGATAATTAGTCTGTATCCAATCAATGATTTTTTTATTAAAAATTCCAGACACTCCTGCGTACCACCACTGGTTTGAGCATGAGGACCACTGTGCTAAACTAAATAAATAAGAATCTTACCTTTGAATACTTCCCTCACTCAGTTTTTAGTCCATTTCCCAGTTCACTCCTGGTCTGGGGGTCTGATGTATGACTTGTTGATCATGTGGAAAAAAGTCAACTTTCTAAACAGTGCCTTTCTTCTGCTTTCTCACTTCTGTCTTTTTCTGTCTGAGACCGGTTAGGGGTGCTGACCTTAAGATTATTGCGTAAAGTTCTGAGGGGGAACATGCTGTCTAAATAAAAACTCCTATAACAAATAAAAATAAAATCTACCATTGACAAAGCACCAATCAAAATAAATTATGTTGCCAAGCTTTGGATGGTAAAAAAGTACCACTATTCATGGCTTTTATTCTGAAATTAAACACAATTTATTTGAAATCCCTTCATTTCCCTACTGCTATTGCCATCTAAAAAGTGAACATTACATTATTTATATTGTAAATAGCTGCCCACGCCCCCGTATTTTGCATTTTTCCCGTCTTTATGGAGGATGACAGAACAATTGGTGCGACATATCTTCAAACAAAAGTATGCCCAGAGAACAGTAGAAGTCTTGTGTGTTTGAGTGAGGAACTAATGAATGGAGTTAAACATTCAAAGTCCAATCTGAATCAGGGGGAAGAGATTTCAAAGTTCACCAAGAGGCTAAAACTGTGCCTCAAACACAAGAAACATTAGAGGAATTTCACTCAGATTTAGGCATGAAAATAAACTGATATAATCCATGTCACTTGCTTTTCTTATGAGGCTAAACCCAAAGACAATTTCAGCTTTCCATCTCCAATTATATGTTTGCAGATACAACACTCTGCTTTATAGTGTATACAAGTACAAACTTTACTTTTTTGGCTCTATTATACAGCACTGTACAAACGGGTTAGGGATAGAAACGTAATTCATTAATTTACACAATGCAAAAAGAGCACCACCAGTCAAACAAAACACAAAAACCAAAACACTAGACACTATTTAAACTAACTTTGTATGGTAAATGTGCATATATTGACAATTTAGCTGAACATTATGCACAACTTGGTATCAATCTTTGCTGTCAAACTAATTTTAGTGTTTATATTTTTATCATATCGTGATTCTATATGGTTTATACAGGTTAAAACAAAAAAAAAAAGTGAGTAAAAAAATAAAATAAAATAAAATAAGGTCATACATGTCCTGCATCATTAGGCTAACTCCAGAGCTAATTACCCGTGTTTCCTTTGGTTTTGCGTCGCATGGCCACGCGTCTGAACTCCTCCGTGTCTCTGCTGCAGGTCAGGGGCAGACTCCTCCTCTTCTTCAGTTCAAACATTACACTTTTTAGAGTCTTCGTTTATAAAAATCAATCTTTAGCGCATGAAAGACCGTAAAAGAGGCTAATTTTCCTGCAGCGCTCAACGTGTGATCACCCACGTAAACAGCGCCACTGAAAATAGGCACCGCCCCCCAAATGTAGTTTTTATTGACTGCCCCGCCCCTCCAATTTAATGGTAAAAATAATAATAATAATTTGGAATATTTTGGGAATAAAGTGACAATGACAATATATTATTTATTTTAATGATTGGTTATCTACACTGGTGAAAGAAGTACTCAATTTCTTTACTTAAGGAAAAGTACAGATACATGTGCAAAAATGTACGCAAGTAAAAGTAAAAGTATCACCTTAAAATTTCTTTTTATGTAAAAGTATAAAAGAACTTTCAAATTAAGTTGTGAGTAAAAATATTTTGCTCAGACTCAACAACTGAGGGAAGAATTTTGCTGAATAATTGTGCTGATTACTGATGAAATTAACAAACCAGTGCAACAGAAGAGACTCAATCTGTCAGTGAGGTCTTCTGTCTTCATTATTATTTTTAATATTTCTACAGGACTGCATCTGTTATATTTAACCACTGTGTATCTACAATGAGGATACAACAAAAACACATGACTTTAAACCAAAACTCAAAATACTTTCATAACTGATAAATGTAGTGGAGTAAAAAGTACAGATACATGCTCTAAAAGTTAAGTGAAGTAACGAAGTACTTTTACTTCATTACATTCCACCATTGGTTATCTACCTAATATTCAACCTAATCTTTTTGTCAACCCTGTTACTGACACAAGCGTAACTACATCCTGCTGTTGGATTTGTGATACTACATCTGTGTGTAGAACTTATTTTTTATTCACATGATCAAAACTTAAGAATATGCTAATTTAAAAAATATTCAGCATATTTATTAACATAATATATACTCTAAATACACTTTCACATGAAAAGTTTGTTATTTTTATTTCAAATTCACTGTTACATTTCCTTCTGTAAAAAGTTAGTAATGTTCCTTAAGACACCTGCTCAGTGAGAAGTGACATTTCATGGATTGTCTGAAGGCTTTGGGAGGCTAAAGACATTTATACATCAGATGCTTTCCTTTCTTTAAACCTCAGTGGTCACTTACACAATCATGAGGAACAAAAAATAGAAATAATTACTTCCTGTGAATGTCAACAATTAAAAATCTTAATTAAGGCTATGTGGTTTTGGTTCTTACTGTACAACATACAGTATTTATGAAATGTTTGTATATATATATATATATATATATATATATATATATATATATATATATATATATATATATATATATATATATAACAGATAACTGAAGTGGCTGACATCGAGAAATCCTACCAATGGCTAGAAAGGGCTGGACTGAAGGACAGCACAGAGGCACTGATCATGGCTGCACAGGAGCAGGCCTTGAGCACCAGAGCAATAGAGGCCAAGATCTACCATACAAGACAAGACCCCAGGTGCAGACTGTGCAACGAGGCCCCTGAGACAATCCAGCACATAACTGCAGGCTGTAAGATGCTGGCAGGGAAAGCATACATGGAGCGTCATAACCAAGTGGCTGCTATAGTGTACAAGAACATCTGTGCAGAGTACAGTCTGGAAGTCCCGAGGTCAAGATGGGAAACACCTCCAAAGGTGATAGAGAATGACCGAGCTAAGATCCTGTGGGACTTCCAGATCCAGACAGACAAAATGGTAGTGGCAAACCAACCGGACATTGTGGTGATGGACAAACAGCAGAGGAAAGCCGTTGTGGTTGACATCGCAATACCATGCGATTGTAACATCAGGAAAAAGGAACACGAGAAACTGGAGAAGTACCAAGGCCTCAAAGAAGAACTTGAGAAGGCCTGGAAAGTGAAGGCAACAGTGGTGCCCGTGGTCATCGGAGCACTCAGGGCAGTAACCCCCAAACTGGAAGAGTGGCTACAGCAGATCCCAGGAAAAACATCAGACATCTCAGTTCAGAAGAGTGCAGTCCTAGGAACAGCAAAGATACTGCGCAGAACCCTCAAGCTCCCAGGCCTCTGGTAGAGGACCCGAGCTTGGATGGATGAAACCGCCCGCAGAGGGCGAGAGGACAACAATATATATATATATACATAAAAGAAACCAGATCAGCCCCTATGAGCTGAAGAACTTGGTCTTCGTCAATGCAAATCTGTACTGAGTTTAAGAAAAGTAAAAAGTAAAAAGTTACAGTTGGATAGTTGATGGTGGTTAGTTCAGAGAGAGACACCTGAAGCTGTTTGGTGCTGCTGTTTTGCACAGTGCACATTTCTGTTATTTATTTTTTTATTAGGTTATATATCTGTTGCTGTCGTTTTTACTTTTTAATACTAAATAAACCTCTGCTTTTTGTAAGGTGTGTGTGTGTTTTTAAAACAAAAAAGTCAACATCTGTCTTGTTTTTTATGCTTAATTATAGGTGTTTTTATATTCTATGTTTTATATTCTATCAAGGCACCAGAACTTTTGAATACTTCATCACAATCCATGTCTTTGCATTATATACAAGTACACAATACAACTCATTTGTCAAAACTGTGCTAAATTTGACTGAAATTTAAAAGGTGTTGTTGGTAAAATGAAGAGCCGTTTGGGCGCCATATGATGCAGTTCACTGAAATGAGCCGAAAATCCCATCACTAATATGTAGCACTGAATGTGGGAATATGTGAAGAAATACCCCTTGTCCTGGACCAGGTTCTTTAACCTTTTGACACCTAACAGACATTTTTCATTTATAGTATTTTTGGAAATAAAACTTCGACACACAGTGAGAGGAACAACAGATTTATTACAAAAAGCTAAAGAGAAGGACGTCAACTTTAAGGGACCTTGAACACAACACCACTGTTTTTGACAAAGTCCCAAAGACAGGTCTAGGACAGCAGTTCAGTATGGCAGTACTTATGTGCAGCTTAAACAAACCAAGTTAATCAGACATGGGTTTTCTACAAAAGGGCTAAACAGTTAGTTCAATAACACAAGAGGAAAGTTTCCCTGACTCTGATGGAAAGGTGCACAAAACACTGATGTTTTTTGAAAAAGGACCACCTCTGCTCTGAGACTTGGTGTGTGTACAAGTACTTCAAAATAGTGAATACTGTTATCATGCAATGTGACAAATAATAGTATAATATGACAGATCTCTAGATGCTTGCAAACCACATCAGACCACAATCTTTAGGTATGAAAAACTGCAAATCCTACATTTAATTAAGTCACAACCAGATCCATGAGTTTGTTGTTATTTAGTGGTTTCTTTGATGACATATCTTGCACACTGCCTTAAAACTTGGTAAACTCTGGGCCTTGGAAGTAGGGCGCGGTTTCTGACGGGGCCTTTCAGTGCAGAGCAGAGATGGTCACATGACAGGTGCACAGCCAATCAGAGCTGAGATATAACATCCATCCATAACAGAGCAAAGCAGTCCAGCCGTCATAACTCCAAACTTTAAAAGGAATTCAAACTGGGTGCAAATGACAAAGCAATGCAAAATTACAGTGTTGTGTAAACATGAACATAGGCAGACAGTGGTGGACAGAAAATAATAATAATAATAATAGATTTGGCAAAAGAAAACTGCTCTAAAAGTCATACATTCTGTGCTTTGTCCAGGCTTTTTCAGATCGTCCTAAAAACTATCATGAGATTAGAAAAGGCATTAATCAAGTAAAAGCTTTAAGACTATAGCTGTACAATCACACAGTGAGACAGCCACCTGCAGGTCTTCTCCAAAATAAAACAGGTTCATGTTTGTGGGAAACAAATAGTTGGTCAGTCACATCTTTGGTGACTTCATATCCAGTTTGAATAACATTCAGTTCTGTGCAAAAGTTTAAGTAAGGTGTGAAAAATGTTGTTAATTAAGAGTGCTTTGATAAATACATGATTACATTTTCTTTATGAAAAGTTAGACCTGAACTAGAAGATGTCGGAGTTTAAGTCCAGGTTTCGGCACTTTTGATAGCTTTATGTAATTTTGTGTATTTTTGCACTTTAATACACCTTTTTTTGTCCATAGCCTTTCTTAAAAACCTGAGACTTTTGCACAGAACTGTAAATGTCAAGTAAAAGTAAATATCAAGGCGGCCCTTTAGTTTTTCACTTATACTATGAGCTATGAGCTAAGCTTGTGCTGCTGGGTTCAGATATTGTGGAGCTACTTAAGAAAAAACATACAACCTCTTATATCATTAATAATATCAATATTCTTTTGGCAATATATACTGTATCTCTACATATCTGACCACTCTCCAAGAACAAAGACCAGCTTTATTCAGTAGAATATAGTGATCAAATATTGTACTTCAAATCCTGCTACAAGCAAAACAATACAGACTGATTGCTGCCTACTAAATAAAGTTGAATATAGAAATACAGAGGTCAGAAAATATTTGGATAGTGATATTTTCATAATTTTGGCTCTGTATGCTACTGCAGTAGTTTTGAAATAAAAGATGAAATACTATTAAGGCTTGAATTTGCATGCTATGAAATGTAATACCTTTTTGATATTTACTGCCGAGACAATATACTAGCAATATTACACAGGTTCTATTCAATTTACAGATTTTTATGTATGTTTAAGCAAATTAAAAACACAAATTATAATGATAGTATTAAAAACAGTATTTTAAAAAATGCTGATGCAAGATATGATGTTTAACAAGTTTGATGTTATGTATTAGTATTTTGAGGTGACAAATTAGTTGAGTTTTACATTTGTTAATAAAATAAAAGCAGTTAAGTAGCTACAGTTGCTGTGGTGGGCTTGAACACTCTACAGGAAACAGATTTTGTTGTAACCAAATTAGCAAAATCGGGTAGTTCAGCTTTAAGTATTAACATTTTATTTATGATTATATTAATTTGTCCAATTCCTTTGAAATGATGAGACTATGTATGCATTCTTTATACTCCAACTTTGATGTATATGCCCTCAAATTAAAGTTCAAGTGCGCTTCAATTACACCTTGATTATTCACTTTCCAAATATTTCCAGACCTAAGTGTAGGCATGATTTAAAAAGGTTGGAGATTCAGCCAATCAGATCACTCATCATTCAGCTGATCTATAGTGCGGGACAAAAGTAAAAAAAAAAGATTTGTCCTAATAAAGTACCATTTACATAGACATTTGAAAGCTCATTGACGGCAGTGAAAAGTACAGACAGTTTAATAAACAGCCCCTTCAGGAATGTGCATAAGTCCCAAGTTTAACATTTCTGCATGGAAGTCAATAGGAAGCTGCAAACTGATACCCTGCAGTGGTTCTCAACTATGGTGCAAGGATCCAGTGTTAAAAGAATGCAGGTTTTTAGGGAGCTGCAAAATGTGTAGCTACAATGTTGTGAAATATAGTTAAAATAAAATTTGTGGTTTGCTGTTGCCACTAATGGACTTTTTGGTTGTTAGGTGGTTTGTCACGTGTACCTCTACATTAAATTTGAATTTATTTACGTTATTCTTGATCACTTTAAGGAAATGTCTTTATTTTAGACTAATGTACAGCAGCACAATATAACTCAAATGTATCAAAACGATTTACACTAACAGAATCATTGTCCTATCATTGCCTTAAATGAAACCGTGTTGTGTAAAATAAAATAAAAAGACCTGATTAAGTCTTAATTTCTCAATTTCGCCCTGGTTTAGCCTGGTTTAAATCTTGATTTGTAATGAATTTAACTTACTACGTCAATAAGTATATTCAAAATATCACTTGTTATACTGTTATGGCAATATTTAACATAGATATTGCATTTATAATTGTATTGTGTTAACATAATCTGCCTTTTCACTCACTGATTTACAAGATGGCAGGTGACACTTATGCCACTAAGAATGGCTTTGTAATTGCAAAAATTGTTTGCGGCACTCTATTAACTTCCATTCTTTTATTTTTTTCTCATTGGTATCCATGGCTGTCACCTGAAAAAGACAAAACCTCAGCTCTCTTCATTAATTTATGCTTATACTGCATCTGAGGCTAGTGCTAATACTATGTGTGGTTGTGTTTATTCCAGTTAAAGTGCAGGTACAGTACTACAGTATACATACATGAATTGTGCATTGAGGAAGGAAATGTTCTTACTGTCCCAAAATATAATGGCAGTAATTCTGGAGTCTCAAATAGCCATTGTATCTTTGACATTAGTACTCGCCAGCCACAAAGGTTCACAAGCCAGTGTACTCTTTATGCCAGCCCAAAGCCTGGATAAATGGAGAAGCTTGCATCAGGAGAAGGGCATCTGAAATAAAACCAATGCTAAATCAAAATTGCAAACCACTGCACACTAGGAGGCAGATGATCTGTGGCAATCCAAGAAGGAAAAAAGCCAAAAAAAAAGAAGATGCTAAATGATTCACTTCCTCTTTTAAACATTACAAAATAATAACTAATTAAAAAGAAATGGTTATTTGGACATGTGACTAGGTTTTTACAGAAAATGTGGGAACCAATGCTAAACACAATATACTTGTAGATACAGCGTTTCCTTTGCAGATTGACAGGTGAAGTATGTTGCTGCTGAGATACTGAAAGGGGAAAGTCAAATAAAAGGCAGCATCAATGTAAACTAACAAAAAGGCTTTGAGTCAAAACAGTAATCTGACTTATTCACAGCTAAAACAACAACACATCAAAAACAACAGCAATGAGCATTCACACTTGTACACTCCAGTCAGAGGGCAGTACAGGCCAAAAGGCACCAAGACTTATAATTTACTATATTTTACTGCACTAGGGCTGGGCAAATTCATACAAAATAAATCAACCACTATATTAAAATAAATGAAAAAAGTTAAAGGATTTTATAGAATACTCAGCCCTTCGTGTCAAGTTTTCGCATGCTCTCATGAAAGGGAGTCAGCTACCATTCAAATAAGGGACGCTCTCAATGGCTAAATGGTCTAGCTGGTTGGTCAACATGAAATCAATGTTGAGAATGAGAAAGTGTCTATTACAGTGCTAGCTATGTCAATGTGATGTGGGCTACTGTAGCTTTAAATATATGTCTAGGGTTAATAATTTATAAAAAGACTTAAAATTGGTTCAGCAAGATGTACAGTGAAAGGAAAGTGAATGGCCAGTCTGCTCAAATAAAAGCAATAATACTAGAAGATATATACCACAGTGGATACAGCTTTTAACTTGCACTTCTCACCCTGGCAGCACTATAAAAATATACAAAAAATATTGATCCATATGGAAACATGTACATTTTGCCCTACTGCCCAGCCCATAGCCCAACTATTTTGTTTTTAGGTAATTCTCTCTACTCCCCTGACTGATGAGAACAAAAATATAGCCACTTGACACAGTTTTAAGACAACTTTGCCAACACACAGACACATGCAGACACAGAAACACGGTAAGCCAGCGAGCAGAGTTTGGTCAGTCATTTAGAGGAGAACCAGCCCCTCAGTGCACTCTGCCTAATGATAAAAACAACTGCAAGATCCTCACTCCACACTAAATACTTGTCCAGCACCCATAGGCTATAGTTAGTGTGTGTCATTCACTTGCACTCCTTCGGCAAGTGGAAAGCAACCAATCAGAGCTGGAGTAGACAGAGGAGTGGGAGGTGCTTTCTAGTTATCTTCAGTGCGGTTGAACCTCTAAAAAAGGCTAAGGATCCAGGCTAGAGACCTGTCGTGAAGGTCAGCTGTGACGCCCGGCAGCCTACAGTTCAGCACTGGAGGGCGGTTTACTGGTTGTCATTATCTTCATGTACTGAGTGAAGATGGCCTCAAACGCCTCGTCTCTGTGGATCATGGCACCAAACACCAATGGCTGCAAGAGAAAAAAAAATATTATTATTTAATTCATCTTTACCAATTATTCAAGTTATGTGGCTGGGGTAACTGGAGCCTATCCCAGCAACTATGGTCCTTGGGAGGGGTACATCCTGGACAGTGCCCAATTAGTTCCAGGGCTTTCCCAGATAAGAAAAAAAGACATGCACATCCACAAAAAAACTTACGATTGTGTGCTGGATCAAGACAGATATATCCAAAAAGTTAAAAAAAGTAGGATCCGCACAACAATGCTTTTTAGCTCCAATTTTAATTTTAATTTTTCACCAAGAGTGACGTTTCGAACATGAAATGAGCATTTGAGACACACCTGCTGTTATCAGTCTGTGTGGTCACCTGATCAATGTCATGTGATACATTTTTTACAAAATTACAATCACAGTGCTAGAACTATCATAATGAAAAGCTATTAAGCAGAGAACATTATAGAAGTGGAGAATTGTAATAACAAGACAACATAACTGGACTGTTATAGTAAAATGTTACCAAAAAGAACCAGATTTGAAGTCCAGGAAACTAATTACAAGACAGGACCATCAGGTGTGATGGTGTACCCTGTGTTGTTTTATTGTTAGTAATAAAACAATTCTGTTTTACTGGAAATTCAATAATGCATGCTCTTGAGCAAATTCACAGTTAATTCATCCAGTGACTGAGAATTTGGGATATTGCAAAAGCACAATTGAAATTTTCACAGCTGAAAATGCTCAGTTGTAAAATAATAATATTAATTATGTTTGACTCATTCAGCTTCAATGAATGATTTGTGTTTATTATCATGGTAGGGGCAGACACGTGACACCTGTGTTTTCACTTTATTCTGCTGTAAACAAGAACCAAAGTTACAGCCCATGTTACAGTAATGCAATGATCTAAAATGTCCAATTCAATTTTTAAATAAATTGTATTTATAGTATATAGTCTAATTTCACAAGTTCACAGAAAGAGACAAACGTTGAAGAAAAAGGTGTTACATAATTAGGCTAAGTAGATGCTGTAAAGACAACTAAGAGTGCATAAAGCTTTCTATACATTTTACAAAATGTCCTATTTAATGTTTAAAATAACGAAATTTGGCAGTACCTTTTGCGTGGAGGGTGTTGCTATAGAAATGCCCATCCCACTTCCTGGCAGCACTGACAGCACTTTATACTGTAAAAACACAAAAAAATAAATAAAATGTGGCCTTGTGATGAGATATGATCACAGCAGAAAATATAGAAATACCAAATATAGAAATTACCTTTTGTATGTCAGTTATATCAACCAGTTTAATAACTTTATTCTTCTTGGATGCACTTGACCTTGAACTGGAACTCTCAAAGCACAGATAGCTGCAAAAACAGTTCAGCTATTTATTACACATATCCAAAAAGAACAACATAGATAGAAATAGTCTATAGTCTGGAAACAATGCTGCTCTATGATATATGATGTTTCCTTTGCCCTACCTTATACCCGTTCATTATTATTATACATATTATTGCTGACTCCATAGGTTATTGTGACTCTTGCACTTTAAGTATGCTGCATGTAACTCCTGCACACTTGTTAAACAACAGTTATCAGCTTCACATACTGTGCATTTTTTACATTCTGAAGAGGACTTTTTGAGTGTAGAGGAAGTCTGTGTGCATAAATGATGAGTGACCTATGATTTGCTTACTTTTCTGTGACGTAGAGCATTCCATTGCGGATATAGTCTGTGGGCATCTTCCTGTCTCTGTTTATTAGGCAGCACCTCCAGCCATTCTCACACACTGTAGACAATCAACAACAAGGAAAATCATTTAACACAACTAAAAGCCATAGCTAGATGTGACTCTAGTTTGCAAAGCTACATGCATTTCCCACATGGAAAATTTCCACGGCTAATGTGTGAAAAAATTGTTAACATTCCAGAAAGGTATTGACTTTGTGGTACTGACTCATGCAATACTCTTAAAGATACTGTAAGCAGCATGCACTCATACTGGTTTGAAAGCGGTGCTGCAGGTTTGCCTGGTCATTCCACTTGATTGGATGACCGGTATTGCAGTTTTAGAACCAGAACAAAAAATGTAAACTGTATGTAAAATATATTTTTAATTGTTAATAAATCAGCGGTGCCATTGCTACAGTAAAACTAATTGATTTAAACATGTTTACCTCATATATGGGGACACGTGGGTAATTTTTATGAAATATAAAGAAAATATATACTGATTATAGCACCTTTAAGGCCTTGATTTTAACAACATCTAATGTAATACCTTTTTAATATTTTTTAAGACATTGGGGATAAGATAAAATAAGAATGCAAGCATAACTCTGTTAATAAACTAAAGCATGCCTTTGACGCAGTGCACAATTCTGATAGTATTGGGATATTTTATCCTGTAGTGCAGCCTCTCACCGGCCAGAGGGCGCTCTGACTCCGGGAGGCTGAAGATCTCGTGAAAGGCTCCCTTCTTGGTGCTGTGGGACCGGCCTGTGTCCTCTTCTCTGTTCACACCACAGGGGACAGTAGCGAGGCTACTCCTGGAAACTACCGGCTGGATCTACACATGAGGAAGAGGAGGAAGAGTAGAGGGAGATGAAGGAAAGTGGAGGAGAAAAGGTCAACGTGATGCAGAAAAGGTCATGTAGGAGGAATAGGAAGATGAACAGATGAAAGAGAGAGGGCAGAGTCAGTACTGGTTTGTTTACAGATGACTTCCTGCAGCAGTAAACCTTTTGTGAGCTTTAAGAAACGGCCCAGTTTTTATGTCTCTGCAGCAGCCTCAGGTGGGACGTGCAAAGCAAAGTGAGGCCATCATTCACTCAACATTCAACAGATTAGTTTTTAAGAAAACTGGCAAAATTAGGGACTTTGCAAGCAATACTCAACCATTTTATGTTAGTTTTTCCTGCCAAATGTATAAATCAGTAAAAAAACAAAACAAAAACAAAAAAAAAACTGTATAAATCCTGTGTGTGTGTGTGTGTGGGGGGGGGGGGGGGCACAATTGATTAATTTTAATCAGCGATTAATTGGTAGTCTTAAAAAATTATCATTAATTAACTGTTAACCACCAGCTTGACATCATCTATCATTAAGTTTTATAAAAAACAGCCTTTTATTAAATTCAAAGTCATGAACCATAATAAAAAAGTTATAGGCTTATATATTTTAGAAAACAGTTGCTTAATTTGTTTCACTGCTGTACCTAGTCTACTGTACAGCATAACAATTAGTATTTCTTTCAATCGATTAACCATGAACACCACTACCATGTAGCTTAGCCAGCTATGTTAATGGTTTGCCTATTTCATACAAATAATGATATTGGTCCACAGAACTGACTCTAATTACAGTTGGATAGGTAGACAACAAATCCAAAAATGAAGCTTAATAAAGCTGTCCCTGTCTTAAATAAACCGATAACAGTTGAAACCACTGTGAAAGGAAATGCTTCCGGGTCCATTTCATTTCAAACTGAACTGTTCTGCAGCTCTACACCCGCTCCCCGCTGACTGAAGGATCATGGGAGTTTGCCTGACCAGCCCACATGTTCTGTGGATTTGGAGAAGACATCTGACTGTGTCCTCCTTGGCATCCTGTGAGGGGTGAGTAGGAACGGCTATTGGTAAGATTTTAACAGTACTATTACCGTTGTTGATACTGCTTAACAATTCCGTATTTTAGCAGTGCTCTTATCAATACTTCTACTGCAAATAACAATAAGAAGATGGATTACTCTATGTTAAAACATTTGGACATTTTTCATTGTAGCAAAATATGCTTCTTTATGCTTGTAATTATTTTCTTTAAAATATTAAGAATATAAATCTAAATAAAAAGATGAACTAAGTATACTTTATTAAAAAGCAGTAACCTATTTTCATATAAATAAATCCCTAAGATTTTTTCACAGCAGATGTTTCAGGGAAATTTACAAAAGCACCCATGGACAAATACCAAGTTTAGTGTGAGCTGCAACGTTAGCATTCTCTGAAGTAGTTTCGCTTTCAATGTTTTGCCAGATTATTTTGTGTTGCTGTGCTGGCATGTGACGCTGGTTGTTCCTGTGTCTGAACCTACTTTGGTCAAGTTGAGCCACAGTTTTGCTGCTGTGGGTAGGAGCAGCCCCGCCCCTCTGCACTCTGCTCCACTCACACACAGCAACAAAGGAGTGAGCAGTGGTACTCTTTTGTCTGACGGGCGAAAATATATCATGCACGTTTTTGACCCCATGGCATACACCAGTGTTTCCCAACCAGGGGTAAAGGGACCCCTAGGGGTACGTGGGCACATTGCAGGGGGTACATGGAGTTATTTATAGAGCCTCTTTAGAACATATTTAGCTGTCAAACACTGCAGTGAACCAAATCTGGACTAACCTAGGACTACACTGAAATGCACACAACAGGGACTAAACTTGAACTAAACCAGGACTAAAACTAGAATTCATCAATAAATAAACCAGGTCTAAAAATCAGAACTAAACCAGTACTAAAACTAGAACTCATCAATAAATAAACCAGGTCTAAAACCAGGTCTAAAACTAGAACTAGACTAGTACTAAACCAGGACTAAAACTAGAACTCATCAATAAATAAACCAGGTCTAAAACCAGGTCTAAAACTAGAACTAGACTAGTACTAAACCAGGACTAAAACTAGAACTCATCAATAAATAAACCAGGTCTAAAAATCAGAACTAAACCAGTACTAAACTAGGTCTAAAACTAGAACTCAACAAGAACTAAACCAGATCTAAAACCAGAACTAAGCCAGGAAAAAACAGAACTGAAACAAGTCTAAACCAGGGCTAAAACTAGAACTAAACCAGTACTAAACCAGGACTAAAACTAGAATTTATCAATAATAAACCAGGACTAAATCTAGAACTCATCAATAAATAAACCAGGTCTAAAAATCTGAACTAACCAGTACTAACCAGGTCTAAAAGTAGAACTCAACAAGAACTAAACCATATCTAAAACCAGAACTAAGCCAGGAAAAAAACAGAACTAAAACAAGTCTAAACCAGGGCTAAACTAAGACTAAACCAGGACTAAACCAGGTCCAAACCAAGACTAAGCCTGATCCTGGGGGTACACAAGACCAAAAAGGTTGGGAACCACTGGCATACACTGTGACTACTCAGTACCGAAAGTCAAAGTTAGCCCACTGCTCTTTTACATTTTAGATCTACTAAGTTGGTTTGTTTAACATTTGAAAATAAAAGATTTAAACAGGAAAATCCTCTACTCTACTGTAAAACTCTTTAGAGGCAAAAGGAATCCTACAAATGTAAATATACACTAAGAATAAATGTTAATCACATTACTACCATTAACATATAGCCTCTTGCACAACTGTTCATTATGTACCTGCGTTGGTTTTATTGATAATTATTACTACATCTAATGGAGGAGCAGGGATACTATACTGTATTTTACAATAATGAACCATTCTACTAATTTGACATGATGCTACTTTGCAGGACATCTATGATAATGGATCCAAAATGTCAACTTCGTAAAATATAAAGGTTGACAGACATTCCGCATATGAACAATACTTTGCAATTATAATAATAAATGCATAGTTAGTGACATTTTGATCCATTGTTGGGACAAACACTGGCAGTTTTGAGGTGAGCAGAGCACACCAGGCAGAGGGAAGAGCCAGAGGGAGCAGACCATACCTTTTCTACAGCAGAGAGCTGAGAGAGAGAGACCAGAGAGAATGTCACTCCTCATACACCAACACACAATCAACACAACAGCACGCAGACATGTGATGACAAAGTAGTGTTTCCATTAAGTGTAAAATCATCAGAAGTAAAATTTTAAAATGTAAAATGCAAAACCTAAAAAGCAAATATTAGAGATAAACCAGCCATAGAGCCAGAACTAAAGCTGTGATGTTTTGAGCAGTGACAAAGACACTAACTCCAGCCAGAAGGGGTCAGTAAAAGAACAAACGGATTCTGTACCGCCTATTTTATTTCTAAATATGACTTTAAATTAGCTTTATATCTCATGAAAACGCAACTGAAACTGTCTGACATTTATATATTATTGACAGAAGCTGTGACATTTAAAACTATTGATCAGTGTTATACTTGGACTCTCTACAGGTAGCTCAAAGGTGGGAGCTCACCCCTGGTAACATCAAACACTTGTGTGACCTGTAGCACCCACAACCACTAGCACCTGTATGGTCAGTGCTTAGGGATACCTAACTACGAAATACAATATAGGAAATGGTCCTTAAGCATTAGATCAGCCAAAAAGTGCCCTATGTTAAATACAGTAGATACTATTTAAATTCTCATCAGAACAGGCATCTCAATGTGACCCAATGAAACAAATTTTGACTATTTCTCAGCAACATATCTCTTTTCCTTTCAGCTTTTCCCTCTTGGGGCAAATCATCTACCTCCTAACGTGCAGTGATTCGATTATTCATTTCACATATTTTTTACTCTGAATGCCCTTCCATTTATCTGGGCTTGGAGCCAGCACAATGAATACACTGGCTTGTGACGCCGTGTGGCTGGATTATTTCTTAGCAACATATATGATGGCATTATTAACGGAATATTGGTATCGCAAGAATCTAAATATATCGCAATACCGCTGTGGTCTTCCATCTGACAGAGATTTACACTGAAGAATCATTTTCCACCAGAGCCTTAAAAGAACATGTGTTGTGACTAAATAAATATGTTTAAAAAGTCCAGTTTTAGTGGTAATTTAATTAATTTAGTCACAGCTTAGCCTTGTTTTATTTCTGGTTTAGTCTGTGTTAAGTTTTGATTTTGTCGCTGTTTTTGTGAAATGTAGTGAATTTACCTTACTATGTTATGAAAAGTAGGCTCTATTTTCAAATATCGCAATAATATCGTTATCGCAATTTTCAACATAGTTATCGAAACTCGCATGTTTTCTCCATATCGTGCAGCCCTAGTACATAATATGAATGTGTTAATTTCTCCTGAGCAGAAACAAGCAGAAAACAAAGAGACACAGCAAATACAAAACAAATAGTACACTTCAGATATAGTGCAACAGAAGTGTGTGTTTTGACTGACTAACCCGTCTGGACACTGCAGCGTTGGTCCGCTCTTTTAGTTGGGGGTCTGTAGGGAGGCTGTTCCACACGATGTAAGGCGTGTCGTACTTGTCCCGAAGTTTAGGACAGCTCTTAAACAGGAAGTCTATGATGAAGAACTTAATCCCCGCATAAAGACCTAGAGAGGAGACAGTCAAAGAGTCGGTAAGAGTTTAATATACAGCGTTATCAGCGTTGTCTTGCATAACACGCATTTATTTGCAAAAGAATTCTAAGCCTTTACGACTGACTCAGCTCTGCGTCCTTCACATTTTAATTCAAAATCCCTCACATTTAAATTGAAGCATTGTGAACATTTGCATAAACAAGATAATTTGTTGCAAAAACACTACGAGCTACAAGTCACGGTGTACTTGTGACTATGTTATGATCGAAAACAGATCATTAACTCACACTAAAATGCATGCTATTTTTTGTTCTGCTAAAGGTACTAATTATTACCAATATTTTGTTAATGTGGTTCAGTGCAGTTCTTTTGGATAACAGACCATTGTAGACTGCACAATCCACATTTGGAGAAAGAAACAGAGGTATTAAACAAACATTAACCCATCTAATGTAGTAAATATGTAAAGAAACACATTGTTTATTTGGGTTGGAGTCTGGTGATTTATCGAATTTACCTCCGTGTTGTACTGTCCTTGAAAAGCCAAAGTTTAATACATTTCTGAATACTTTTAAGAACTTGATGATACCCTATATTTAAGTCCATCAAAGTTGGACATAAATTGACATAATGTGTGGCTCTACAAGACATAGTGTACTCCGGGTAAACAAGAAGCAGAAAACATAACCAGAGGAATGCTACACAACATGAGGATAAATGCTTTTATTTGTCTGTGCTTCATTGAACTCAAGGATTTCTGAAGCTGTTTATTCAGTCCCTTACCCATCATGAAACCCATCAGTTTGTATGGCAGGACGCAGGAGGTGATGAAAGCCACCAACAAACAGATATAGAGTTTCCTGGTGCTTTCGGGCTGAACCCACATGAATAAGCTACAAATGAACAGACAAACAAAACAAAAGTTAATTCAATGTGTACAATTTCAGGTAAATTATATACCTACTGCAGTTTGTACAGTGATGTTGACTTACTTCTTTATCTTCTCCAAAACATCTGCCATCTTACCAAAAAGGTTCTGTAAAAAAAAAAAAAAAAAAAAAAGAAAGAAAAAGAGAAGTACTGTATATTATTACTATACTACAAGTAGTAATATTCAAGTGTAAATGTACCTGTGCTTTTTGTGCAACATCTAGTACAAGCTGAAACTTCTCAGACACAGTTAGGTCTTCCTTTGGCGGCTCCTGCTGTAAACAAAAACACAATAAACGAATACATTGACCTTTACTTCCTTAGTGGTCACATGAACTCTGTAATTTACAGAGGGAAGTGTGAAATGGTCATACCATTGGTTCAGAGACCTCAGGCACAATGCTCCACTGGATCCTCCAGCCTCTAAAAACAGGAACGGGACATGTGAGACATGAGCACAGCATTTTCTACGAGACATACTGCTTGGGTTAACTTTGGTCAAACAACTACATAATATAAGAATGTGGTATTATCATGTTTTAAACCCAGCAAAATGCCTGATGTACCAATGACCCTTTGAGCCAAGCCAATAACAGCTTGCAGAAGGAAAATACAGCAAAATTATGACAGTAGGCTACAGTTAATTTAGTTCTGGATTTGACTTTAAGTCAGTAATTATTACTGTACACCTGACTCTTGTGTGTACGTATTTTAAAAGCTTCAGTCTAGGGCTGCACGATTTGGAGAAAACATGTGATATTCAATAACTATGTTGAAAATCGCGATAACGATATTATTGCAATATTTGAAAATAGTGCCTACTTTTTGAACATTGTAAGTTAAGTTCACTACATTTCACAAAAATGTAAGCTCCTGTATTTACAAATCAAAACAGCGACAAAACTTAACACAGACTAAACCAGGAATAAAACAAGGCTAAGCTGTGACTAAATTAATTAAATTACCACTAAAACTGGACTTTTTTTAAACATTTTTATTTAGTCACAACACATGTTCTTTTAAGGCTCTGGTGGAAAATGATTCTTCAGTGTAAATCTCTGTCAGATGGAAGACCACAGCGTTATTGCAATATATTTAGATTCTTGTGTTACAGATATTGTGTTTGCTGAGATTGCAATAACGATAATTTGGCAATATATTGTGCAGCCCTACTTCAGTCTTTTACAAACTGACCCAAATTGAAGCATTAGAGATACAGTATATGTACGAGACCCATTAAAGGCCCATTCAGTAGGTGTAGTAGTTTTACCTGGCGATGAGGTAATTCAAAGACAAGCGCAGGATGGCCAGGAAGAGGAACATGGGAATGGCCCAGCCATGCCAAGCAGCATACATGTAGATCTGCAGATATACATTAAAGTTAATGCACAACTTGAGTGTAAATTGTGAACTATCATTCTTCTTATGTTATCAAGCTACAGTTAGGTTTGTGTGTTTCATGTTAAGTTAAACAAACACTATGCACTGGCTTTAGAGGCAATACTAGAAAGACTGCTGCAGTTGTACAGCTCAATCATCCCTGAGCTGATGGCTTTGGCCTTTTCCATCAAGCCTCAATAAACAGGCCAAGGATGATTCAGAGCAGTCAGGGTAGTAGGCAGTAATGTCACTGTGGGCGCATGAGAGCAAAGGCCAATGTTAATTCAGAGCTTCCCATATGTTTTCATGGAGTCTATGGAGGAAACAGGTTTAATTTATTAATATAAGTAAAGTGGTTCTATATTCCATATTTCCATAGACGTAACAAAATGAGAACATTTAGTCTAAAATATTTATCTGTGAATAAGGTATCTCAAATAGAAATTACAAGAACAGTGTGATTTGAAAGACTATACTCACAATAAAGGCAATAGCAGAGGTGTAGACAGAGTGCCAGTTGGATAAGGCTGAAAGGTTCCTTAAGAAATTAGTGACAGGTCGTGCTCCTCGCTCTGGAACAAGAAGGAAAAAGAAAAACATGAACTTAGTTATAAAGACTGCTCTCTAGTTTTACAACACTGTAGGAGAATTTAAAGGTCAAAGTTCCATCCATCCATTTTCTACCGCTTATTCCCATTAGGGGTCGCGGGTGACTGGAGCCTATCCCAGTAACTTTGGGCCGTAGTCGGGGTACACCCTGGACAGGGGCCAGCTTGTCGCAGGGCTGACACAGAGACAAACACAGACAGACAACCATTCACTAGGGTCAATTTAGAGTCACCAATTCACCCTAACACATGCATGTCTTTGGACGGTGGGAGGAAGCCGGAGAACCCGGAGAGAACCCACGGTAACACGGGGAGGACATGCAGACTCCACCCAGAGAGTTCATGTGATGGTGTGTTGGTCGGCCCGGGGCTCGAACCCACGACCTCCTTGCTGGGAGGCAAGAACGCTAACCGTGCACCCCAGGTCAAAGTTGTTTCATGGAAAACTCCTTTTAACTATTTTACATATTATTTTGGGAAATAAGAATGCACAATATGGACATTCTGCACAGATTTTCAACTAATGAATCTATTAGAATTAGAATACGGAAGGAAAGTGACTTTATTTCAGTAGTTCAATTCAAAAAGTGTATATAGTAGAGTAAAAGACTGTATTTCTGTATTTATTTCAATTGTGATGATTTGGTAATAATTTAAGAAATAAAGATTGCATTTTTCATTAACTGTAAACCACAATCATGACACTTAAATAATGCTTGACATATATTTAAATCTGCGTGTACTGAATCTTAATAAAATATGCGGTTCACTTTGACCTGAACTGATGAAACAAATGATATTAAACTTTTTCAATATAAGACTGTACACATTTCTTTCATAAATGAGGATATATATTTATTTATCTTGAGTTATTTCCGCAAGTAGTTATTTCACCTTACAGCCCAAAAAGTTTCTATTAAAAGAAAGCAACATGGTTATCTACAATCTACTATAAAGAGGTTTACTCCTGTACAGCTATAGATATAAAAAAAAAAGTGTATTTGTGCACTTACTAAGTCGCCGCATGTTTTCTGTCAACCTGCAGAGGAAGAGGAACAAAAAGTGAAGGTCAGAACAGACGCAGAAAGACATCCACAATATAAAAAAAATAAATAAATAGAGTGGAGGTGGTGAAACCTAGCCTTCAATACCAGCATGACTCATACCATTTCACAGAAGAAACATCTGAAATACACATCTCATAATAAAATATCTCTAGTCCTGGTCTAGTCCCTGTTTTAGTCTTGGTTTAGTTTGGGTCTAGTCCTGATTTTGACCTGGTTTAAGTTCTGGTTAAGAACCTGTTAAGACCTGGTTTAGTTCTGGTTTTAGCCAGGTTTAGTCCTTGTGTAGTTCTGACTTAGACATTAAAGCTGCACTTCATGATTTATTTTTCCTTGTATTTTGGTAAAGATAATTTAGTTATTAGAAGTCTTCTGAGAAAAAAATGAGACTTTGAGGTCACCTGTGGGCTGTGTTATAAGAGTTTTTGTTTTAGAGCGAGGGAAGGAACAGTTTAACCAATCACACGCTTTCATAGGACAGGAGCGCTCTGATTGGTCGATACATCCTTTATCTATCCAGAACTAGAATCTATCAGGAATAATGTGAAGGAGCTATTGTTTTATTTCAAAATGTATAGCTTATTCACAGTATTTTTATGTTAAATAATTAAAAGCAAACTCCAGATGTGTGCTGTGTTATTGTGACAGCTCCTGGCTGTGTACAGACTTCCAGGTTTGTGTGAGACTGTGACAGAGCAAAGGAGAAGAATTAGGAAAGGGGAGTGCATCAAACTCAACATTTTTTTAGACACATCTCTTTTACAGTCACAAAATCAGGCAGTGCAGCTTTAATGATCCACAAGGAAGATTGCCTCTAGACTTGATTTAGTTCTGGTTTTGCCCGGGTTTAGCCTTGTTTTAATCCTGGTTTAGTTCTAGTTTAGTCTTCGTTTTGATTTAGCCATATTTTTACTGGAGACAGATGGAAGAGACGTCCACAATAAAACACCGGACAGGAGGTGGTGCAACCTTCAATACCAGCATGACTCATACCATTTCACAGAAGAGAAATGAGAAATACACATCTCATAATGATTTATGTCTCTCTGTGTTGTATACGAACAGAAAGTCTGCCCTATGCATTGATTTTCTGCACATTCAAAGCCAGGAATTTGATGCTTTGGACTTTTGAATGCACACCTATAGGGCTCTGTGTGGCTTTGAAGATCTGCTGATCCATGGGACAAGCACTTCATGTACGATTCAGGACCACACCCACCTTTTAGCACTTAGCAGTTCATTTCAGTTTTATTTTTTAAAATGGTAGCACAAAAACTAAAACCAGGTCTTAACAATGTCTAAACCTGCACTAAACCATGACTAAACCAGGCCTAAAACAAAACTAAACCAGGACTAAACTAGATCAAGACAAGAACTAAGCCAGGTCTTAACAAAATCTAAACCAGAACTAAACCAGGACAAGATCAGGACTAATCTAGGACTAAATCAGGAGTACAGCAGGACCAAACCCAGACTAAACTAGACTAAAAGAGGTCTCAACCAGAACTAGACCCAGACAAAACCAAGACTAAACCCTAACTAAACCATGACTAAACCTGGTCTAAAACAAAACTAGACCAGGACCAAACTAGATCAAGACAAGAACTAAGCCAAGTCTTAACAAGTCTAAACCAGAACTAAACCAGGACAAGATCAGGACTACTCCAGGACTTAAACAGGTCTAAACCAGGACTACAGCAGGACCAAACCCAGACTAAACTAGAACTAAACCAGGTTTAAACAAAACAAGATCATGTCTAAACTCTGCCAAGATCTGGACTAAACCAGAACTAAACTAGTTCTTAACAAGGTAAACCAAGACCAAAACAGGTCTAAACCAGGACTAAACCAGATTGTAACCATGTATAAACGCGGACTACACCAGGACTAAACCCTAACTAAAGCATGACTAAACCAGGTCTAAAACAAAACTAAACCAGGACTAAACTAGATCAAGACAAGAACTAAGCCAGGTCTTAACAAAATCTAAACCAGAACTAAACCAGGACTAATCCAGGACTAAACCAGGAGTACAGCAGGACCAAACCCAGAAAAAACTAGAACTAATCCAGGTTTAAACAAAACTAGATCAGGTCTAAACTCTGCCAAGATCTGGACTAAACCAGAACTAAACTAGTTCTCAATAAGGTAAACCAGGACTAAAACAGGTCTAAACAAGGACTAAAAGGGGTCTCCACCAGAACTAAACCAGGTTATAACCATGTGTAAACACAGACTAAACCAGGACTAGACCCAGACAAAACCAGGACTAAACGCTAACTAAACCATGACTAAACCGGTCTAAAAATAAAACTAAATCAGGACTAAACTAGATCAAGCCCTGGACTAAACCAGAATTAAACCAGGTCTTAACGAGATCGAAACGAGAACCAAACCAGGTCTAAACCAAAACTAAACCAGGACTAAAACAGGACTAAACAAGGTCAAAACGAGAACTAAAACAGGTTATAACAATGTCTAAATGCAAACTAAACCAGGACTAGCCCCGGACTAGCCCCTGCAGTGCTCTTTGTGACTCTAAAGCATCATATCTATTTGAACAGGCACTCCATGTACTATTCAGGGCCGCACCCACCTTTTAGCACTTAACGGTTCCTCTGCCTCCACGGTGCTCTCCTCTGGCTGAAAACGGAAATCTTCAAGGTAAACCCCAAATCGCTCGTACAGCCACTTCTGTAACCGCGAGCTCCACACTTCTCTCTGCTGTTTTTCTGCTGCAAGAAACACACGAGACAGACATAACCTTTTCTTACTTCTCACTTCTACAAAGGGATGAGATGACATATTCAGCAGTGTAATGTGTCTGATAGCACTACTCAGTTTAATGAGAACAACACCTACCTAGCAGCTTGATGACATGAAAATTGGCAGATATTTTTAGTAAAGACAAGTTTGGAACGATCTTGGTTTTAGTGAATTTGTGGTTTGGCCAGTTCAGAGGCAAACATTTACTTTTTTCTTGTACACTGTGTAAAAATGCAACTTGTGAATTAATGCAAAGTTAAGAGTTAGGTATAAGCATTCTACTTCTGGCTAACACATCAGCACAAATGCACAATTAGTATACAGTAGTATGGGTAAGCAAGTATATATGGGGTAGACAGTGTTGCTTTAAGACATTCCCTCTTACACAGAGCTCCAACACACATACAGAAGCATGTCTGCCCTAGATGAGGTGATCTACAATCATAGCCTATTTTCTAATATTAGCTTCTGTCTCCCTTCCTCTTTTTCTGGCTCTCAAAATTCACTCACAGGGTCACAGTAGGTCAAACTGACAAACACTGTCGCTGTTCAGCCGCAACACTGAGGAAAACAGATATTTCTATATGGAAAGTGCATTGGTGACCTACACTTTCCCCCCATTTTCAGCAAAATGACATTATTTTGAAATGGGGAAAATGGTTAACTCTCAAACACAAAGCTGTATGTTTAAGAAAAGCCCCTTTTTCAACAATGCACCACATGCTTCCTATATTACCACCGCACATCCTGCTGAACCTCAGTGACAAACTTTTTGTTTTTTTTATAACTAGCTCCTTCTCCTTTTGCAAAGATGTCCAGGTGATTGATGGCAAAAGCTTTCTTGCCATTACTCTGGTCTACAGTTCTCTCCACAGATGATTCCCTTGTAACCCCTTAGCCCAAATTATGCAAAAATGTTTCAATAATAGTCTCCCTACATGGCCTCCACATATCCTCTGCTCCTCGTGATTTACTCCCACACAAAGACGTCAAACTCCACTCATTTCCTGTCGGTGCACCCACTCCCCAATGCAGCTCTTACCTGTGCCATTGTTGGAGGGAGACTGCTGTTTTCGGGGCGGCTGTGGCGGAGAGTCTTCGAGCCTAAAGAGAAAAGACAGAGACAGGGTTAGATACATCATGTTTCTTTATCATCAGCCCCAGAGCAGACCTACTAATGTTAATATGTAGAGATCTGCTGCAATGCATAAACTAACAACTGCAGGGAGACTGGAATAACACATTAGGAGAGAGTGAAATATTGATGCCTCATGGCTACTGCTTAAAAAACAAGTAAAGGACAAGACAAATAAAACAAAAGTGTAGGTTTTCTTTCTTTTTTTTTTTGTAAAAAATGGTTCAGCATTAGGAAGTGAGTTCTTATTGATTACTATAGCTGCCATTGCCCTATTTTGCCAATTACTAATCTAACAAACAATTACAAATACTGATGTAGGTAATACACTTTTTCACTTTTTAGTAATAATCAGAAAGACACAAAATGTCATATTTTAATATATACAGTACTGCACAATAAATTGTTGGTGAGGGTACGTACAAGAGTGAATACAAAAATATAAACCTGCCAAGTTTTGTACTGCACAGACAATATGACATAAGTAATCATTATCACTTAATCATTATTTCATGAATAACTAAATAATTAAATACACATTATATACAAATTAAAAAGGCAGCAAATGCAAGCTCAGGCTGTAGCTAACATTTTCAAAACAAAGTATAAGCAGATTGTGTGTCTTGATGAATTCTGAGGCATTGTTTATTAAAATACAAAGACGTGTTTCCTTTCTGTGAGTTTCACTATGAATATATTGCTACACTTAAAAGAATAACTTAAGATGAAGAATAAACAACATCAGTATGTAAAAAGCAGATGTGGTTTCATGTTTAATAAATTGTGACTTTATGGTTTTGGACAGAATGACTTGAATAATGATCTGTGTGATTAGTCATCAGACATTTACACAATCTCATGCTATATTTGAGCTGATGTGTGAGCCAAATACCACACTGTGACTCTGTGAGAATATATTATAGCAGTGGCTCTTAAACTTTTTATACCAAGTACCAAGACTAGGATCCAAGTTGGTTAATTCATCTTTAAAAAAATACCAGCGACTCCTGAGTACCAATAGGAAGACCTTGTGTAACACCAGTGGGAAAGAGTGGACAACAGCATGTACACAGATGCTTATCTAACTTAGTGTAGCTTTTATCATGCTCAAGGGCACTTCTGGATGTCTGCCATACATTTACACGCTGCTGTTAAGTGATTATCTGTGAATATATCTCCTCTAATTCTCTCCGTACAGGCCTGATTGTTTATGATTTCTTTCTAATTGCAAGCATGCCTCCTGAAAACTAAACTCAAATTGATAATGCCCAGACCAATCCAGTTACAAGTTAAGTGAATATCTGTGAACATATCTACATACAGAAAGTTCACTTCATATATGTATAGTCCTTGTCGCCATGTTTCTTGCTATGCCTTGGAGCGCTCTTAGTGGAATTTCCCATTGGCAGCCATGGAATCATCTGATCACTTAAGACTCTAGTGTTTTGCCAAGAGGCGGTCTTTCCTTGATACCAGCGACTGTGGCTCCTGTGTCACAGCATGCATTCTGGCTGACCCAAAGCGCTCCTACTGCACTCTTTCCATCTCCCTAAAGATCACAAACACACCTCCACCCGGGAACTCCACGCCTCCCAAGCTGCTAAGGCCTATATTTAAACATGGAGTAGCTATGGGAATTGCAAAGAGTTAGACGCAAACACCATCTGACGTGAGCCATCAAAATCTGTGCTGAAATGAATTGTTACAAATTGCAACAGCTGTCCTTTCCTCAGTACTGTGCTCCCTATTTCCACCCATCACTATTGGTTTGTCTGTCTCCAATCACTTTCCTGTCTGTGTTTGTTTTGTACCTGGTTTTGAGCAGGTCGTTCATCTTCTGCTCCAATTCCAGCCTCTTTGTCCTTTCTCTGTCCAGCTCTTGTCGTATTGAGTCCACATTGGTCTCTTCCCGAAGCTTCCTCAGCTCCTCTTCTGCAAAACACAATGCAGGCACAATAAGTTAAAATTAGAGCCTGACCAATGTGTGATATAGGTCAGCACATAAATAGGATCTCTATTTATAGCTAAACAATGCCCAAGTCACACATAGGTCTCCATTACAAAAGAGGTTTTGAATGGAAATCAGTGCGTAACAGCAAACTTGTTCTCATTTTCACGTATTCCATTTGTCAAATTAAAAGATAAAATGAAGCCATTGTCTAACGAAAGCCACAGTCTATTAAAAGTACACATATTTGAGAATCAGAAGTGGGAATGTGATGATATTAGGGCTGCACAACATATCGCAAAATGATCGTTATCGCAATATAAGCAAATGCAATATCTGTATCACAAGAATCTAAATATATCGCAATAACGCTGTGGTCTTCCATCTGACAGAGATTTACACTGAAGAATCATTTTCCACCAGAGCCTTAAAAGAACATGTGTTGTGACTAAATAAAAATGTTTAAAAAGTCCAGTTTTAGTGGTAATTTAATTAATTTAGTCACAGCCTAGCCTTGTTTTATTCCTGGTTTAGTCTGTGTTAAGTTTTGATTTTGTCGCTGTTTTTGTGAAATGTAGTGAATTTAACTTACTATGTTCGAAAAGTAGGCTCTTTTATCAAATATCGCAATAATATAATTATCACAACATAGTTATGGAATTTCAACATAGTTATGGAATATCGCATGTTTTCTCCACATCGTGCAGCCCTAAACGATATCCCATTCAAACCTAAACTACTGATTTAGACACAAAAATATCCAATACTTTAAGTGTCAAAAGAACTAGTAAAATGCACCTTCTGATTCCTAGAGTTTGGGAAAACAATGAGTATGATTTTGCTGAAGAAAACATGAATCTGGTATTATGTTTTAATTTGGTCTCGGTCCAAATTAAGATTGAATTCAACTTTTACTCTGACTTTAGAAAATACAGCCATAATCTTATTAAGGCTATCCAAATATCACTAATCATATTGTGTACGGCAATGTTTAACATAGTTATCACATATTGCACACATTTTTCTAATACCATGCTGCCCTATCTTGTGTCACAACATGTCTGCATTGCTGTCTCTCCTTCACCTTCACCTGTCCCTTGTACTTCCTCTTTGTCCGTCAGCTCCTACCACAGGGGCGGCTCAGGTGTCAGGGCTTTCTAAACCCACAACATCAGCAGTAGTTCCTCTCAGGCCATTGTCCCCACTAAAGGGACACATGAATATTTAAGTAGAGGCGGCAATTAAAACCTAGAGCCACAAATGAAAATACCTAGAAGCATTTGCATGACCTTAGACAAGAAACCAGAAAGGTCAGACGGGTTTGACAGATCCGTGTTTTCAGGCTACAACATACTAATTCAGTTCAGAACAGAAAAAGTTTAATTATTGCTGATTTATAACCAACGCTTTAAACTATGGCTGAACAATTTTGGTGAAAATCTATTTTTAAAAATCAATGTTGCAGTTGTGATTTGTTATGTGATTATTTTTCATTTGCAATTTTCCAACCACCACAATAGGAGTGTAGAAAAAAAATAACCTTGTAGGCCAAAATCAATGTTGCATGAATGATATATTTATTTTTATCACAGTACTATAGTAACGGACTTGTTGCGCATCAAGCCTTAGTGTAAACATGTATTAATGACGACAATAAAGCACTGACAATTCAAAATGATGTCAGTGCATCACTCAGTATTTAAATAATCATAAAAACACACTTCAGTTTACTAGCTGTTCTTCAAGTAAATCATATTTTTAGGGCTGACAGTCTTTGATCACTTAGTTGATTAATCGGTTGGTGAGGTTTTAGTTGACTAAAATTTCATTGGTCGATTAGTTGCATCGAAAAAGCAAGTCTAATTTACTACTTTATAACTTTTATTTTTCACTTTATTTAATATAACATAGATGATTTTTCAATAACATAATGGATTTTACATCCATCTACATCCAAGTCACTTTTTTGTATGCGACTGGTAAGTCCCTCCACATTTTCTTTTGGTGGATTAATTGCTGTACTGGGGATAACTTTGGTCGACTACAGCCCTACATAATTTACAGTCAGTAACAGAAAAATAAAAGACAGATTATATACCACTCTGCCACTAGCAAACTTGTTTTTTTGGTACAGTCTCTTGAATGTTGTAGCTTATAATACGCACTTTTATTTGTAATTCAACTCGCAAAATTGATATATAGCAATTTAAGATGGAGAAGAAACAGAAAGAAAGCAATACATGATAAAACTAGTTTCACAATCCCACATATACTAAATGGTTAAAATTAGTTTCTTAAGTCCATTATAAGGAGACTAGATTTATAATACTATAATGTGGCTGTCAGATCACCTCTTTCTCATCACCTAATCTCATATCTCACTACATATTTTACACAAATCCATTAAAACTAATAAAACATTTATTGCCATTGCCAGTGCGCTCTTCCACATTAATGCAGGGCAGCAAATTAACAGCAAACAGTAAAATATGGTTGCCGTGTTTACAAATAAGAAATAAAATGAAAGTGCTGGATTATCTTTGTTAAAATATATTGTGGTTCAGAGTAGGGCTTCCACTAACAATTATTTGATAATTAATTAATCTGATAATTATTTTAGAATCAATGTGGTTACATTTTTTGTTTCACTGGGGTTAAACAAAGAAGAAAAAACAAAAGCATGACTTTTTTTTTTATCAAAAACACAAAATTTGCATTCACTGTTTATGTGGCAGTGATAATAACACCTCCTCTCTCAGCACATGACATGCCTCAAATACCCCAAATAACAATTAATCGATTGCTAAATTTGTCGACAAGTATTTATATAATTGATCAATCTAATTAGTTGTTGCAGCCCTGGTTCGGAGCTTTAAAGGCAAAAAAAAAAAAATGATATTAATGTTTGCACAGAAATAATAATAATAAAGAACTGATTTAACAATTTATGTGAATACAACATTTTTTTCCAGCTTTTCCCTTTCATCACCACAGCATATCATCTGCCGCTAGGTATGCAGAGATTTACACATTAATATCAATTTCTCACACCCCTACAGTAAAGGTTTTCCTACTTTATGTATTTTTTGTCTCCCATCAGTAGTGCTTTTGGTAGTCAATGAGTATGTAAATAATGACATGTGATATATGATCATGCGTTTGTGTACGTAAGTAAACACAGGGTTGCAGTGGACTAAGCAGCTTAGTGCAGTCTGTGCCAGGAGGTCCTCCACCAGCTGTAAACCTATTAGACAAATGCATAACAGCAGAAGGCCCTAAGCATTCTGGGTAGAGCAGGCGCAACGGAAAGCAACAATTAAACATTTATGTCACACTTTTATGTGAAGGCACTTTCACTTGCATGTGTAATGGGTAATAGTAATGTTCACTTCAAATAATGTTTCCATCCACTTTGTAATTTATAACACTTGGTTGAATATATATATTTATATATTTATATATATATTTTCTGTGCAGAAGAAAAAAGTAAAACTAAACTAGAACCACTCGCAGAACAGAGACATCTAGAAACTGGTCCTATCTTGCAATAGTAAAATTCTCTTTCCATTGAACCTTTATATCTCACAAGAGTAAAGAATCTGCTACAACTAATCATTTATTCTAGTGTGTTCAAGTTAGTTCCAGTTCAGTATCTCTGGTCTGTATGCATCTCTTCACGCTTTACTCTCACATTCATTCACAATAGGCACCTTCACATTCACCAGTTCACCAAACACTGCATGACTTTTGACAATGGCAAGATGTAGGCCTGAGGATCAAGCCCAATGCAATCCTTTGAGACAGGAAAGCTAACCACTCCGCTACTGTGCCATCACAATATTTATTAGTATGATAAGAACTAAGGGAGTAACGATAAGTTTTTGCAACAATACAATATGTATCGATTAGAAGTGTTTTGATACAATTCAAGAACGATATTGGCTAATTTGGAACGATACCATTCGATACGATTCAACACCTTCGTATCAATAATCGACGCAGCAACTTTTGTCAAAAATCATAAAAGTTTACTCTCTAATGTAGCATCGTGGCCGGGGTTGATTATGTCCAGCAGACAGAGAGTGAAGAAAAGTTGAATATAACATTTTATTTAATTAAAAACACAAAATTTATCCCCAAAAAGCCATATCTGGTTTTATCTTAACATACAAATTTCCAATTTCGATATTTCAGATATTATCAATCGATACTTCATGTGTATCAATATTCACTTCCTAGAAAACGATACGATTCGATACAAGGTCATGTGTATCAATGTAGTTGTATCATAGGAAAAAAAATCAATACATTGATACAGTATTGTTACACCACTAAGAAGGGAAAATAAGTCCAGTAATCATATATTTAATGTTTTTGTTAATGTTATTTTCAAATTCAGAAACATCTGTGTACCACTGTGAGAGCGCACATACCTCCAGTCACACACGTACCACAGTTACAAGAGTGAAAATCACCGGAGCCACTGTAAACAACAGCCTTGCCCCAATCCACAGATATAATTAAGTCTCTATCTCCTAAATATAGCTCCTGGGCCTATGTTACCCTATCACTGTGACAGTCCATTTTGAGCCACGATAAAGTTGACTATTTATCTGCTACACACTCACTAAGGATTAGCTAAATTCCATGCCGTGACATGACAAAAAAATTTGTTTGGGAGATGTTGGAAGATTCACATCACTTACTGCTATCAACCCTTTTAGAAATATGAAAGGAAAACCAGTCAGTGATAGCTAGCTGATATATCGTTTTTCATTTTGGCTTTCACCTTCTGGGGTCAACACAGCAAACCATCTGCCTCCTAGGGTGCAGCGATTTTAATATTAATATGTCATAAGTCTTACACCGGATACCCTTCCTGACACAACCATTTACCAGGGCTTGGGACTGGCACAAAGAGTACGCTAGCCCCTATGACATATGATGGTTAGTTGTTATAAAGATAAACAGGTTCTAGCACAGTGATATAACTTACTAATGTTGAGATTGATTTTATGGCTTTTGAGCTTGTCCACTGTCCCGCTGTAAAGCATCTCAAAGCTATCAAAGGTGAAGTCCTCCATTTTGGGCAAACCCATTCGTCGGTGCAGTCGTCCGGTGCCTGGGATGCTGCTGCCACAGGAGCGGGACGGTAGAGAGGCCGCTTTGGGAAGTCCTTCAAATTGAGCCATGGCCATAGTTCATATACTTTCCAACTGAGACTACAAGGATAAATTTAGTAGATGGTCCATTCCACTGTCAGACAACACTCCTCCTTTTGCGTTGATACTGACTTGTTACAGATGTCCACACAGCAATGATCATTAAACAAAGCTGGTCTGACTGTAAGTTGCTGGGTGAAAATGAAAGGGGACACAGAGGTGCAGAGAGGTGGGGCTGGGACAGGGGCCACTGAGCTAAGAAGGTCAGGAATCTGAGATTTCTGAGTGCGCTGGCAGGCATATACTGTATAATGCAATGCTTTCAAACTGTGGTGTGGACACTTCTGGTGATTTGCCAGCTCTTTCTTGAAGTAATGCTATGCCTAATATTTTCTGCAATACTGAAAAAAATAAATAAATAAACCATGCCATGCCCTGCCAACATTTCAGGTGCAGATGCCATTTTTGATGTAATCCAAGGGTTCACAAGCCAGTGTACTCCTTGTGCCAGTTTCAGGTTTAGATAAATAAAGACGGTTGCATCAAGAAGGGCATCTGACATAAAACCAATGCCAAATAAATACGCAAATCATTGCACACTAGAAGGCAAGTGATTATTATGGCAAGCCCAGAAGGGAAAACTACTATTTACTATTACTATTTGAATAAAACATTATTTGTGAGAGCATAATAATAGCATTATAATCACATAAAAATCCTAGGTAAAGTAAATTCTACTTTCACACAATTACAATAAATTTGGAGACTGCACTTTTAACATCATACAACAGTATGGTAAGCCATGAATCTGCCTCATGAGTGACAACAGACAGCAAAATGTCAGAGATGCATTAGGCACAGCAGAATGAAAAGTAAACAAATGAGCCTTGAAACAACTCTTTCAACTGCTTTGTCACTCTTGGTATCAATTTATCATACACTTAAGTATCATAATATTTTTGTGTGAATGCTAACTCGAATAGTTTACATTCTTGCCCTCTTGTTTTACTATTGAAAATATCTTGTGAGACCACTGATGTGCTGTCACGTTCCCAATCTCTATTGCACTGATACTGCACTATAGTATATAGTATTGATTTTGACATGATTAAGTTTTGTATGGTATGCTTACCTGACTGGTGATGGCTAGATAGATACTACTCAGATTGTAGTACTCAAGAGGACAAATTTTTAACTAATTTGAGGTCCACTGCTTGTGCATTATTTCTGTCGTGTGTTTCTGTAATTTAATATATTAGATGTGATATTATATCTTATTTTCTTAGCACTTATCATTTTATTTTGGTTTTCATTTACAAAAACAAACTAACAAATGGTATATAAATACTGTAAATACGCAAGCACAGCTAATCGCATTTCAACTACACAGGCCAAGTTTTTTAAGAGCTCAAAGGAAAAGTACAGCGTGAGTTGCTCAATCCAGGCCAAAGACAATCGCTCCTTTCACTGGAGTTTGGAGGGGGTCAGAGAGAGAGGCAGGACAGTTCCCATTAGCCTCCCATTGTTCCTGCGCTACCCTGATCCTCTGACATAAGTTTGCATGAGCAGAAAGGAAGGCTGAGTTTTATAATGTTCATATTCATACTGTGGAATAGAAAAAGCAAAAAAACAAAACAAAACAAAAAACTGGTACTTAAAAGGCGTGGGGGCACACAGGTTGGGCAAGGTCACATTTAAAGCATAATCATGCTTTAAGGCTAACAGGGATTATAGAGTTAATATAGATTATTAAATTATAGACCAATATAAAACTTCTATAAAGGTAACATTAAGTTGTGGTATGTTGTTTCAGCTGGAACTATATTTCAGTTATTTGAGGAAAACTATATTAACCTATAGCATATTGCAATATAAATATTTTGTAAAAAAAAAAAAGAAAAAAAAAAAGAGAAGTAACTAAATAAATAATTAAACAGATCCTAGATATCTTTTTTTTTAAATAACTCAATAGATTATTTGAGCTATGTCCATCTTGAAAAATGACCTGAAACGAAGACTGGGCTGCTTACCTGCAACTTTTAATAACTATTCCTATAATTGGTACAAAGAACAAGAGGTTATCAAAGTAGTCTACTATGATTTGCTTGTACTGCTAGAGAGACTTTGTACATCTTTTATGAAGCACGTTAACTTGTACTGACATGACCCTTCGATCGTACCACTGCAGAGAAAACCAGGCTTGTGTGTGTGTATATCTGCACTTTTTCACAGCAAAGAAATAAACCTGCCGTAACTAATCTGGATAATTAATGTCTCCTAATCCAATGTTGTGTGATGAGGCAGGATAACATCTGCTGTTTAATCACATCACAGATATCTGCTCAAAGCTCTGTGGACATAAACAAACTGCAGACTTACTACAGGACTGGAGTCAATGGTAATGATGCCACGGTATAATTTAAGCGGTGAACTCCTTGTTTTCTCTTTACGGATCGGTGAGGGGAGCTGGAGACGACACACCCTGAAAGCGCTTCTGTCCCAAAGCGCACCCCTCCCACCGGAGTTTGTCCTTCGTTTGTGAGGCGCGGTACAGAGCCCTTGAGTTTTAATGGTTGAAACTTCTGCATTAAACTAGACAGCGAATCTTCGCATGTGATGCTCTCAGCCAATCAGATCTGCAAGTTTATAACCGTATTTATTTGAGATAAGAAAAAAATATGTCTGCCCTTTTATTTTATTATTTCATACCCCCAAGTTTGTTTAAAACTAATGTTAATGCTAGGAAAATGTTATTGCCATAATTCTGTATTTGCACTATAGACACAGATGTTGATGTAACTGTAATGCTTTTTCAAGGCACAAAATAACATTGTGATTAGGGGTGTAACGATACATTATTGCAACGATACATACATATCAATTAGAATTGTTTCAATATGATTCAAGAGCGATATTGGCTAATTTGGAACATACGATTCTATACAATTCAGCACCTTCATATACAGCAACTTTATGCCAAAGATCATAAAAGTTTACTCTCAAATGTAGCATCACAGCCAGGGTTGATTATGTCCAGCAGACAGAGAGTGAAGAAAAGTTAAATACATTTTATTTCATTAAAAACACAAAAATTAATGTGTGCCAAGATATGTCTAAATCAAATATTAGCTTTACTGATAATGCTAAAGCTGATTTATTAAAATTACATACTACCTAATGGCCAAGTTGTTTTTGTTTACATTTGTTTTGGTTCCACAACTGCATTGCCGATCGGCCAATCAGAAAAGAGGCCATTGTTTGGTTTAGACGGCAGTACCGTTTTCTAACCAGTACGAGTGCATGCTGTTTACAGTACCTTTAAAAATATGCAGGGTAATTCTTAAATGCATTTCTGGTAAGTATACTGACGGTAAAACCTATATCCACTGAAAACTGATGATTTCAAAACAGCAGCCCTGTACTTTTCTGTACAGTATGTCAACAATTTCAAACATGTTACAAAAGCAATTTTTTTTACTCAACCAATTCCTCCTATTACCACAAACCTCTGCTTCTTGTGGCATGCTCCAAAAGCCATCAAATCCTAAATGTTTTAGTAAACAAATTATTTTCCTGTTGACAGTCTCATTAGCAGGCTCAGGGCAAGATTTTGTCATTGTCACTGTGTGTGTTTACAGCTGCCATGAGTAATGACTCCTGCAGAAGAAATCACTGCCACAATCATCTTCAACAATATAAACTGGAAGTGGTGGTTTATGAGACACACTGCATTTAACATTTACAAACTGTAGCTCATTTTCTTAAACTTCTTGGTTATTAAACTGCTTCATAACAAAATAAATTGTTTGTAAAATGCCTCATCTCATGGAGCTCAACAGAGCCCGCCCACCCCTGGTTCCACAAGTAAAATTCCCTTTCATTTTCCCCATTGACTTTTCGAAAAATACCTATGGAGTTTAAAAGCTTGACAATCATGTGGTAACTCATGATGATAACACGTTTAGTTTCTATCAAAAAGATTAACTAAAACTTGAAAATTCAGCAAAATGTGTTTGTAACTTTGTCATTTACACGTTTCAGATGCGTATTTATAGCAAAATATTTGTTTTACGGTGATGAGTTACCACGTAGCTGATTAGCCTCTGTCAAGCTGTTAAACTTTTAATATACAGATTATAGAAAAAGTCAAATGGGGAAAATGAATGGGAATTTTACTTCTGGCACCGGGGCTGATCGAGCCCTGCTGAGCTCCATTGCAGTCCATTTCAGCGTCCATTTTAGTTTCATTATTCCTCTCTCCAGTGTGGAACAGCAGCTAAGACACTATTGATCCAGCCTTGCTGTCACTGTCACTACATGACCATACATGAGACAGTCCCACCCTGACATCTTTTTTCTCAATAGTTGTGGAATAAAATGGGGTGAAGCTAGCTACACAATGCTAAGATAACTTACCTTATGTACAGTAAGTCTACAGTTTTTTTTTTTTTAGTTTTTTTTGCAATAATGGTATACAACACTCAAAAATAAGGCTCAATAGGACTACAATAGGACTAAACCAGAACTAAACAAGGTCTGAATTACAACTACACCAGGTCTAAACCATGATCAAACAATGTCTAAACAAGATCTAAACCAGGACTAAACCAGTTCTAAACCATAACTAAATATTTGACTGAATAGAAAAAAAACAGGACTGTATGCTGCCTAAGGCCCCTAGTTGTAGCCACCTGTGCCCTCCCAACAGGAATAAGCAGATGATGAATAAATGGGAGGCAAAAGGACATTGGGCAAAACAGGAAATTGATGCAAAAAAAAAAAAGAGAAAGAGAGCACTAAAAGAGAGGACACATTAAGCCAGCTCATTTAGACAAGGTGATTTCCTCTAGCTCTAAACTGCACATTTTACTACCAATATGAGAGTCATTCCAGCCCTGCTGCCCTGGGACCAGTGTGAAGTGATGTATGCCATTGATTTTACATGTGTTACTGTAATAATCACATACTATTGACAGAGCAATCACTCAGAGATACTGCCCCCCCAAGTGACTGGCATTAATCTGTCCGTGAACAGCCTCAGTCTCCACTTCCATTTCAATCATGACACGTGGATAAAACAAAAGCAATTGCGTGAAGAGGCAGCACACAGTGAACAACAAAAACAACACTGAAACATCTTAAAATGACATAAGAACTGAGCTACCAAACAAACCAAAATATTGTTTAATTTAATGGTAGGAGTACACATATCCTCTCACTAAAGTTATTTCATTTTTAAGCTTTTTGGTGTAAAATGAAATAAGACACAATATGGCCAACTCACCATATGTCACTCAGGGCTATTACTTTTCCCGATTGACAAAAACAAAGCAAAAATGGTTGTGTGATGTCCAGCACAGTGTTTATATAGCCATGCACTCAATAGCTTTTAGTGTATTATGTATAAATTATAACAAAACTCGTCCTTAAAAGATTATTTATTTTTGCTGAGGGTAATGCACATTGCTGCAGTTTTGGTATAATTTTGTGGAGATATATGGCATGTACATAGCAATAATACAATATTCTGATAAAAAAAACAAAAAACAAAACCTACATCTAAACAGCTTTTTCAGGTTAGAAAAGAAAAAAAATATTAAAATTGTAAATCGTCTTAATATTGGAAAAGAAGCGATTTAGCTTGCCCAGCTCTAATTTCCAAGTGACAGCTTCAATGGACTAAAATGGACCTAAATTAGGACTAACTCAAAACACAAGATTAAACTAATAATTTCATTTTAAGCATAAAACCAACAAGGACTAAATATCTGTTCAAAAATTATATTACACAGAAACTAAACTTAAGACTAAACTCGGCCAAAACAAGGTCTAAGCTCACCATAGAGTGGGATTAAAACATAAATCAGAATTGAAGCCAAGACTGAAATAGGACTAAACTTGAACTAAATGTATGTAATGGTTCTTATTAGGGCTGCACAATATATCGCAAAATTATCATTATCGCAATATCAGCAAACGCAATATCCGTATCGCAAGAATCTAAATATATCGCAATAACGCTGTGGTCTTCCATCTGACAGAGATTTACACTGAAGAATCATTTTCCACCAGAGCCTTAAAAGAACATGTGTTGGGACTAAATAAAAATGTTTAAAAAGTCCAGTTTTAGTGGTAATTTAATTAATTTAGTCACAGCTTAGCCTTGTTTTATTCCTGCTTTAGTCTGTGTTAAGTTTTGATTTTGTGGCTGTTTTGACTTGTAAATACAGGAACTTACATTTTTGTGAAATGTAGTGAATTTAACTTACTATGTTCGAAAAGTAGGCTCTATTTTCAAATATCACAATAATATCGTTATCGCAATTTTCAACATAGTTATCGAATATCGCATGTTTTCTCCATATTGTGCAGCCCTAGTTTTTATTTTCAAAGGCTCTGTCGAAAAGAGCCCAAGTTCTACTGCTGTACTTATACAACAGTTTAAGAACCACTGCTTGTACCTTTAGTTAAACACAGAAGGCCAACATCTACCCCACTCGCTGTAAATTCTGTATTAACCTTATATTACACTGTGCCTGGCGATATAGTCACAAATTAACTAACCAAGTGCCTCCAGAATAGCACAGTACAATGACAACAACATTGTGAGAGAAAATAGGCTTTGTCCCATCCACACACACACACATACCCCATCTGGAAATGGAAACCCATGCCTCCTGTCGACAAAGACAATGTACTCTGAACACTGTGTTTGTTTAAGCATACAGCGTAGGACTGACTTTATTTTGAGAAGCGCAGCCAAAGACGTCAGCGCAGTAGAAAAAAAAAAAGAGGAGGAGGAGGATACGCCCCCGGTCAATTCATTTTGAAACCACATAATTTCCGAGGTTGTAGATGCATCATTCTAAACAATCAGAACAACTGTAATGACTGTGCTTTGCCTTTAAAGTTTACACTGATCAGGCATAACATTATAACTACTGACAGGTAAAGCTAATAAAACAGATTATCTCTTCTTCATGTCCTCAAAATTAATGAGCAGGAAAAATGGGCAAGCATAAGGAGTTGAGCAAGTTTGACATGGGCTAAATTGTGATGGCTAGCCCTGCAGTGGTTCCCAAACTTTTTTGTGTTGTGCACCCCTCGGGCTTTTTGTCATACTGCGAGTACCCCCCTCATTGGTTTACTTGTTCATTTTACATAAAGTGGTCATCTGTGAATCATCAGAATCATCTACTACATCATAAACAAAACATTATAAAATTAGCACTATAGACAAGCAGACATAGTACTGTATATCCAATTTATATTTTAGTTGTTTGGCTGCCTGCCTTCTCTTAAGCTGCACTACAGAAGCCAATTTTAAAAGGCTACACAATTAAGATCCATATCAAAAGCCAAAGATATGAGTAATTGACTGGCTTTTACCTCATTTGGCAGTGTGTTTGAATATATTTCTGATGTCCTACAAAACCTTTTCACTCTGGTCTTATTTATTAAGTTTGATCACATTATCACAAAATATTAGCAACCAATATTTAAAACCTGGATGAAAGGTGCAATTTTTGGTCTGCAAGCGTTTAGTATGCCAATACAGTTTTTGCTTTCACCAACAAACCAAATCAATATGTTATACGTTACACAGTCTGACAGGATCAAAGAGAAGCAATCAAGCTGTGGCTGTGTAAAGCCTTGTCCCTCCCAGGACAGGGTGGCTGACAGGGCTTTTGAGTCTGCTGCACCTCGAGTGTGGAACGCCCTCCCAGACCACCTTAGGGTTCCACAGACAGCAGAAGCCTTCAAAAAAGGACTCAAGACATTCCTTTTTAAAAAAGCCTACTAATAGCCATACAAAAGGCCGAGTAAGGCTGTCCTTATTTTTGTATGTATACAGTATGCCTGTTTTTATTCTTTGCTGTAGCACTTTGAGATTTGTTTTTCAAATGTAAAGTTCCCTATAAATAAAATGTATTATTATTATTATTATTAAAGAAATGTATGCTCTCTATTATCTTCAAGCTCACTTGGAGACTTTAAAATACAGTTGTGCAGCCTATTTTTCTATTTGCCTCTGAAGCTGGATGCCTATTGTTGACCGTAGGGCTGGGCAATATGGCAAAGAAAAAAAAAAAAAAAAACAACCAAACAAAAAAACAATAGATTTTTTTCCTTTCTCAGCCAATTTACAATTTTAATAGATTTTTTCTCTTGTTAGCTGACATAGAAAACATGTAGGTTAATTGTTTTTAAATGAGAATATTACATAGTTACATATTTTTATTTTAGCTATATATTCAGTGACATTAGTGAAGATATTAATGTCATTAATATCTCTATGCTGTATAATGGTCTATTATAATATTCACCATTATACAGCATAGAGTCCTGTGAAAAGACGCTAAATCTAGGGCATGTGGTGTATATATATACCAGGTCTGTGAAAAGACGCTAAAAAGAGCATGTGGCTAATTAGCATACATAAACAAAGACACATAAGTTACCGCTGTTGCTGTTGCATGTCAAACTACGCTGTTTGTTTTGGCCAAACTGCTGCCACATCTAAATGAAGGCATTAAAGGGACTCTGTGATTATCAGTTTTTAGCGTCTGCAGAGTCTCCACAGTCAATATTTAAGCTGCTCTGGAGCTAGCAGCGCCATTAGCCACATCACAGGAAACAGTGCGGTGCTTGGAGGACACCAACTTAGCTAAATTTGATTTTATGATTTTGCTATTTTTGACATCGTCCAAAATTAAAAACACAAATTAATCAAATTTATTCAATTTATTGCACAGTCCTAGTTGACCGTAGTTGAATTTTTATTTGACCATAGTTGATTTTTATTTGACTGACTAACCTCCTCCAGTGTTTCCAAAAGATTGCGGATTCAGAAAATGGAAACCGCGTAAACAAAAGGCCAAATTGCAATCAAACCTTTGTGGATTCGGCAAAATGTGTTGTCGTCTAAATGGCTCGTTAGATATAGGGTTAGGGAAGCACTCCAGACAGACACTGGGAGAACATGCTAACATACGGATGGAGTCTGACTGTATGATAACCTTGACCAAAAATATCACAAAAGACTTATAAACTTATAGTTTATAAACTTATAAATAGGTCATTTTAAAATGAAATGAGACAATTGCCACTTTAAAACGCAACTTAATGCAAAAAAAGCTATTTAAAGGTCATTTTAAATAGTAAAAATTGACATAAAAATAAATAAAAAGTTACCTAGATGAGCGCAGCATTTTTAGCCAATAGTGTGACAGCAAATGGTATTGATAATGTGACATTTTGCATTATACCCTCAAACTGGTTATTGTCCGATGCCTAATGCTAACTCCATCACATAAGGTCCTGCAACATTATATGTCCTACTGTAGCCTTCAACAGACTCTGCCTAAACTGCACACTGTGACATGGGTCAGCCTCCTGGTTATAGCCGATTTTCTCAAAATGTGATTGCACAAAGAAACAGGGACTTAGGTCAACTGTAAGTAGGCAGACTCTGACCTTTCCACTCCATTTACTGAAAACCTCTGAGCATATAGGGCTTATACAGAAAGTAAAGATTTTATCAAAAGTTTTACATAATAACTTCTTAAAAGGTAAAACTGGACTGGAGCCAGACTCATGCTGTTGCAGAACTGCCAGCAAATCCCTTGCATAACTCTTATCATATTGTGTCTCTTTTCCAAGGCTTTTCATTTTTCCTCATTATGCTTTGATGCCAAGAACTATATTAGTCTTGTCAGTCTGCTTTACAACAAAAGCATGCTGGTAGTACTGTGTGTACTAAATTCATAGTATGGCACAGAAATGGTAATTAAAGGATTATTTGCAAGTCAAATGAGAAAATATCTTGTGTTTATAAGAGGACTGTGCACTGCAATGTATACTCGCTTTTGTATGACCTTTATTTATCTGAAAATAAAGGCTATACAGACTATATAAAGGTCAGTTGCTAACTTGGTAAGATTACATCACCAATTACAATAGTGACATTATAGCTGTGGCTCTTTCACATTCATTCATTTACACTAGCCAGTGTACACTTTGTGCTGGTCCCAAACCTAAATAAATGAAAAGAGTTGTGTCATGAAGAGCATCCAGCATGAAACCTATGCCGTATCAATATCTCTAGCAGGAGGATGATTTAGTACAATATAACCTCTGCTCTGACATTCTTATTTTCTTATTTTCTACATTTTTATTTTTCAATAAATTGCTATTTCTATTAAAAATATAAATAGTAAATGTCTAGCTTCCTCCCTGGTGCACACTATGGCATCTGGCACATTATGCTCAGTGCTTATCCCTATGGAACCTATACTACTGAAAAGTCCTTACACAACAAATAAACCCAAGGTTACCCAACAACAAACCTTTTGTTCTGGTCCAAGGTGATTAGTGTTGAATAACAGTGAGTGTATCCATTAGAGTGGAGATAATAATTAATGCTTCTCTCTAGAACTCCATAGAAAGATTAATGAAAGAGAGTCCTATTGTAAGCAATGCTACAAAACAGCCCACTAAAAAAAAGGACTAAAAAAGAAAATAGTAAAAATAGGCACAACATTATAACCATATAACCACCGACAAGATCAACTGAGGAACAGAGATTAGCTCTTCATCATGGCAACTGTCAGTGGATGGGATATATTAGGCAACAAGTGATAATTTTGTCGTATTTAAAGTTGATGCCTTAGATGAAGGAAAAATGGGTAAGTGTAAGTATTTGAGGGAGTGTGTCATGACACAAACTGTGACAACTGGATCAGAGCATCTCCAAAACTGCAGGAAGCTGTGAAGGCTGGCCCCTGTGGTTCAGTCCAACAGACAAGCTACTGAGCTCCACTTACTGAGGAAGTTAATGCTGGTTTTGCTTTGAAAAGGTCACAATACACAGTGATGAACATCTGAACTTAGTAAAAAAAACAACATTTTTGTGTCCATATTTTTTGGGGTTACATGCAATAAATAACTTCTCTTTTATGTCTATCAAATAAGATTTCTCATGTTTGTGCACATTTTAAGCATTTATGTGCCTTTCTTGATGCACTGCCAGTTTTTTGTTTCATTACCGGAACACATTTTCTAATAGAAATATACAGCAATAAATGTACTTTTTTTTTCATAAAAAAAAAAAAAAAGACCAGTTCTTTTAAATGCTTGAGTGTAACAGATAAAGTTTGTTTTGTTGACTAAATAAAAACTATTTAATGGAACTTTTTATCTCATTACCATAACACAAAAAACTTTATTTTTTAATGTCATTTTGTTTGAAAACACCACATTAAAATAACTAATAATAATTTGATGAAGGTATAAATGACCTAAAAGCTAAAGTTAAAATGTTTTAGCCAGTAATTCATATAAATATGTAAAATCAGCAAATGGTGAGCATTACGGTGATGAAAGGGGTGTTTCAGTAATGAAAACCATTGTTATGGTAATGTAAAACATATACAAATATGCACTTCAAATAATAAATCATGAAAAATGCAGTGCAGTTGGTTTTAAACTTATTTATTCTTTGCTGCAACATCTCTTGAAATGTTAATTATGTTGGCAGCAATATGCAAAAATTATTTATTTTCAAAGAAGTAACATAGTTAATTGAATTCCTTAAACCACTCCCTAGAATTCAAAACACAAGTTACATAGACATTGTTTATGAATCGTGTATTGTTTAACAGCTTTTGGTTTACATAATGATGCAGACTGACTTTGAAACTCATTCATGAGCACAGATCTGTACTACGACAGTGTCCGCACAGTAATGAACAAAGTTTGCCTGTTCTATGTCAGATTTGTCCAGAATGTCTTAACCATACTCTGTTATTACAAAAAAAAAGTGTTGTAGTGCAATTTTTGGTGTTTGCTCACAATTGTAGGCCTATATGAGTGTCATGTGGCTCTATGAGGGGAAAAAAAAAAACAACAACACAAATGTACACAAGAAAACAGACGAATAACATTTTTGATGGCCTCTTCATGTAAGCTGTTTAAAATTTACCAGTCTACACTAATGGCACATAATAATTTAGATCAAGTAAATTTTCCAAATCCATATTTCAAGCCTTTGAATTGACTTCTTATATTGTGGAATACAAGATCACATGACTGAAGTTTATACAACAGTATTCACAAATAAATCAGAAAATAAAGTAAAATGTAGAAAAATATTTCCTATGAAATAAAATGTGCACTTTTATTATCGTAACAGGCTCTAGATGAGGTGGTAATGAAAAAACTGTTATGGTAATGAGTGACATTTCGCTTAACTAACATAACACTGACTAAAAACAATAATGAAAATGCTAAAAAAAAAAAAAAAGTCAATGAACTAATCATTGCCCTTTAAAACAGTTTACCTTTAAACTATCAGTTTAATCATAATTAAAAAACAGAAAATATGAAACATTACGGTAATAAACACCCACTGTGGAGAAATCAGGACCTGCAGTGATACTGTTAAGAGCTTTACAATCTAAAGAAGAGCTTTACTCTGTAACCATTCACTATCTTCTCTCCATAGTAATGCACCACAGACCTGGAAAATCTTTCTGTGCAAAAGACCTAATTAAATATATGACAAAAATCCATTCCAATTCCATGGTGGGACACTCTCTTTTTACAAAATAATTGTAAATATGTTTGTGTGACCTATGATTTTTGATTATGGTGATGTTCTTTTTAACATTTCTAACAACACTGGTTTAAATTTTGTGAAACTATTAGATTAGTTGTTGAAATAAATGTAAAAAAAAAAAAAAGAATGGGGATGCATCATGATAATGAATTTTAGTCCACAAATTGTTAAAAAAAAACCTGAATAAATAATTTTGGTGCCTAAAAACAAATAGGACCAGGTTAAGTACAGAGTGCAGTGTAATATTTGCAATTTCCCCACTGAGGGACTAATAAAGGTATTCTTATATAGCACCTAAAGCTGTAAGGCAGTGGTTCCCAAAGTGGGGTCCAGGGCCTCCTGGGGGTCCGCGAAGGTACTACAGGGGGCCCCCAGAGGTTGTCTATACTTCAATTTGCAATTTGAATTTATTTTATTTTATTTAATTTTTTATTATTATTATTATTTCAGACACATGGTTTTGGCTCATAAAAACAAATAAAACATGCAAAAATATAAAAAGTCAATGAAAATATTAAGTACCTAAAAACATCGGAAATTACTTACAGTTGTATATTTGCTTTAAAATATTACTTTAAAACAACTTTTAGTCAGTAATCAGTGTTTTTGTAACGTTTTTATTAAAAAAAACAACAAAAAAAAAAAAACACGGCAGAGTCTTTTGAATAGAGGGAAGTTTTACCGTTGGGGGTCCGCGAGGGATTTTCGGAAATTTAAGGGGGCCACGACAGTCTTGACTTTGGGAATGGCTGCTGTAAGGTTTTCCAAAAGTTTGTGTCTAAAATCTTGAAGAACATTGCTAGCAATGTCATTGTGAGAATCACCTAGTTGGTGGTTTATGGGGCTGCATATTAGGAATGTGGTCATAACACAAAACATTCTGACCTCTAATAATAGACGGGTGGTCCTAATGTTGAGCCTGAACTGGTTGTTGTATATGAGCGCTGACAAAACATCAATGGCTCCATAAAAAGCTGAATGAAACATGGGTCCATTGTGCACAGTATCACATGACAGTGCAGTAAAAAACACTACAAATGAAAAACGTATATAAAGTGTAGGTCAGAGAGCTTAGGCCTCCATTAGTTGCAAATGGATTGTCACGCCTCACTGTTCCCCAAAGTACAATTACGATGGTCGGAGATGGGACGAGTGATTGAGCGGCAGGAGAGAAATGGGTGACCACAGAGTTGGAACAAGCCACGAGAAAATGGCCTGTACTAAAAGTGATGAACAACATAACCCAGAGCTACAACTGCTTTTTAACAATTAAACACACACGCGCACGCACACACACAAGAGGAAATACACATTGTCCCTCTGCTGGAGTGGCCTGATGTAATGTCAAGTAACTGCTTTGTTCAGTCGAGCATGAATGAGAGTAAAAATAGTTATAGTCAGTCTGTTTTTTTTTTTAAGAGACCATTCAGGGAACGCCACAAGAAGAGGCTCAGCTGTGGATACTGTGCTTGCTTCATGGCAGATCTGTCTTACAAACGTTTAACTTTTCAAAAACGAGCAAAAAAAGAAAACCTCAAAAGTACTGTGGCCTATTATGACAAAGTACAGTATGTACACACCTGTCAATCAGACTAACAGGAAGTTAGTGCTATGGAGAGATTTTATCCTAAATTTAGGTGAAATGTAAATGAATTATTTTCCAGCAAGTATTATATGACAAGACACTAACCGTTAACTCAGCAAAGATACCTTACAATATCCGCTTAGCAAATAACTTGGTTAAATAACTTGGTTATATCATACAAATTAATGTTCAATTATGTTATTATTATTTTTAGATGATATTATAACGATACAGTAACTATATCGATGTATCAATTTATTTCCCTACAATACAACTACATCAATACACATGACCTTGCATCGAATCGTATCGTTTTCTAGGAAGCGTGTATCGATATACATTAAATATCGATTGATAAAATTGGAAATATCAATATTAGAAATTAGCTTTTTTTTTTTTTTTAAACAGATACTGTATCAATGTATGTATCAATTATTAATATGAAAGTGCTGAATCATATCGAATCGTATCATTCCAAATTAGCCAATATATCATTCTTGAATCGTATCAAAACAATTCTTATCGATATGCATCGTATCATAGCAAAAACATATCATTACACCCCATTAGATGATAGTGGCTAAGATAAAAGATTGTAATGTTTGTACACTGTGGTTCTTTACTCGTGGCAACATAAAAAGAAATGAAGAAATACCTGATTGCTTTTCAATCTCTGTTAACTAAATTTGAGATCACAACAGTTTTAACCACCTTCCATTTATGTGCAGCACCATGCTTCACACGCAGTAGAGGGAAAAAGTAATAACAGCTGACAATCAAAAGCTATGGGTAGTGTACAAGTACAAAGGGGAGCTGATACTGATCTGTAAATGTACGGCACAATAGCAGTGATAAAGAGCAGATCAGCGCAATTCAGCCTATAATAGGACAGAGGTCGAGGAAGGAAGGTCCAAAACTATACTCCTGACTGTATATCTGGGCTTTTTTAGCTCAAACACAAGCATTATGGCAGCGGACATAGCCTGAAGTATTTGCTTTCACACAGACAGACTCATGGTCTCACTCACTCTCTAATAGATATCCACAGCTCACAGGGAGGGGAAACTTCACAGCCCATTACACATCACGGGACGGTCAACGTGCTCTAAGGAAAAGAACAACCAGTCCCAGTTTCAATCACTGCAGACTGGGTTAGTGGGTGGACACGGGACCAGCAACATATGGATTGTTACACAGGAGGTTTCTGCTTCTTTACCACTACGCAACTCTGCGACAGAAACAACAGGAGTGAATGCAATACATAGACCACATGAGATTTGATGCACTGGTTCACTCTAACGGTGACTAACGCAATGTAAAAGCTAAACATATAAAAGAAAAAGATGACATAGCAATTGGGGCTGCACAATATATCGCAAAATTATCATTATCGCAATATCAGCAAACGCAATATCCGTATCGCAATAATCTAAATATATCGCAATAACGCTGTGGTCTTCCATCTGACAGAGATTTACACTGAAGAATCATTTTCCACCAGAGCCTTAAAAGAACATGTGTTGTGACTAAATAAAAATGTTTAAAAAGTCCAGTTTTAGTGGTAATTTAATTAATTTAGTCAGAGCTTAGCCTTGTTTTATTCCTGGTTTAGTCTGTGTTAAGTTTTGATTTTGTCACTGTTTTGACTTGTAAATACAGGAACTTACATTTTTGTGAAATGTAGTGAATTTAACTTACTACGCTTGAAAAGTAGGCTCTATTTTCAAATATCGCAATAATATCGTTATCGCAATTTGCAAGATAGTTATCAAATATCGCATGTTTTCTCCATATCGTGCAGCCCTAATATCAATGGCCAAAATGCAAAACCTCAAATCTGCAGTAAAAGTAGGCAAAAAAAAAATCATATCTACACTTTGGAAAGCATGAATACCTAAATAGTTATTGTTAGCAAATAATATAGCAATATAGTCCTTAAAACTGTATACTATATATTGGTTGTCTTTAAAAAAAAATAGCATTCTGCATGAAAATATCAAATTTTTGTTTACTCAAAAAAAAAAATAATTACAGAATAGCTTTGATCTAAGGCTAGCCTAGCATAAGGGTAAGATCTAAAGTTTAAATCAATATGTTTTTTGTGCTGGCAAATTAGTCAACTAGATTACTTTGTTTAGAGAATCTGAAACTCACAAAGATAATAAAATATAACCTCAAATGTATTGTTTCTAGAAATTAAACAGGGAAACTAACCCCTGTTAAAGACACAGTGTGGTTGGTTTCACAGATATTCCATCTCTGTAATGCTAATGATAAGTGTCAGGACACGCTACTGTATCACCATGAGAAATATCTTGTCAGAACTTGTCACATCAACACTAATAAAATCACATCATATTTAAAGATTTAATTAGCCTTTTAATGAAAATACCTTGAAAATGTATTTTAACATGGCAACTACACAACTTCAACTTTAAACTCCGTACTCCAGTCTGGTTTGAACATTTCATGCTTGTGATAAAAAGGGACATAAAATAAATTAAATTTTCTTAAAAATTCTGATAGAAATTATAGATATTACCTGGGTTTTGCTGCCTGGTCATTTTCTCTGATTTGTTCTACTGACTAAAAACAATGTGATCTCCATGACAACCAGTTAATCCCAAATCCAGCGAGTCTTAATGTCGTTGGTTAAAAATAGCTATAGTCAGCAATGTTTTAGAGACCATTCAGTAGTCTGAAAGAAGAAATTCATCTGTGGATAAGTCTATGTTTGACAAAACTTATGTATTTTTTGTATACAGTAAGATGGACCTAATGAGTAAATTACTTTGAACTGATTAGTATAATCTGTTTGTTTGAAGATGAAAATGCAGTAAGAGAAATTTGAGAATATCTTCCATTTATGTGACATGGCATTACTGTAACTTAGTGAATTTAAACCTATTTGTATATAAAATCATTACTAAAATTAACTATCAATAATTTCATCAGTCACTTGTTAAATGCATATAAACTAAGTGATATGATTGTGCTCTATAAAGTTTAGTTCAACTTGTGTGACATTTTTGTAAGAAGTTTGTAAGAAACAAATCATAAACCTAAGCCAACATAGTAAAATATGATGCCAAACAAAATAACACTTTACCCCAAAATTTAAGGTCTAAAAACCTTCAAAGTAACCTTGTTTGACAACTTCAGGGAAAACGGCAAACAACAGCAACAGACAACTAAAGAAGCAAAAAAGGCTGTAGAAGGTAGATCTGTAGCTACAAAAAAAGCAAAGCTGCCATTAACTTCCATTTATGAAACATTTATCAACCCATACATGTGCGATAGCTCACCAGTCACCTCGTCAATCTTTTTCCATCAACTAAAACAAAGTAGGGTTTTGCCAGTCTGTTCAGAGGCAACCTTAAGCATCAAGTGAAGTAGAAAACCCACTTCCTACGAGAGTGAAACCAGGAAGCAGACCAGTATCACAAGATCCTGAGATCAGAGCTGACATACACACATTAAAAGTTCACCATCGGACAGACCATATGCAGATTCGACATTTTAAAACAGGCCAAAAAGAGATTTTGCTTAATTCATCTTTCTCTTCACTCACAAGCCTCACACCTACATGAAGCTACAGGAAACTAGAAATGCATGATCAGTGCCTTTCTAGTGTAAGTTGTGATCACTTTACTGCATCAACAACTCAAAGTTCATAGCTACACTTAATCATATGTAACACACAGCAAGTAATGAAGAATAAAGTAAAATCTAACAAACTCGCCACTATTGTGCTTTTGTGGCTACCTTAAAGTGTGCCTGGTTACACAAAATTAAGCAGTCAAGCCGTTAAAAAAAAAAAAAAAAATGGCTTTTTAAGTATCAAATGTTTTTGAAGTCATCAAAAACTGTAAAAATGACTCACTGACATATTCAAAATTTTACAAAATTACACACATTACACTTATTGGGGTTTCCCAGAAGGTGTAGAACTTAGACTGTCCATGATAATTAAAGTTTATCTAACCACAGACAATTGGTTAATGCCAGGTGACGTCACATGTGTGTATTTTGGGCTGTTGTTGCCATCCTGGGAAGCAAGTGACAGTGTTCCCCACCTGTATAAGGGACAAAGACTGTCAATGGTCTCAGCTCTGAAAGCTCCAAAATCTCCCTCAGCAGCCTTTTAAACTCTCAGTGACTTTTTACTGCAGCACTACTGCACAGTGTACTGAACGGTTTGGACACTGACGCTATTTTGCCAATGCTTTTAATCACTTGATGTTGGCATAATTGTAGGTAAAAAAAAAAAAAAAAGTTTCAAAAACTCTACGGAGTAAGAGTTTCTGTAATAAATGGATGCTGTTTGACTAGGTTATTTATAGATATGTTAAAAACATTGTGTTATATTAATAAATGTTTTACTACACACGATCAAAACGCTCTGGATTAATACAGCTGCCTTAAGATGAAAGCTATAGCTAGTTCAGACATAAGAAGCTACTTTAAGATAGCCTAGAAATCTAGACGCACCCTAGTGGCAGAAAATATTTTTTGCCTAGCAGGTTGGTCTAGTAACACACCAAAGGGGCCAATCTTGGCTCCGCCCAGGGCTTCGTGGGACCAATCACAAGGCTCTATCTGTGTAGTGGGTGCGTAGCGAGTCGAGTAGGCGGGGCTTAGCACAATGACGACAGGGCTGGGCGACGGTAACAGAGCAGAATAACTATGATGGCTGTGGTTGACGAACAGCAGTCGTTTGAATCGGCCTTGACATCAATTTTGGAAGAGTTAGATTTGGATTTTTCTTTACAAGTGGAGCAGAAAGAAGCACTCAGATCATTCATCTTAAAGAAGGATGCATTTGCGGTTTTACTGACCAGCTATGGCAAAAGTCTAATATACCAGCTGGCTCCGCCGGTAGCTAAAAAAGCTCACCTTGTCTGTTGCTCTGATTGGCCAGAGCGCTGGTCTGTTATGTGCAGAAGCAGTTTGCATGACATCCATTGATTCCACCTCTAGGCTTGAGCTCTGTCTATGGACCGTCCCCAGACTCTACATTTAATGTTATAGTCTGGCTTGTCAGGCTAACATTAAGATACTTTAGCAACTTAAGGATTAGACTATTGATATATATGACCTAGTAATGGCCCACAGAATACAGCATGAACTGTGTAAACAGTTTATTATGAAAGTGTCAACAGCGGATGATCACATAGTTATATTAGTACCACTGACCTACAGAGTGAGTGTGAATGGTTTATTTGCAACAGGATCAGAGAGGAGACTCCTGACCTGAATAACAGTGCAGCTGTAGTCTTGTTGTCACTTTAGCTCTAACAGTAAAGCTAGAGAATGTAGGATATATGCGCTGTTCAATACTGCGAACTATCAGAGTTGGCATTTGTTTATGTTCACTTTACCATGGCGATGGGCGGTATTTTGATCAAGTGTCTGGCAAAGTCCGATATGTCAAAATCAAATTAGGTTTCCTTGGTTGTGAAAAATGCAGTCTTGGTGTACAGTGGGTATACTCACGTAGAAAATGCTTCTCTAGTAAGGCAATTTCCAGGTGGCCTTTGACTTCATTAAGCCGCTCTGACTCCGCCCTCTGGAAGTCCTGAATGGTCGCTGCCATGGTAGGAGACCCCGAACCAGCCTGTATCAAAACACACATACGTATAAGCCGATCACTAACAGGTGAGGTGAATAACACAGATTATCTCTTCATCTTGGCAACTGTCAGTGGGTGAGATACTGTATTAGACAAATAGTAAACATCCTCAGAGTTGATGTGTTAGAAGCAGGAAAAATGGCCAATGGCGGGGATGTATGTGAAGAGAGAAAGCTGGCCGGTGTGGTTCGATACCACAGATGAGCTACTGTAGCTTAAATTGCTAAAGAAGTTAATGAGTCATAATACACAGTAGGGCTGCACAATATATCGCGAAATTATCGTTATCGCAATATCAGCAAATGCAATATCCGTATCGCAAGAATCTAAATATATCACAAGAGTGCTGTGGTCTTCCATCTGACAGAGATTTATGCTGTCAGAATCATTTTCCTACCAAAGCCCTAAAAGAAAATGTGTTGTGACTAAATAAAAAATGTTTAAAAAGTCCAGTTTTAGTGGTAAATTCCTTAATTTAGTCACAATTTAGTTTGTTTTAATCCTGATTTAGTCTATGTTAAGTTGAGATTTTGATGCTGTTTTGACTTGTGAATACAGGGCTTTACAGTTTTGTTTTAAGTGAATTTACCAGAACTAAACTAGGTCTAAACTAGGACTAAACTAGGTCTAGATCTGTTTTACATGAATTTAACTATGTCAGAATAGTAGGCCATATTTTAAAATATTGCAATAATATTGTTATTGCATGTTATACCCATACCGTGCAGCCCTAATACACAGTGCATCACAGTTTTTTGCATATGAGACTGTTATACTTGGCAGATGGTCATAACACAACACAGTGACCACCAATAATAACAATGTGGTCATAATGTTATGCCTGATTGATGTAACTTAAGTATCAATTCTGTAAAACCCAAAACATAAAGTTAGCTTTGACAATCAAAACAGTATTAGCAGAAGTATCCCAAACACACAAACATGCTATTAGCACGCTCTATGACTCACGCTAATGCTTCCTGTCCTGATTTAAATCCAGCCAAAACGCAGCAGGAAAAGGAGAATCCCCGTTTGTTTGAACTTGTGTTACGGTGATGACTCACGCAACTCTCTGACTAAGGGCTTTACCCCGGTTGCAGCAAAAGTGTGCGTAGCTGGACTGCAGGGATGGCGAAGATTGAGATATGTTCGTCAATGGCGTATAGAAAGGTGTAAAAAGAAGAAAGTCTGGCGCATGATGTAGCATTGCAGTTCATCTCACGCTAGGGTCCTTTAAGAGAAGACTCCTGCCTAGCGCAAACATACTGCAGCAGCCTTCCCCCTCCGACAGCATGGTTTTGTGTCTCCAGCTCCCCGCAAGAGAAGGAGAGCCAAAAAGCGAATGGAGTGGTGTAGTGAGGAGGGAGGAGAGGAGGAGAGGAGGCTAACCAGAGAGAGATAGCAGAAAAACTGACAGTGACCTGAAAAAATTGCTTTGAGGGGGGGCCAAAAGCCTAGCAAGATCAAGAATAAAGAAGTGCTTCAAAGCAAACAAATGCATGCCTCTCTTAGGATGTGTGTCATAAACATTTCATGAAAAAATTAGGGTTATGAAATGTAAATTAAGATTGCAAAAAGACACAATAGAAAAGATGGGAAGGACTATGAGAGCAGGTATAATTAGGTGTTTTGTAGCATTGTGAAGCTTGAATGATGCTTGATTGTTATTGTTTTTTTCTCCTGAGCTCTGTGCAAATGTCATATGCATAATAAAAGCACATCTTCGTCAAGCCACTCTGAGAACATCCTGGTTTTGAAAAGTAGGTCATGTCCTGACGTCACCCGCCACAATTACAAGTTGATTAATTACTCCGGTGTCCACCTCGCCTCATTTGTTTGAGAGTGCAGAATAAAGTGATGTAATTCCAATTTTAATCAACTTCAACCGCATCCCATATTTTTATCAGGTGCAATATTCAGCAATTGTTAGATGCTTAGGACCATTTCAAGCAGGACTTTTACACACATCTATACAAGGACACAGATTTATCAAAAATGTTCTCAGTCCTGTGCTTCCTCATCAAAGATTGTTAAACTAGGCTCTGCCAAAGACAATTAGCACATATACTAGGGCCATTAAGTGTAAGTAGTAAACAAAGAAATTATAAATGAAAAAACGTGTATACAAAAATTCTTTTAACTTGCACATTCGTTTACGTTTAGTTTTTTTGTTTTGTTATTAGGGCTGCACAATATATCGCAAAGTTATCGCAATATCAGCAAACGCAATATCCATATCGAGTGCTGTGGTCTTCCATCTGACAGAGATTTACACTGAAGAATCATTTTCCACCTGAGCCTTAAAAGAACACGTGTTGTGACTAAATAAAAATGTTTAAAAAGCCCAGTTTTAGTGGTAATTTAATTAATTTAGTCACAGCTTAGCCTTGTTTTATTCCTGGTTTAGTCTGTGTTAAGTTTTGATTTTGTCGCTGTTTTGACTTGTAAATACAGGAACTTACATTTTTGTGAAATGTAGTGAATTTAACTTACTATGTTCAAAAAGTAGGCTCTTTTTTCAAATATCGCAATAATATCTTTTTCGCAATTTTCAACATAGTTATCGAATATCGCATGTTTTCTCCATATCGTGCAGCTCTATTTGTTATGTTGTACAATATTTTGATATATTTGTTGTTATTGCTCTAAACTCAACTGCTAATGTACTTGTCTCCCAATAACAAATACTTGACAGATAACTTGCAAATGCATTTAAGTGAGTCTGTGATTACTACACCAGCAGTTACTAACAGTTGTAAAAGGGTTAAAAATGTCATGATAAAGTCTTTGATACTTATGCTGGTGCCTTATATGCACAGTCCTATGCCGCAGTAGTGAGACAGTAGTGTTTGGTATTTCTTTCTATACAGCTCAGGGGCATTTATTGCTTGGCACGCTATCTGCATTTTTCACAGCATGTGGTGAAAATGTTGCACTGAATAAGACACTGACTGATGAGGATGCAGATTAAGTCCTTCAAAGATATATAGTCTCCATATAAGTAGTACAGACAAGAGCAGGTGATAGTTCATACACTGTAAAAGTAGACATTACAGTATTCATTCATCTTCCAACACAGACAGAGAACTGTTCACTTTCACATTCATTCACTAGGGGCAATTTAGAGTCATCAGTTCACCTAACTCATGCATGACTGTGGGAGGAAGCGGGAGTATCTGGAGAGAACCCACGGTAAAACAGGGAGGAGACGCAGACTCCACCCAGAGAGATCGTGTGTGTAGGGAGGATCTCCTTGCTGGGAGGCGAGACCCCCCCACCCCCCCACCCCCAATTTTACAGTATGACCTTGTCTAAGGCAAAAACTACCAACTAATCAATATATTATGTATTGCCTCAATTTGGCTGACCTTGTACAATGTTGAAGAGTCTGCAGTATGCTCTACTTTCATGTTCTCTCCCTCCTCCCTTTTCTGTAAACACAGCTTCACTACAACTGTCAGAAAGTTTTACACTTGGCCTCCCACTGGCTTGTAGAAACCTTAATTACAAACTAAAACACCAAAACCCCATGACACCCACACAAAATGAATCATTTGTAATGTTATATTCAATTGCTGAGATACTGTACCTGCAAGAGTATATAGAGTTTACTTTTTAAATCACTAAAGTATTGAGTCTCACTACATAAGATCATAACCAAGCTTAAATGGCATTCATATATGTGTGTTTTGTACATATTGTACACTGTGAGTGACCAGAGTGACCCATAACAGCAAAATGTCAATAGAAGTCAATAAATTAATTGTAGTACTTTACACTGGACGATCCGAGTTGCAGTCTAACTTTGCAGTGCAAAGTTCAGTGTATACTGTGAAAGAATCAATATTTATTTGGTCCTGGCTGAACTATGCAAGAGATACTGTATGCAAATGCTAAATGCTAAATAATGTATCGGAAATGACAAAGGACAAATCCGGCGAAGAGGACCACCTGATCCAGAGACAGTGAGGAGAGGCCACTGGGTTACAGCAATGGCTGAGCACCATCTGGAACTCACCATTCAAGGCTAGTTAGTATGGATGACACTGGCTGTCAGGTCACACAGTGTATTTTGCAGCCCAAGGCCACAATTTGTCCTCTTTTTTAACAGATGAGGTAATGAGGCGGAGGTTTACAGGCAGCTCACGTGAAGGACAATGCTGCTGGTGTAGGACTGCACAATTAGAAAAACAATATGCAATAACTATGCTGAAAATCACAATAATCACATAACTGACAACATTTATATATGTTGACAAAGTTCAGTTCAAATGTGGAAATATAAGGGCCTGTATTTACCCATGAAAACCAGATCAAAATCAAACTGAGGAATCAAGACTAAAAGTGGAGTTTTTAATGTGTTTTTGGAACCCTGCGAAAATGAGATTCTGCATCTCAAGGGGCATTCCATTAACAAACTCTAAATCATAAAAATCTTTTTGTTTAAGACACTGATAGAACAATGATTTTTATTTGACATTGTAAATAACTTTGTAAATCGCTGTCAGATCGATGACTTTTCAAACTATTGCAATACATTACAGTTTCTTGCAGTAAAAAGATATTTACATTTGCTGATATTGCAATAACAATAAATTTGTGATACTTTGTGCAGGCCTACTGCAGTGCGGGTGGACTGCGTTTACAAGCAAAGACTGGATGCTTTGACATATTCAGTGTATGTGTGAAAAAGTGTGTGTCCCAGCAGGGATAAGAGTCTATCTGGGTCTATTTTAGGGTTTCAGAAAGTGACTCAGAGCCATGATGTGGGCGACAGCTTCCCAGTGGGCTGACAAATGTAGCACGCTCACACAAATATGAATGCAGCCAGTAATGTATGGGTCTATGTTAAGAATGAGCTAATGACATGAGAACACGTACAAGCAATCCCTGATATCATCTAATGTCAGCAGGATTGCAGGCATAACGCAGTCTATGTGCAGAGAAAGAATAGAGGTTTGACAGTGTGGTGGTGTATTCATTTAGAAAAGTATCAGAAAAGTGAATTATTCTCCAAGGCTAAATTAGCATTCATTATGACAGCTTCATCACAAAAATATTGAGCATACAGCACATTTCCCAATGAAGGTTCATCTCTTTCAACATTGAAATATTCACAGTAACAGTAAAATGAAAACATCATGCTGGCGCCACACAGATAATGCTGGCAGCCGACCCCTGACCAAACTCACTGTCTCCTTGTTGTGAGGAGGAAAAGGAAAGCTAACCACTTTGCCACCACATCTAAAATCTACAAGCAGCCAAGGAAAATATTGCTATCCTTCAGAATCAGTTATTATCAAATTATGACACATAAAGTCTGGGTCTAATTTGTTTGTTTTAAAATAAAATGCCTTGTAGTTGCTGTGGGAGTATCCTTGTGTCATTACTGATGTGAGCAGTAGCATCAGCAGCAGCGTGTTTTTATTGTACCAAAAGGACTGCAGATTTGATGAGAGCATCTCTGAGACAAGGCTGCGTCAGTGTGGGAGGAGGACGCAGGCTCAAAAACATGATGGGGATTTTTTGCCATGGTTCACTGCTGGTTTTACTGTGAATTTTCTCCTTTATAGCTTTCCCTCGAGAAACTTCAATCCCTGGTCTCTTGTCATGAACCTTTATCAGTTTTCCTCTTTTTTCATTTCCTTCCTTCTCATCTGTATCTGTCTATCACCACTGCCTTTCCCTTGTTTGCTTTCGTGTGCTGTTGATAGCCATCTTTGTGCCTTGTACTCAGTTGGAAATATTTTATCATTCGTTCCTCTTTCCTTGCTTTGCTGTCAGCCGCTAGTCCCTGTTTACTGAACAAAACTACGATTACATAAACAACAAAGAAATTGTATTACACGAAAGGAAGCTCCAGATGTGTACAGATGTCAGCGCTTCATCAGAGAGAATGTTTTATGAGTTTATTGAAGCAGCCTGCCTTAAGGTTAGTATTAGGCTTTCATAGCACATAATAACTTTAAATAAAACCAAGTATTAGCCCAAATACGAATTTGACAAACTACAGGAAATGAAAGGTGTAGTTTTCATTTTCCTTTACATTTTGTGTTTCTGATTAAAAATATGAGGTGTAACAATGCATTTTTGCAATGATACAATATGTATCGATTAGAATTGTTTCAATACAATTCAATTTGAAACAATACGATTTGATAATAGATACAGCAACTTTTTGCCAAAAATCTTAAGTTTACTCTCAAATGTAGCACCGCAGCTAGGGTTGATTATGTCCAGCAGACAGAGCAAAGAAATGTTGAATATAACATTTTATTTCATTAAAAACACAAAAATTACATCAAAAAAGATGTATCTAGTTTTATTTTAACATGTAAATTCCTAATATTGATATTTCCGATATTGTTTTTTCCCCCCCATGTATATTAATATACATTACCTAGAAAACAATACAATTCAAAACAAGGTAATGCATATTGATATAGTTGTATCGTAGGAAAAAAAACTGATACATCGATATAGTTACTGTATTGTTACACCCCTAAAAAATTTCTTGTGTGTAAATATGCTCTATCTGAACATCCTCAACTAGCAAACTCCTGGCTTCATCTGGTTAAAATTTAGTAAAAATTAAGCAATTTTTAGCAGAATTATCACACATTTTTAACGGGAAATATAAAATGCCTCAAGATTTTAACCACTTTACTCACGCTTCACTAGCCAATTATTAAACTAACTAATCAAAACAATAATCAATAGATTCAGTGATTCTCAAAATAATCATTAGTTGCAGCCCTAGCTATGACTTAAAATAGATTCAAATTTATTACACCATACTTTCTGAAATTAAACGGACTTCATGCTTCTTCTGTTTAAACTACTGCAAACTTATGTCAAAGCCCCAAACTATGGCAATTCCAGTAGGTCAAAATTCAAGAGCACTCTCAGATAAACCACAAGTCCAACCACAGCAACCTGAAAGAGTCAAAAGCCAAATTACAACAGTGTTAGAAGCCAAAATCTAGTGATCATGGAGGATTAAAACATGTCCAACCTTTGTTTTTTTTAAACAAATCTTGTGTTACTGCATTACATTTTCCATCTTTTTTACTTTTATGACAGAAAAAAAGAGGTTTTAGACAGGTATTCTGCCACGAGACTGACCCTGTCTCGTAATGGTAAAGATATAGTACAGACCTGGACTCAAACTCAAAGATCAACTAGTTCAGGGGTAAATGCTCTTCCCATTGGGCAAAAAAAAAACTGAGTCTCACAATGGTAAAGCATCCACTTAAACTAATGATTAGTTCTTTTATTTAGTGAAGTTGGTATCCTCGGTTTGTATCGCAATATGGCGTTTTAAAACATTCTTGGATCTTAACAGTGATCTAGATCCTAGTTGGCCTATTATTGACCTTTCCTGAAATGTTCAGCAACAAAAACAGCAATTTTCACACACACAGTACTGCACAAGGGAAGCCAGTTTTTTGCAAGCATTACCACAACACTAAACCAATCTTAGATAAAGCATCACATAACACCTTTTACACCTCCACATAGTATTCTTATTTTGGTGGGGTTTCACTCACAGGGTCTCTCAGGAGGTCATCTGTGTCCCGCAGAGCGGCTCTGGGCTTCAGCTGCATGTCGTCGCTACATTCGTTGTCAGAGGCAGGCGGTGACTCGGCAAGATCCGGGAAGTCCTCTCTGGTTCTGGGGCCTCGGAAGCGGATCTTGTCCAGGCGCTTTAGCATGGTCAACACCGCGCAGCCGGGTTTTACCTTAACATGGCGGAACGGCAACCCTGAAAGACAAAAGACATGGAAAGTACAGACATGTTAGTGGTGTGACAGCAAGTGTTGAAAAAAATCTAATTCTAAATTTAATATTAAGGAAATTATAAAAGTTACAATACTGTATATTAGGGCTGCACAATATATCACAAATCGTTATCGCAATATCAGCAAATGCAATATCCGTATCGCAATAATCTAAATATAGATATATTCTCTTCCATCTGACAGAGATTTACACTGAAGAATCATTTTCCACCAGAGCCTTAAAAGAACATGTGTTGTGACTAAATAAAAATGTTTAAAAAGTCCAGTTTTAGTGGTAATTTAATTAATTTTGTCACAGCTTAGCCTTGTTTTATTCCTGGTTTAGTCTGTGTTAAGTTTTGATTTTGTTGCTGTTTTGACTTGTAAATACAGGAACTTACATTTTTGTGAAATGTAGTGAATTTAACTTACTATGTTCGAAAAGTAGGCTCTATTTTCAAATAACGCAATAATATCTTTATCACAATTTTCAACATAGTTATCAAATATCACATGTTTTCTCCATATCATGTAGCTCTACTGTATATAAAATGTCTTTTGATATAGCGAAAGTGAAACTGCATTAAAAAACTGTAAGACAGGAGGCAGAGCTGGAGGTAGCAGAAGTGAAAACAATGAGGTTCTGCTTGGAAGTGACTACAATGGAAAGGATTAGGAATAAGAACATCGGAGGAACAGCTCATGTTAGTTGTTTTGGGAAAAAGTTAGAAAGGCTAGACTGAAAGCGATCGTGAGTATATGGTTAGAAGGATGCCAAGGTTAAAGCTGCCAGGGAAAGACCTAGAGGAAGACCAAAGATGAGATTAGTAAACGAACATGAAGTCAGGTCATGTGAGAGAAGAGGATGCATAAGATAGGAATAGAGAGTGAGATAAAAGGAAACAAACACTGTAAAAACTGTATTTTGTCATTACATGCAAGTCTGACAGGCCCTGCTGTTAATTTGAGATTTATTGTGCCTTTCTACTTCGCAGCTTGTCTGCACAACCCACATTTGTTTCCAACTCATCTCTGTATTTTTCCCCGAGATGTCATTTGACACTAGAAGCACCTCACATTATATACAAACCACAATTCTGACATTTTAGATGTAAAAAAGAACCCCGAATTAAACAGTTTATCATTCAGTGCTTTGATGTTTTTGGCAGTGGTAGCGTTCCAGGATGTTGTGAGTCTTTTTGCCCGTGTTTTGGCAGCTCCTGAAGAAATATAATAATGACAGAGAAGAGAAGGAGAAGAGATGCTAGAGCCATCAAACACAGACACTCACTGCAGCAGGATAACTCTGCATTCAGCTGCTCTGTCACTGCAGCAAAAATATGTGAACAAGATAATAGGATTTTAGGACAGGATTTATAGTCTCCATAAAGTATACAAAAAGAAACTCAACACAATCCAGCTACAGTAAAAACAAGCTCATGATAAATGTTAAAATAGTATTCACGAGGTTTAAAACTCGTGCTGTGTATCTGTTGCTTGAATGGGATTTGCTGACTGAACCAACAGTGACAATCCCCAGTAGTAGTACTCTTCTGTTTATAAGAACGTCATTTCTGATTTGTCTGAGAATGTCAAACCATGTCACTACAATCCATCATACTTTGGTATCTCCGGGAAGTTCTCTGTATAAGCAGGGCATGTTGTTGTTGTTGACTACTGCCATTTGGTTGGGGATTATGTAGTTTTTTGTGATGTAATCTCCAGTGTTTACTTCATGAGCACTGGATTGACTGTACTCTGCCAGCTGTCTTCTTCGGGTGACCTTTCAGTGAGGGGTGGCTTAACAGGGCCCCTATTCTCTTCTCTAAAGTGATTTTTCCAGGACTTTTCCAGGAAATTGTGAGTGATGATCTACAAGTCAAAACAAAAGCTTAGTATTCCTGCAAAGAAGTTACTAGCTAAAATTGTATTGGTTGATTAGATTAGAAAAGTGATTCCCAAAGTGGGGGATAAATATATAATGGGAATAATGCAATACTGTGAAAAACCAATACATTTGTGATTTATTGTGCGGCCTACTCAGAGCACAACCTTGAAGCAGATGGGAAACGGCAACAGAGCAGCACAACAAGTGTCACTCCTGTCAAAAAAAGAACATAAAACCAAAGCTATGATTTATAGACGCTGACCAAATTTAGACAACCAAAGATTGGGCGATGTTGCTTGGTCTGATGAGTTGAGTCCTGCAGCAACATTCAGATGGCAGGGCCAAAATGTGGCACCAACAATATAAAAACATTGAAATGACCCATCTGGCACCCACTTCACATTCAAAGTCACTGAAATCGCATTACATTCTCATTCTCAGCTTCTTTTCTTTCAGCTTTTCTCTTTTGGGGTCGCCACAGCAAGTCATCTGCCTCCAAGCATGCAGTGATTTGCATTTCTTTGTCTGTGGTTGCTCTTTCTGACATAACTCTCATCATTTATCCAGGCTTGGGACCAGCACAAAAAAAATTCACTGGCTTCTTGTGGCTGGATTCTTTCTGAGGTATCTAATGAAATGCAGAATCTGACTCTTCTTGGTAAGGAAATGGGGCTGGCTAATAAATTAACTTGTCAACTGTCACTTTCTAGACATCGTCACAGACATAACAGTACAAAGGTGTTATTTTTATGGTTGAAAATTGCCAGGAACAGGTGGGCTTATCTTTTCTAGCTTGAAGGCTGAGTGTACATCCAGCGAGTGTCAGGTTAATAAGCGCTTCCTCTTCGCTTGTCAAGACAACTGTCACAATGAAATCTTTGCGCATGATAAATCCACACACAGGCGGCACAGCGCTGCAGCTCGGGTGAGTCACTGGTCAGTTCAGGGCAGGCACTCCAAAAGAACAAGAAATAATGACTAAGACTACAAGGAAACAGACACTGCTATTTATATAATTGTTCACTCAGGTACGACCATCAAATATTGACTCATGTGAAGCTTAAAATCTTAATAGGTAGTTATAATCTCACCTATTTATGTCCAAGTTATGTTTTGTTGACTTATTATTAGGGCTGCACGATATGGAGAAAACATGCGATATTCGATAACTATGTTGAAAATTGCAATATTAAACAATATTATTGCAATATTTGATATAGAGCCTACTTTTAGAACATAGTAAGTTAAATTCACTACATTTCACAAAAAGTGAAGTAAGTTCCTGTATTTACAAGTCAAAACAGCGACAAAATAAAACTTAACACAGACTAAACCAGGAATAAAACAAGGTTAAGTTGTGACTAAATTAATTAAATTAGCACTAAAACTGGACTTTTTAAACATTTTCATTTAGTCACAACACATGTTCTTTTAAGGGTCTGGTGGAAAATGATTCTTCACTGTAAATCTCTGTCAGATGTAAGACCACATACACACCACCATATATTTAGATTCTTACGATACGCATTGCAATAACGATAATTTTGCGATATATTGGGCAACCCTACATATTATTAATATGGGAATATTCTGTAATGAAAAAAAATTTATTCTGGTCCAATGCAGAATGAGAATTTGGGAACTGAAGTCACATGATGGTTTAAGTGGCTCTATCACTGCCAATAAATGGGACTCTTAAAGTTGTGGGCATAGCCTAAAGTGATAAACAAGAAATCAATACTTATTTTTTATATTCTGTTGTTGTTGTTAAATGTTCTAACACCCTTTTACTACTTTGCTATGTATCTCCCATTATGCCTGTCAATATCTGTGGTCTGTGGTTAACCATCCACTGTGCTGAGACTAATACATTATTAAAAGGTGCATTGTGTGTAATGTAGTGCACAGTTGAAGAGGAAAAGGAACAAATCACCATTAAACCTGGATCTAGTGAATTTTGTTCCTAGATGACAGCATGTTCACAGCTGTCCACGTGCTCCAATATGAGGGGGGCATTGCAGTGTTGTAGTCAAGTCATCATTTCTTGAGTCCAAGTCCAAGTCACATAGACTAGTCTGAGTTGAATCATCAGCTCTAACATTGCAAGTTCGAGTCGGAGTCATCAAGGTCCGAGTCCAAGTCGCCCAAAATTTTCCAAGTCGAGTCATCAGCTCTCAAAATCCAGGTCATTAAATAAAATCCAAATCTGAGTCACCAGAAGAAACATCCAAGTCAAGTCCAAGTCTCCAGTCCAAGTTGCCAGTCCTGTGAAACACAAATGAAATAAAAGATGCAACTGCAGTCACCATTTTTATTTATTTGAAAATGGTGACTGCAGAACTGACGAGTCCGAGTCAAGTCTCAACTCATCAGTCCTATGACTGTGTCAAGTGCCTCATCAGTTTACTTCTCATGCACAAAAAGGCCAAAAACTACTTAACACACACCTTTACTCTATGACCATGGCCATCCAGCTCCATAGGCAACAAACCGTTATGTACTGTGTATTCTGACACATTACACTGGTCTACAAATTTTTGGACTCGATCTGCTTCCGAGATAAAAGTGGCTAAATCTCATTTATTTTGATAAGATGAACTGAAAATCAATTGATAACTGTGCTGGTTAGCTAATGTATTCAAGATATTTAATGATATTGTTTCACATCAAAATCGCATCTGTTTATACAATAGATTTAGGCATTTTTGCTTAAAAATAATATTTATATTTTGAAAATATATTAATATAATATTAAAATATATCAGGTGTTGGTTAGAGGGCGCTCTAGGCTTGTGTACCAGCATCTGCTGCACCTGTACCACTGACAATTTAAAATGTAAACTACAGCTAACAACTGAGAAAGAGCGGAATAATTGGAAATGGAACTGATGCCGAGTCTGACGACAGCCACGCAGAAGAGGAAGCGGCGCTTCGTCTACCTCTGGAGTTGTTGGAGTTGTTCAGAAGCGACACCGAGGATGAAGAATTTAAAGGATTTAGTGATTAGGAGTGAGATGGTGAGTTTGGTGAACTTGTTATATTATGTTCTTTATGCTATAGTTATGTGAATAACTGTTAATATATTATGTTAACATATGAGACACCTATTCAGTTCATTGTTTATGCTTCATGTAGCTGAATAACCATCAGTGTGTTACGTTAGCATAGCGCACACCTATTCAGCCTGTTGTTCTCTATTCTATTATTACTATAACTTGTCTTTCAAGATGAAATGTCTGTTCTTTGTGTTGGATTTTGTAAAATGAATAAGCCCTAAAAAATATCCATGTACTGTACAGTCCATTCCTTTTTTGCCATTGCTCTACCTGTTCACTTCCTGTTCACAGTTATATTACAATAAAAAAAAAAGTGTCATTGTACTGACTTAGGACTGAAGCAAGTGTTAGAAACAGCACGTCTTTGGTACCATCGTAATATTTATGTAACACAAATTGCTGCTCAAGTTCCAGAGTGTTTTTCTAATTAGTTCTTTTTCTCTTGCTTTCTTCCGCTTTTTCTGCTCTTCAGCCTACCACCACTATTTATTTCCTTTTTAAGCATTTCACCCTGCTGTCCAGAGGCAGTTTGTGCCACACCACTGCTAAAAAACCAGGACAAAAACATTAAAAGAAAAGACCGGTGGCGCAGAGGAGGAGGAATTGCAGGGTTTGAGCTAAAGGTCTGATCTCCATGTGAATAATACTGCGAGAAAACACACAAACTCCAGCTAGCGTGACGCACTTGCCTGGTTAAAACACAAAAACACCTTCATTCAACCAGCACCGGTTGTAAGTCACTGAAGAAAGAGCAACTCGGGAGGAGAGAGGCTGGCAGTGTGGCTGTAAAAGATGGTAAAGATATGCAGCAACACGTAAAACTAAATAACTACTTCATACGGCTGGGTGATATATACTGTCAATTTTTTTTCTTTTTAACCTTATATGATATGAATTTTCCATGTATCTGATTGGTAGTCAAAGTGGTTAGTGTTGCCACCTTAACTACAGAGAGCTGTGGGAAACCCTGATATTGTGTTTGGATTGTTTGTCATGGAAATATAATAATAATAATAATGTCTGCAGTATGATGACAACTAAAATGCTTTATTTTCTTTTGTTTTTTGTTTGTTTGTTTTGACACAGAACCATAAGCATTCAAATCTGAATAAATGTGTTACCACTGAACACTGAAAAAAAAAAAAAAAGAAAAAAACACACACACACAGCTCTGTGCCTCCCCATGGATGTCCTTTACCCCTGTTTTTAGCTGCCTCTCTGACATCAAGAGCTGGATGTCTCAAAACTTTCTCCAGAGATAATAATTATATTTGGTCCTGCTCATGCAACTGAAACATTGAAAAAAAAAAAAAACCTCGGTAATTCTTCCACGCTCACTAAGACCTCTGCCCCTGAGTTATTTTGAACTCAGAATTTAATTTTGATTCTCAAATTACTAAGGTTGTGCAATCATGTTTTCTGCATATTAGAAATACCGCAAAAATTAAACATTTTCTCTCCCATGCTGACCTTGAGAAAGTCATCCACGCTCTTGTCTCCAGCCGACTTGACTGCTGTAATGCACTTTATTCAGGACTAAGCCAGAAAAGTATTAACCATCCACAGCTACTTCAAAACTGCTGCAATGCTGTTAACCAGCTCCAAGAGACAAGAGCATACAACTCATATTTTAGTGCCTCTTCACTGGTTACCAGTTCATTTTAGAATTGATTTTAAAATTTTACTTATTGTTTTTAAAGCCCTGAAAGTTTTTGCTATGGGACTATTTGCCTGAAGAGCTTAGATTGGCAAATTCTCTGTCTGCTTTTAAATCTAAATTGAAAATGTAGGTTTACAGAATTGCATTTTTAACTTTTGTGTTTTTATTTTTTATTTATTTATTTATTTATTTATTTATTTATTTATTTTTAGTTTTTTTAGTTTGCTTGTTTTATTGTTTTTTTGTGTTTGGTTTTATATTGATTTTATTGTATTTTTTGTTTATGTAAAGCGAAATTATTATTATTGTTATTGTCGTTGTTATTGTCGTTGTTATTGTCGTTGTTATTGTCGTTGTTATTATTATTATCAGTTATAGCATCAGTAATTCCAACCACCAAAGATTCAGCAATATAAATCTTTGGCCCTACTGTTCTGACAACACAACAAGCTAATCGTGTTTGTTTATCAGTGAGTACATTAGCCTTGGCTGAGCAGATTTACAGGCCCGGACAAGCCTTCAGTGTGGCGCGCATGGGAACGCTTATGTGAGGCAGTAATCTCTTGCTAATGACCTGTAGTGGCTGGAGGTTACTGCTGGTTACACGCTCACACTTTCTGCTTCTACCAATCACAGTCATTCATGGATGCTGAGGCACATGCCCTTTGGCCCAGATCTGCGTTTTTCACTTTTGATGAACATTTAATTACACCCCTTCATAAAACAGGCTTTCCTCTCATGCTGTGAAACCTATAGGTTGTTGGGTTTTTAGTTAAATTATTTAAAACATTATGATGATTAGGGCTGCACAATATGGAGAAAACATGCGATAGTCGATAACTATATTGAAAATTGCGATAATGATATTATTGCGATATTTGAAAATAGAGCCTATTTTTAGTTGCCTGGAAAATGTCTCTGTATTATTATACAGAGACATATCAGTCTGGTCACCATGTCCTCCGCCGTGGTTGGATTCAAATCCCAAACGTACCGTGCATTTTGATTCACTTATTTAAGTCACGTGTTCTTCGCGAGCAGCGTCCGCAACAACAACAATCAAGGTGGCGCACTGAGGAGCAGAGTTTGTTTCATTCAGAGGTAAATTCCATTTTAAATGACCAAAAACATATCGAGTCATTAAAACCACAGCAGCTTGCAGCACTAGAAGCCTTTATAAAAAAAAAAAAAATGGTTTCGCGTTGCTTACTTTCTTGTCACTTTGTTAACGTCACGTACGCCATTGTCTCATTGGCTAACTCCGCTGTCTGTTTACTGGGGTTTGCTCCGCGCTAGAAATCAAATTGATTCTATGGCGACCAGACTCATCCGCTGGTACAGCGGTGAGTCTGGAATTTCCAGGCGACAAAATCAGAACTTAACACAGACTAAACCAGGAATAAAACAAGGCTAAGCTCTGACTAAATTAATTAAATTACCACTAAAACTGGACTTTTTAAACATTTTTATTTAGTCACAACACATGTTCTTTTAAGGCTCTGGTGGAAAATTATTCTTCAGTGTAAAGCTCTGTCAGATGGAAGACCACAGTGTTATTGCCATATATTTAGATTCTTGCGATACGGATATTGTGTTTGCTGATATTGCGATAATGATAATTTTGCGATACATTGTGCAGCCCTAATGATGATCCCCATTTTTTCCTTGCACGAGGTGACTTTGTCAATTTTTTTAGGCCTTTTTTGGCTTTATTGGATGATGCTGTTGAGAAGTGACAGGAAATTATGGGGAGAGAGTGGGGAGAGCCATTCAGCAAACTGTCAGAATCCGGATTTGAACCCACAACGCAGAGGCAGGCTGTACCAACTGAGCTATACCGCAGCGTGATTCTGTCTATTCTGCACAAAGTTTCAAGTACTTCAAGTTAAACTTTGGCACAGTCAACCCTGAACGCATTTTGTAATTTGTTTTCTGGAAACACATTTGTACAAAACAATTCCTCTACCAAGACGATTAATATTTGCCAGAAAAAGTTGCTAAATTCTTTCAGATAATCTGTTGTCTTACTGTACTGTCCCAAGACTTCAGCAATATCTATTTTAGAAACCTTCTTACTCCTGTGCAGTATAATTTCCTTTTTCTTTCTTCCTGCAATATTTCAAAATGCATTTTTATTTCTTGGCTATGTAACTTAATAAAACTGCCAGATGAATGTACAGGCTTTTTTTATTGTACGCTTGCCAATTTCTAAACTCTAAATTCGTATTAACGTCTGACCATGTTTCTGCACTTGTGTGACCTTCTGAAATTTTAAACGTTCTTTAAAAGCCCACACCTATAGCTCGACAAACGAAACTTTAATTTACACTCTAAAAGCTACAAATCTACATATCAGGTTGTCAACAGGAGTCACTTTTTGTGGTTTGTCACCGTCTGTTTACAACACAATAATGAGAGTGTTCATTCATTCATTATTTATACACCTCTGATCTAATTTCAATGTCATGGAGGCTAAGCTAACATTTCGCATGAAGCAGTTAGACATAGCATTTTTACGTACTTTACATTGATTGTATTGTTCCATATGTCTTTAAGCCTAAACACATGGCTCTCACTTTTATAAACTCACCTTAGTCTTCATATAATACAGGCCTGTTAACCACACAAGATAGCTGAGCCCTTTCTAGTATTACATCCTTGTGCTATATCTCCTATATCAAGTGTGCTTTAAGAGAATATGGACAGGAGCAAAGCAGTAAAAGCACTTAAACAGTACAATAGAGACTGACAACTCAGACAAGTAAGCCACTTTGTTTGCATGCAATTCCCAGAACATCCAAAAGCAGTTCACCAAAGATTTATCTCTTTAGATGTCACAATGGCACACAATGCCCCTTGCAGCTGGACTTAGGAAGTATCTTTAGGCCTATCTCGCAACACAGAATCCTAAAAAAAAACCTTGATGCAGACACTGATAGAGATCCAAACTATAAATTGTACTATATCTCAAACCAAAGTTGGAAGAAGTACTCAAAATCTGTACTCCTACTTAAAAATATTACTGGAGCAGAAGCAAAAATAACCAATGAAGTTGAGTAAACCTAAAAAAAATAGCTAGAAATTAGGGCTGCGCAATATGGAGAAAACATGCGATATTTGATAACTAGGTTGAAAATTGCAATAACGATATTATTGCGATATTTGAAAATAGAGCCTACTTTTTGAACATAGTAAGTTAAATTCACTACATTTCACAAAAATGTAAGTTTCTGTATTTACAAGTCAAAACAGCCACAAAATCAAAACTTAACACAGACTAAACCAAGAATAAAACAAGGCTAAGCTGTGACTAAATTAATTAAATTACCACTAAAACTGGACTTTTTAAACATTTTTATTTAGTCACAACACATGTTCTTTTAAGGCTCTGGTGGAAAATGATTCTTCAGTGTAAATCTCTGTCAGATGGAAGACCACAGCGTTATTGCGATATATTTAGATTCTTGCGATATGGATATTGCGTTTGCTGTTATTGCGATAACGATAATTTTGCAATATATTGTGCAGCTACTAGAAATTCTACTACTGTTCCAAAACCTGCCTCAACACTTTTTTTTTTAAATTCAACAGCAGTGTTAAGTTATACTCTAGTGAATTTAAACAAAAGGTGGTGTAAAATGAAAAAGACCTGTCTTTTTTTCATCATCCGTTACCTTCTGAGGAGCCGTGAAGCTATTCTTGGCTTCTACATGTTTTATAAGACACTGAGGAATGTGCCAGATAGCTGTAAGGAATACAAGATTACATCATTATCCAACGTTGACCAGAACTTTCCCAGTAATATTTTTGATTTTTGTTGGTCATTTTTAACTAGACTTGCCTTGAATCAATGCCTTCAAGCTCTAAACACCAGACCTGATTAAGGATTCTGGACATGAATGAGGAAAAGGGCAGATATAGTGAAGTTTAATTAGAAAGATTAAATGTGTTGGGCTGTGTTTGCAGTTGGAGGCTAAACAAGAAACTGACAGAATATACAGTTGTACAAGTAAACGTGGAGGGGGGGGAATTGTAGGAACAAGATAAGAGCACAAGCTTTGGTCCTTCCATTACTGCGACCCTCTGGGCTCAGTATCGTTGGCTGAACAAAATTAAAATGTAGTGTGCGGCAGGATGTGTTTTTTCAAGGCCAAAATCTGTCTCAGCCAATTTATTCCATCTAAAAGTACACTCTGAAAACCATGTTAAGATTTTAACATAAAATTCATCACAAATTCAAAAAAGCAAAGATAATGAAATATGGAGCGACAATAGTGGCATTTTAGAATTAGAATCAAAATCACCTTTATTGCCAACGCACAATTTAAAACAACAAAATCTGCCATTAATTGTTCATTTTTCCTGTCATTATGAGTGACTATGATTTACATAATAAATTCTTCAATCCCACACAAGGAAAACTGGTACGAACAGATTTGTGTGGGAAAGCAAAGACTACTAAGCAATTTGTCATGTAAAGGCAATGTAGTAATGTTAAATCCATATTTCCATAATCCAATCCATATTTTTGTGCAATAGAAAAATATTAAGTGGTGTGGTTCAAAATATCACTATACATTTTTTAAATGTGTTTATTGCTTCAAAATTATTAAAATATGTTGGCTTGAGTATGAGGTAGGGCTGCACAATATATCGCAAAATTATCGTTATCGCAATATCAGCAATATCTGTATCGCAAGAATCTAAATATATCGCAATAAGGCTATGGTTTAGTCTGTGTTAAGTTTTGATTTTGTTGCTGTTTTGACTTGTAAATACAGGAACTTACATTTTTGTGAATTTAACTATTTTTGAAAAGTAGGCTCTTTTTTCAAATATTGCAATAATATCGTTATCGCAATTTTCAACATAGTTATCGAATATGGCATGTTTTCTCCATAAGCCAGTATAACCATGCTTAATGTTCTGCCATTGCCAAAAACATAAAAAAGTTAAATTGGTGTAAAAATGTTTAGTTCTTATAGAGCACATGGGCAAATGCAACACATGAAGCCTCCACTTTACTGCTACTACTGCACCATGTGGTTACATAAACAGTGATACAAACAATCAATACTCTCACCACAATGGTCACCATCGACCTCTCTAAAATAGGACGTACAGTGGGGACGCTCATTATTACAAAAGTCAAAATTGAACTGTGTCTGGGGCAAATAAGGCAAGATCAATAAAAGTCAGCGAGCAAATGCCTGTCGACTCTTTACAGCGGTGAGAAGTGAACTTTAGAACCAAAAGCTATCAAACTTTTTAATTAATTCTGCATGTGTACAGCAATTTAATCATATGAAAATACTACAAGGCACAGCGACCATTATTTAGCCCAGTATAATCGTGTAAAACAGCCACACTGACAAAACACTTTCTCATTTGGGCAAGCACGACCGTCACAATTTTGATATTTTAATTCATGCAAATTTTTATTATTATTTTTTTTTTAATTTATTTATTTTTTGCCTCAGGAGCAGAGGTATTCACTACGTTTATAGTTATCCACACAGTTGAACGTTTTACGCAACCAAAAAATGGTCACAATTGACACATTTGTAGTCAAATTTTGAGGCAAACTGTGCTGCCTCATTCCTTTGCGAGCATAACCCAAAGACGAGGTGTAAAGGACAGAGCGGTGTGTACAAAATAGCAATTGTTTTTAATGACGGGTATAAAATACGAGAGGAAAATTTGCTTTCTTACCCAGCTCGTAAATCGTAGCAAAGTTTCATGAACACTGAGATTCCCGTGTATGCCTCGGTACACCTGCTGCTGCTCAGGACGTCCACATTAACGCCAGTCTCACGGTCAAAGCTGTTTTTTATGAATCCATCACCGCAATATCCGTATTTCTTTGGCCAAAATGTCGTCTCCTGCTGAGCTCAGAGGCAGAAAAACGAGGGTAAAATGCCGCTTTGCCTTGGCCCCCCTCCTGTGGAAAGCCCTGACCAGTTCGGCGGGCCCGGGAGCGCACAGATACGAGCTTCTTCACCGAGCGTCTGTGGTTGATTTCGGGGAAACGGCCTGAGAACTCAAAGCAGGGCCGAGGAAATTTCGTCAGTGTTGGGATGAGCTTTCTTAAAGGGGCCGCTGCTCGTGGCTGCGGTGCTGAGACAGGACGCAGGGAGGAGAGACGAGGGCGCACACACAGCCAGCAAGCCTCTCGTTACCGCCGCCTTGTGGCCGCAGCCATCATGTACTGCGGCGATGCCTAATTATAAAACAGGTGGCTAAACAATGGTTGTCTTATATAAATGTAAATAAGCATATTCTGTGTGCACTGTACAGATGGTAGAGTGCTCCACCAAGCTGCAACCTATGTCTTTGTTGATATTTTACTGACTATAAAAAGAGAAAAGAGTCATTGAGGGTATAGCAGATGTAAACGGCAGCACTGCAGTAGCTCATGAATCCATCTAGTGGCGGAAAGTGAAAGTGCAACTAGAAGCTCTCAGGAACCAGAAAATAATTACCCACGCTAAAAACAAAAGTAATATTTTTTGGCCGATTACTGACCTTTCGCTCAAAATGTATTGTCAACCCATCAAACCAAAGCATAATCTACTTTTAATGATGTCTGTACAGAAGAGGATTAGAGCCACTGTAAAAAAAATATATATTTTTGAGGGTTGAGTTCTGAGATTAAAGTCAGAATTCTGAGAAAAAAGTCAGAATTCTGACTTTTTTCTCAGAATTCTGGCTTTAATCTCAGAATTCTGACTTTTTTCTCAGAATTCTGGCTTTAATCTCAGAATTCTGACTTTTTTCTCAGAATTCTGACTTTAATCTCAGAACTCAACCCTCAAAAATATTTTTTTCTTACAGTGGCCCTAATCCTCTTCCGTACAACATACTCACTTTTATAACAATATATAAAACACATCAGCCTCTTAGATTGCAGCAATTATCTGTGTCTTGCTAATATCATGTGAACATTATTTTGCAAATGATAATCCATGTTACATCTTTTCTTTTTCCTTCAGACTTAATGTATTTTATGCTGTGCAAGCAGACATAGCCAGAGCTGGAATAGCCAATACAACAGCTGAGCCAATAAGACCAATGGGACCAATCAAGGGGAGCATCCTTTTTTTGGACGAGAGACATCCTGCTTTTATCGGCCAACATTAACAAGACGTTTTCCAGGTAAAATTTGATATATATTTAAGATCTTGGTAATAGCACTCCTGAGAGAATCTAATGCCAAATTTGTATCCAACTCACAATTCTATTATTAGTTAGCAAACATATACACAATATTATTTAGCAAGTTTGACCTTTGTTGTTACAGCTGTACACAGACCTTACTTTTAATTAAACTTGGCTTTGATTTTGACACCATCTAACTGGATACCTTTTTAATACAGCCTTTCCCAAAGTCAAAATCTTTAAGGCCCCCTTAAAAATTCAGACAAATCCAGGCGGACCCCCAACAATAAAACTTGACTATATTCAAAAGTCTATGACATGTTTTCCCTCATAGATTTTTATAAAAAACTTTAAGGTTATGAAGACTCCACTGCTTCAAATACAACCTCAAAAATACTTAAAAATACTTAAAAAAAAAAATACTACAAATAATAAAAAAAAAACTATGAATACAATTTTAAAATATAATACTACCAAAATACTACAAATCTTACAACAAAATTAATTTTGATAATAATGCAAAAATACTACAAACACCATCACAACTGCTAGAAATAACAGTACAGAAATACTTTGAATACAACTGCAAATAATAGTACAACTGCTTCAAATACAAACATACTGAGTACTACAAAAATATTACAAACACTACTATAGATACTAGAAATAATAGTACAAAAATCAGTGGTGTAACTTGATAATGTGGGGCTCCAGGGCAGGATTTCAGAATGGGCCCCATAAGTTATGCAACACATTCAATATTTCAGGTTCATGCATTAAGCTTTTAAATTTATAAAATGTGGCTGTCTTACTGAAGTTTGATAGAAACTTGTGTGTTTATCTTGAGAAAAATACATGTTTCGTTCTTTTTTTTTTTTCTTTCTGTTATGTTTTTGTTATGTTTCTGTTTCTGTTATGTTTTTTCTTTTTCTTTCTGTTATGAGTTTACAAATTTAACAGGATTTAAAATTTAATATAGGTTAAAAACTCTGCTCTCCTAAGTATTATGATATTTGTAAACACAAGCTTGACTATAGAAGAACAAGGGCCCACTCTAATGGGCCCCTAAAACTCCTGGGCCCCAGTACTGCAGTGCCTGATGTTATGCCCCTGACAAAAATACTTTGAACACAACTACAAATAATATAACCAAAATCACAGACTGATGAGTACTTAATTGTAATTCATTTCAAAACTCCTTTTTTTGTTATGTACTTAATGTAGATAAACTCTGGGGGCCCCCCTGCAGTGCCTTTGCAGCCCACCAGGGGGCCCCAGACCCCACTTTGAGAACTACTGCCCTGGATAATAAAGTGTAGATTGCATTTTAAGGTCTCATTACTACAGTATTTAAAAAACAATGAAGCATTTTTTTTCTCAGTAAAAATATTGCACATTAAAACTATCATTTAAACAGAAAACAAATTAGCAGTGAACTAGATCAAAGCTTTATCCCAGCGTTATTGCAGCGACAAATAAAAGCTAATTAATTACATACACTGACCTTCGCATGTTGTCATTTAGAAGGATCTGCTGATTTTCTGCAAGCAAGAAAAACTAACATTAGCTGTATGTGCAGAGTGCGGCTGATGTTGAACAACTCTGAGCTCCGACAGAACCACGAGAGTATGGAGAGTGAAACTGGAGTCAGCTGATGAGATGAGACCACAGATTACAGGGAAGTAATCACCAGTACTTCGTCTGCAGTCAGACTACCAATGAGGATCAGCGGAGTCATGTCCTCAGTACAGATATGGCCCTGATGAACTCACTAGCTACTAACAATGAAGTATTAACTAATAGCACAAGTACATTTTTAAAACATTGCCTACTTTTTACTTTTAGTAGTAACAGTAGTAGTCGAAGTAGTTACAGTGGTAATAGTAGCAGTAGTAGTAGTAGTACTGTTATAACTGGCAGTAGTAGCAGTAAGAACTTCCTACTCTTGATGCTTTTTCTCAAATAATACTTTTGTTGAGTTCTTTACGTTCACTTTGAGTAAAATTACTTTAAATCAACAATACTTGCTCAAAGGCAGATATTGAGTACTTCTTCTACTTCTGCTTATTTCTTCATCAAAAATACTGAAGTACAAGTGCTGTGCTCTTACCTTCCTCCTGGTCGTTTGTTGGTGTCCATGTTGTTGCTGCAGTGTTGTTGATGAAGTGATCAAGTGCAGGGTTTGCTTCAGTGCTTCACATTTGTTTAGGCAAATGTCTGGTGCTAACAGAGTGGGAGTTTTCCATTCTCAGGCTAGTGCTCTGACCAAATAAGACATAAACAGATTCAAAACACACAAACTCTTGCATTTTTTATATATTTTTTTAATCAGGAAAGTTTTTAATTAGACATTTTTAGACAACAGAAAGAAATTGTTGTTTTTTATACTGTATATTTGTTAAATATATATGAATAATAGCACCCAGATCTGATAGTTTGTTTCCATTTACTAAAGTTAACTTATAAAAATAGGGTTTGTGATGGCCTTAAATCTGAGCCTACACCGTGCGGTCTGCAATCTTCTGGATCCAAAGAGCCAATTGTTACCAAAAATACAAAATTTGCATTTGTTAAGACCCGCATCTAATTTTAAAACACAAAATTTGCTGCACCCATAACTGAAATATGATAGTCCTGGTCATGAATTATTGCAAACTAACAAAGAACTGTGTTAAATACATGGAATCACACCCTTACAACACATCTTTTATAACAATAATTTTGTCTTATTCGGCCACCTTATCCAGAAGTACAGCATCAGGATTTACCAATTCCTTCATTTTCTACAACTCAAATCATAAACTTCCAAATTTATCAATATAAAGCCAATAAAACTATCCAAAATATATAAAACAATCACAAATTCTGTCATCTAAATGGGATTAAACTCTGGCATCGGTACCAACTGTTCTCAAAATAACCCTGGCACTTACATTTACGCTTTCTGGCACTGTCCTTCTATTTAACATTTTTGGGAAAAGGTCACAGGAACATTATCAGTTTTCTTTGGCTGCCACATCCCTCTGTCGCTCTCTCATTGCATATTTGGCGACGTTTCCACAACCAATCTCAGTCATACCGACAACAAAATCCTCCCAGTGGCCCTAACTATGGCCAAAAAGATCATCCTTGTGAACTGGAAAACAAGGCACAAGACCAACATTACCCACTGCAAAAAGCTCCTTATGGATTACATCAAATAAATCCAAATAAATAAACAAAATTCTTCTTCTTCTTCTTCTTCTATTATTATTATTTTTATTATTATTATTATTATTATTATTATTATTATTATTATTATTATTATTATTATTATTATTATTATTATTATTATTATTATTATTCAGAGTAACACAAACAAATAAAAATTGTGAAAATTGTGCCACAGCCTAACCTAAAGCAAAAAGTAAAATAAAATAAATAACATTTCATTTAGATAGGAGGGGTGTGGTGGTGATAGGAGGGGCAACACAGGAAGGAGAGAAATATAGGTTATAGTTTTTTTGTTTGTTTGTTTGTTTTTTACTTTTTTTTGTTTGTTTCCCCCCTTCTCCAAGTCTCTGATGAGATTAAATATCCTTGGACATTATGTTACTCGGTCACCAGTGAGCTCTCAGATGACAAAGACATGCATAGGCAGAAATGTAAACTATATGGGCATCAAATACGCTCCTCTGTAAGTTCAACATGAGCTCGGCTGATGTCAAAATGACACTTTTTAGAACTTTTTGCTGCCCTTTGTATACTGCACACTTGTGGCGCAGCTACAAAAAGAGGAGTCTGCAAAGTGAAGGCACTGAGACACTGAGGTGCATGTCATAGGTTTGTAAAATGTGGTGTATTATTGTTTTATTTATTTCAGACACATGATTATGGTCCATATCATTAATTAAAACACCCAAGAAACACACAAAAAGATAAAAAGATTCAGTCCATTAAGTGTGAATAAAGTCTCTTAACCCAGTGTTTCCTCAGAGCAGACACACACACGCACGCACGCACGCACGCACACACACACACATCCACTGTTTTCTCTTTAAAAATCCTCTAATAAACCTCTTAATCCCAAGTTTTCAGTGAGTTTTCAGTGAGTTTTCTAGTGAGTTGCACAACTGTACACTCCTCTTATGCAACTGAGAGCTTCAGAGTTGGAGAAAAGGAGGAGGCTGACACTAGATAAGAGATCTCATTAAATACCAGCGTTTCCTTTCAAATGCCATTGGATAGTGCTCAGTAGATTTGTGTGATGTTGTCAGCAAATGTAGGCTACAATAAATAACTTTAAGCTTTCGGTTGTGTTTTCTGATTTAAGGCTCTTTTCTAGTATTTTGCAATCCAAATACTTGTAAAAACTGTTTTACCCAGTAGTGTCCATATCTGCTCCCCTTCAGCACTGTTTTTACAACTCCATTCTGAATAACATTATGTTTAAACAGATGACCATTTCATGAAAAAAAATAGGTCATTTTTAATTTAATGGCAGAAACACATCTCAAAACAGTTGGGGCATAGGCAACAAAAGACAGGTGATATTGATAAAAAACAGTTTAGCATTTTGTATTTGTAATTATGTTCACAGGTTCACTTACTTTACTTAGTGTTTATGTTTGATTGTGTGACCAATTGTTTCTAAAGCCTTTTGAGGTGGCTGCTGTTGTAATATTGGGCTAAATAAATAAAATAAAATTGAAATTGTTATTAATATTGGATTAGATGCTCTTCAGGCCTTTAGCACTGCAGGCCCTGGAACACTTCCAGAAGTCATTGTCTCTGAACACAGTTTGGACAAGTGCAAGTTAAAGATGCATAAGAACCGGTGTGTGAATGTGAAGCAGTTATGGACAATTTCAATGGTCAATTACAGTTTTGTTTCAATTGCTTTAGCACATTTACTGAAACCTGGTTCCATAATTTCACACAGTTTTCAGGCTCTTTCTCAAAACTCTTCACGCAGCTCTCACACAGCTTCACTGAAATCACTTTGTTTGGCCAATACAACAGTTTTGTTTACACATGGAAAGGTATTTTAGTCAAAACGCTGTTTCTTTAAATATAGAAACTTAAATGTAGCTGCAAAAATCGGACATTTGTGAGCACTGTGCATCTGATTACAAGGAAATGACTTCTGTTTCAGGGTTTTCACTCAGGAATCAAAGGGAAAAGGGTCTCAGCAGAGAGTCAGGGACAAGACACAATATATAGTATATATTGTAGAAATGAAGAATGGGATGAAGAATAAAACAAATGTCCCTTGCTTCAGTTTGCTGTACTGTCATGGATCGTTCTTACAGTAGACTACAGTATAAAGAATACACCACTGCAGGTTTACAGCACATTATATTAACCAAAGACTTGTATAAAATAATGTACAGTACAGTACAGTACAGTATGTAAATGCACATTCTTTATTTATGTAAACATATTTTGTCTGTATTTTTCCTGTTTCAATATGAAAATGGTCAGGAACCTTAAACACACTGCAGTAACTCAGTCACTGAGAGCAGGACAGAGTCTGAACTGCTGTGTGAATGAGTGAATGTGCACATGAAAACATGGGAGTGCAGTTTAATCATTTTGATGCAAAAACTGACTTTTGGGGGATAAGTTTTGATTACAGAACAGTTTTGATTACAGAACAACATTTTGCAGAGAAAAGTCTTTGTTTTGACCTGAAATCCTCTTTGGATTTTTTGTGTGATCTGTTTTGGAAATGACTTTTCTGAAAGGAGAGATGTGTCAAAGCAGTTGAGAAAAACCTTAATGTACAGTAAAGTCCAGTGCGTAAATGAGTAAAATGCACATTCGATATTTATGTAGAAATATTTTGTCTGTATTTTTCATTTTCAATATGAAAACAGTCAGGTTTTCTCCTCTACATTCATTTGTGTGAAGTATGAACCCTAAATACTCGCTGCACTAAATGAAATAATGGAGAACTGTGTCAAAGCCACTGAGAAAAACTGTCATTTTGCGCTAACAATTATGACAACAGACAAATCTCTGTATGTCACACTTTTAAGTATTGATGCGTTTTTCCATCTTCACCCGCAGATGGCGCTGTTACACTGTCCTATTCCTGACTGACCTTGTCTCCATAAACCAGGGACCAAGTGTGGCTCTCATGCTCCTGAATTATTTAGTTTAGTGGCTGTGATGAGACAGATAAAGACCACAGCAGCGGTTCGTGTTGATTATATCCGTGTCTTCACAACTCCTCACATTACAAGGGAAGGACATTCACCCAAGACTACTTTAAACTCCATAAAGACGCTGTTAAATTTGAGGGATTGCCAGATATGTATTTCTTTAAGCTGTTAAATACTTAATTGCCAATAAACACCTAAATAAATTGACCCATAGCCTATTTTTTATAAACATCATAATGAGTATAATAGACTTAAGCAGTGCTAGTTCTCATAATGATATTACCTTTGAATGTTGCTCATAGATGGAAAGTAACTACACATAAAAAGTAACTAGCTACATAAGTCATTTACATTAAAACATTTTCAATATATTTGCAATTTCTATTTTTTTTATTTTATTTTGATCTATTTTATTTTAAGTGTGTGTGTATTTTCATTAATTAAAAGGAAAGTCTAAGTTTAAAATTGTAAAAGTAGTCTAGCCTATTTTTTATTTATTTATTTATTTATTTTTTTACCTCAGTGGATGCACACATGCTCAGCTTTTTACCAGAATGTCTTGGATTTGCTTCCAGGTGTAGGGACAGTCTGGTAGCAGTAGCAGTAGCAGTAGCAGTAGTAGCAGTAGGCGTAGCAGTAGTAGCAGCAGCAGCAGTAGCAGTAGCAGTAGCAGTAGTAGTAGCAGTAGGAGTAGCAGTAGCAGCAGCAGCAGTAGCAGTAGCAGTAGCAGTAGTAGTAGCAGTAGGAGTAGCAGTAGTAGCAGCAGCAGCAGTAGCAGTAGCAGTAGCAGTACTGTCGATGCGTCCCTTGCCTGTATGAATGTGTGATTGTATTTGGTGGTGGTCGGAGAGGCCATAGGCACAGAATATCTGCTCTGTCAGTCTGCCCCGGGGCAGCTGTGGCTTGCCACCACCAAGACTGAGGAGTGACAGAAAAATGGACTCAGGTAAAGTTCTTTGAGAAGCCTGAGAGGCTTGGAAAGTGCAATACAAATAGTATTAATAGCAGTAATATTAGTAGTAACAGTAAAGCAGCTGCAGTTGTAGAAGATTTAGCTGCTGTGCAATTACAAAAAACTATTTTCAAAAGTAATTATAACTTAAACAAATTTTACATGCATTACTTATACTCGAGCAATAATTTTGTTAAGTACTTCCTCTTGAATAACACTATTTTGAAATAACAGTATGTTTCCTTGCCTTAAGATTTTAATGACTTCTTACACCTCTACATTTCTTAGACCTTATGCCACCTGAGTCTGGGTTGCCATGACAGCGCAGCAGCATTCAGCTGAAACCTGACTCTTCTTTCTAACCTTTCACTGGAGCAGCTCACAATAACTCACCTGGCAAACGCCTGCTCTGTTTGTGTTAACGTCTGAGGCCCTCTTTACGTCAGCGGCGGCAGTAAATCTACCTTATCTGCCCTCAAATGTGGAGCCGCTCAGGTCTGTCATAAATACCCCCGGTCATTTTTATCTGAGAGCTTAATAGTACATTTTTCTAAAGCATACCTTTGGAGGAAATATTTTACTTTTACTCAAGTATTTTGTGTGTGTGTATGTTGTTAGGCCATGTGGGCTGTGCTCAAATATGTAATACTAGTACTAGCCACAGCAGTAGTGGTAATAGCAGAAAAAGTGGTAGCAGTAGTAGTATTAGCTGCAATCATCATAGCAGTAGTAGTAATAGTAGTACAAGTAGTAGCAACAGAAGTAATCCTCAGAAGTGGAAGTGGTAACATTTGTAGTCATTGTATTAGTAATAGAGTGAAAGTAGTTCTAGCTACTTTCCAAAGTAATTTGTAAATTTTACATTCAATACTTTTTACTTCTACTTAAGTAATAATTTTGCTGATTTCTGTACTTGTACTTCAATATATTTGATGTAGTTAGCACAGAGTAGTCCTTCCACTTCTGGTAGCTGGTGTTGTGTTTTATCAAAGTCCAGCTCTTTGAACTCTTGCTATAAGACAAATTCTCACAGAAAAACATAAAAGCATGTGTGTGTGAGGTCAGCTTACCTCTGGAATGCCAGAGCCAAACCTGCTCTTAAAACTCTGAGCAGAGGAAAAATGTAAATAATGTGGGAAATCTTGAAAGCAAAGGTTTAGCTGGACCAATAAAGCAGATAAGAGGTTTGTGTGTAGAAATGGACTGTGAATTATTTACATCTTACTTTATTCAAACCTAGTTCTCAAAATACATGGTCAGTTTTCTTGTAACTTTAACAAAAAGCTGTCCCAAGCCACAATTACATGTGTTAAAAGTTAAAAAATTTCAGCGGTTGGAATCAAAAAGTGAGATTCCTATATTATCTAAACAGAATGAAATATTATTTTTTTGCCTTTTTGCTTTTTCTGGTGCCAACATGCCAATTGTAAACCCACTCCTCATATTGTTTTATTAGTATTATGTATTATTGTTATGTTAAATAGCTATGGTAGCCCTGCAGGGACAAGTGTTGCACTGTCATATTATAATATTTTGGTGACTTTGGATGTGCCTTCATTTGGACTCAACTCACACTGAATTAAACAAAGGATCTTTACATTTTTGTGAACTGTGTGTCATATTTGTACCTTATTATACTCTATAAGTCAAAATAATTAAAGTATGCACAAGATAATTAAACTTAAGTGTTGGCATAGTTCATTATTAAGGGATAATTATTATTATTATTTTTTTTACACCCTGGGAATTAACACAGCTCATTACTGACTAACATTATACTAACAGTAGTTGTGTTACAAAACTCTGTCTAGTTGTACTCAAGAAGGATTTTCTTAATGATACAATAATTATCAATCACAGGCTGAATTAGTCCTGGTTTTATTCCTGGGTGGAATTTTGTCTAGCTTTTGTGAAATGTTGGCTTTTTGCGTATGAATTTGGTCCTTGTTTAGTTTGCCCTGACCTTATTTATAGTGTAAGTCCATTTCAGTTCTGGTAAAGTCCTTGTTTTGTCTTTATTTATTGTATTTTAATGTATTTTTCTGGATTAATCATTATTGTATCCATTTAGGTTTAGACCTGGAATAGTCCTGATTTCAGCTAAATTTTGTTCTTAAAAACGGTACTTGGAAAGCCATATTTTTGCCAGGTGGTACTAAAAGTTTGCTAACTTTTATAGCATAGCATATTATAATATAGTACAAATATATAAATAAGTATGTAACTACTAAACCATCACATAAAATGACTGAACATGGTTAAAAATTCATGTCACCTTTAATTTTACAGTCACAATCATCTTTTGTTTCCAGTGTTTTTTTTTTAAACCATAAAAAATAAATATACATTATTTTACAAAACATTTCCAGTGTCGTAAATCAATACAAAAATGACATTTATCAATAGCACTGAGGCCAAAACAATGTGGTTTGTACATTTGACGATAGCTGCAACATCCAAATAAGAGCTGGACCAAATACACTTTTAATATGATTAAACTTTTCATGTTATGGAAGACTTATATAAGACAAACAAATCAAGGAAGGAAATGAGATACTTTTATTCAAATAAATGTCCTTTCTGAGTACAACACACTTTTAAGAGTAAATGTCTGAAGTTTCTAAATAAGTAAAAGTCAAAGTAATTTGTACTAAAGGTAAGATTTTACTTTAAATATTTTTTCACTTTTACTCAAGTCATATTTTTTAGTTCTTGTTTTTGAGTTTTATTATTTTGAAGTGGCAGTACTTTAAATAAGATTGACTACTTCTTCCACCTCTGATTTGTTTGCAGGTCATGAATATTAGAAAACTGTGAAATTGATTAAGTTCTGATGAAGGTTGAGTTGTAGACAGGGAAGTTAAGGGAAAACAGATAAAATCACTGCTTTAGAAGAATTAAAAGTGTTTGGATTCCAGCTCTTACTTGTAAAATGTGGTGACTTTGGTTTCCTGGAGTGCGCTGAATGGGGCAAAGATAAACAATGGACACTGGAAAAGAAGGCTTCAGGTTCATAGTGCTCTTAAACTGAGGTTGGACTCACTGTACGACAAAAGTGTTCATCTAGGCCCACTACATTCATAGAAAACACATCTTATAGAGCTGTGCATTATGGAGTAACCAGTGAATGTCCACCTGTAAGGCCTCTATCTGAGAAGAAGGCACGCATTTGAGAGACTGAGCCAAGAGAATTATTATTAACAACCTATTAATACCAAGATAATGCAGACTTTGTCAACACTAATGCATTTTCGTTTGTAAAACATAATAAGATGCACAGTGGTTTATTCCTTGGCATCCAGTCCGAGGCACTAAGGGCATGTTCAGAACAGGAGATGGCCATTTTTCATAAAGTTTGCTTGTTAAAGATCATAATAAATGGCAGTGGTTATTGTCCAAAAGAACTGCAGTAACAGTGGCCTTGCTTGTGGCTTGTGTTGTCATTTTAAAATCAAAATGCATTAGTGTAGGCCAGCGGTTCCCAAAGTGGGGTCCGAGGTCCCCTGGGGGTCGGCGAAGATAATGCAGAAGGGCCCCCAGAGGCTGTCTATATTAAGTACATAAGAAGAAATGCACTGTAAAAAACAATGCTGCAAAAACTCAAGGCAACAGGATCCCTCAAGATTTTTGAGTTTTGGTGATCAACTCAAAATCTCAAATTTTCAACAACTAATATTTTTTTTTACTCACCACATTTAACGTTCATACGTCTAAAAACTTTTAAAACGTCTAATCTAAAAATTTTAAGTTTTACTCTATCTTTATTTTTTCCAACTCATCTTACAGCTAACTGACTCCACTGTTCAGAAAAATTATTATTGATAATAATAAAAACTAAATATACTACATTTAACAAAAGAATAACTTTTCCTGAACACTGTAAGTTGGCTGTAAGATGAGTAAAAAATAATGATAGAGAGAAAAACCTTAAAAATTAGAAAGGTTTTTAGACGTATGAACATCAAATTAAGTGAAAGTGTGGAAAACTTGAGATTTTGAGTTGTCCCCAAAAATCTTGAGGGATCCTTTGCCTTGAGTTATTGAGTTTTTGCAGCATTTTATTTTAGTTTTTACAGTGTATTTGTTTAAAAATATAACTTCAAAACACTTTTTAGCCAATAGTCAGTGTCTTTTGTAATGTTTTTATAGAAACATATAGAGAAAAACATGAAAATAAAATTTGGGATTGAGGGAAGTTGGGGTCCATGTGGGATTTTGGTAAATTTAAGGAGGGCCATGACACTCCTGACTTTGGGAATGGCTGGTGTAGACATTACCACTGTATTTATTTATTTATTTATTTTTAACTTCAGACTCAGTTCTGCTGTGTCCACACTATTGCTGAATAACAAAATAAAAACATATCTTCTTCAGATTTAACAATATCTACAAGTTAATTACACTCTAAACACACTTCCTCTGTGTCCATAGAAGAAGAGAGCATTTTGACAAACGTGATGTGATGAGGGCTTTGTTACATGCACAGTTTAACGTCCAGGTAGTGCACACATCTCCCAAGGGTTTTAGCGACTTGTAGTCCTTGAAATCTTGTTGTACCAAGCATATTTTCTGTCTGTAAGCGTCCTTAGCGATAGAGCCACCACAGTAGAAGAGGATAATTCAGGGCTACTTCCTTTCCTCACTGTCCTTTCCATTTCCTGCAGTGGTTTTGGCACGTCCTCTCTTAGTGCAGTCCCGAAACAGCTTTTCCCTTTATTTTTTTTACACTTCTTTTCTTGATTCATGCTCATTTAAGTCAATTAATACTGCTTTCCACAGAGGAGCTTTGGCGAGATCGGGTCTATTCTATTTTGACCCAAATCTTCGGCATCTCCGCTCCGGTGTCGCCAGTCTTCTCGTCCTCCTTCCTCTCACAGCGGCAGGCTCGTCTGGGTTTTCCTATCGGTCAGATCGAAGTCTCGTTACTGCCACTGTTATGTTGTCAGTGGGGGCGAGGGGGAGGAGGGGCAGTGCAGGTGAACAGGAAGTGGTTGCAGGGGAAGAAACAAAAAGGGAAGACATGCATTGTGAGTTTGAACGCAACGGGTTATCATGCAGTGTGTGAGTAGGACATAGACAGAAAGAAGTTTAGTGGACCATAAGGTGCAATTACCTCGAAAAACTTGTAATGTGTTGGTAAATTAGCAGTCTTTGTTGAAAAAAGTTGGTGTGGCTATTGGTGGAACTCAAAAATAGCCATGCATTTTAGTATTGTAGTGCATCTTCAATAACTTATTATACTAGTTATTATTACACTACACAGACAAGAGATTTTCAAATTTTGAAAGAGAGAAAATAGCCTGATATATTTTTATTTGCAAAAATGTGCCTGCTAGTCGTTCTTGTCAAATTAAAAGCGTGTATCTACAATAGAACTTATAAGATGCTGTGTGTTGTATTTAATTTGATCCAAGTGCAGCTCTGCCCTCTGGAAATCCAACTCAAATTTACAAACCAAAAATTGTGATGGATGGCAACTGTCTAAAACCCCAACTGTTATGTTATTTGATTTTTTTTGGTGTAAAATGTACTAAAATCTTAACAATTGTGTGATCACCCACCCTGCAGTTTTGGAAATAAAATTAGAATTAATTTTCCCTATTGGCTTAAAAAAAATCTGTATATGAAAAGGCTCAAGGGAGCCTAATCAGCTATGGAGTAACTCAACCATAAACCAAATAGTTTTGCTATAAATCTGTATTTGATACGTCAACAGGCAAAGTTACAAATGTATTTTGCTGAATTTGAGTGAAGTTTTGCATATTCTATTTGCTAGAAATTAACAGTGTTATTGTCATGAGTTACCACAGAGCTGATTAGCCCCGTCAAGCTTTTCAACCTTTATTATATGGATTTTTTGAAAAGTCAGAGGGGAAAATAAATGGAAAATTTACATAGAAGTGTGAATAATAAACACAAACAAGCAAATAACTAAACAAGCAAATATAATATGAAGATACATCTCTCTACATTATATTTGGTCCACAGTTTTTCTTCTGTCTATGAAGCAGGATCACACAAACACAGCTCCATGCTTATTTCATTAGTTGACTCTAACATCAACTAATGCATGTTACTTACCAGCTTTTTAAAAATTGTACTTTTAGATCAGCCACTTACTCTGAGTCGGACTCGTTGCCCCCGTTAACCGTCCCGGTCTTCAAGTGCATGGCCACGCCCCCGTTCGTCTCCCGGTAAATGGCCGGCGGTGCGATCTGAGGACGTGGGGCGATGGGCGGCTTGATTTTGGTGCTGTTGCTGTGGTTCCCTGTGGTGATACTGTTGCCGTGGTTCACCGTGGTGTTGCTGTTGTCATGGTGGTTGCCGGGGCGTCCGCCGTCAGAGGTGACCGAGGGCGTCCTGGAGGTCGGGGTCATGATGTTGACAGAGGCGGGCGGGGACGTGCTGCTGTTGTTGTTGATGGGAGAAGGAGAGGTGATGGTCGGGGAGGAGTTGTAGTCGCTCAGCTTCTCCCTCAAACGGTTCTTCATGTTTTTGTCGGTCAGAGGAGGAGGGTAGCTGATCTTGTTCTTTAGGATACCTACAAATGAATAACATTGTAGACATAAATAAAGTTAATTTGAAGTGGAGCAAAATTCTCAAAACAATTAAAGACATTGAAGGTGATTTTATGCTTCATAGGTTCATTTTTTGACAATTTCCTGTTTGTAATAAATGTATAAATCTGTAGAGGTGCTTTAGAGTTTTTCAGTAGACCCGACTGATATGGATTTTTTGAGGCCGATGCCGATACCAATATTGGGTAACAAAAAAATACCGATATCCAACACATCGGCCGATACAGTTATGCATTAGGAAAAAGTATTTTAAAGTGTTTTTCTTTCTGCTCTTGTTTACATGAATATGGCGTCCACACCCCAGGCCACTTTATTAGACATCTTTATTAAAATGTTGTTAAAAGCTGCTTATTGTTCTTTATGCTGATTGTTATGTAGATTGTAGTGAGTATTGGTGTGGGGAGTATTATATATCTTATGTATTATATTTATTTTATTTAGCTTTAACTAAATTTGTTTAACTTAAATTTCATTTAAACTTGCTCTGCAAGTAGAGCATGGGGAAAACTACAAAATGCGTTTTGAATTTTTGTTCTATGAGGTTTTATGGCAGAGAAATTAGTAAAATGTTTTTATTGCCTTTTTGAGCTTTTCAGGCCATGAGAAGGTGATTTAGGTGATTTTAGTTTGGAAACACCAGCGGCCTCTGCTGCACAAATAGCAGAAGGCCATCATTTGCAAGTAAACAGGTTTTATTCCAGCACACAGTAAAAATACTACTGTTTATATTGGTGGATATCCGCCAGATTTCAGCCAATAACCAATAATTTTCTAATGGGCAATATCAGCCAATAATATTGGCTGGCCGATATATCGGTTGGGCTTTATTTTTCATTATTTTTGTTATTACTGTTGCTTGTATGTTAAGGATGACGCTGTCTCACCTTTCCTCTGCTCGGGCTGGTTGTTGCTGTTCGGTAGTGTGGATGGTGTGGTGTCTTTAACTGGAGTTTCTCTGGGCTGAGGTGTCTCTCTGTCTCCTGTGTGGTTGAGTTTGTTTTCTGAATGTAGCTCCACATTCACTTTAGTTTCCACTCTTAACCTCTCGGGCCCTCCGGGATCCTCACTGTCACTGGCTGTGGTCATCTCCGTCGGCCAATAGGGCTTCACATGATTTGAATCAGCTAAAAAAAAAAAAAAAAAGAAACAAACATTAGAGTCCAAAAACAAAGTTATAATATCAGCTTGTCAACAAAGAATCAATATCCTCCTGTCAATTCCTTACTAGCACAGCACAAAAAAGAAAAAAAATAATGCCTTCTTAATGAGGCACATAAATCTTTATGGAAAGTTTGTTTTTCCAACCTAACAGTGTTCAGTTTGAGCATGTCCAGTACCTTTGGGTGTGCTGTGGATGGGCCTCTCATTGTTCCACTTAGGTTTGATGTCGATATCGTCGTCTTCACTGTCTGATGAGTGAGACGAGGCATAGGAAGAGCTGTTCTCATCTGCCGACATCTCACTGTCACTGTCCGAGTCTGATTTAAACAAGGATGTCATGAAAAAGGTTAGAGCACATTACAAATTGCACTTTACACAGAAGTTATTTTTCCCCTTTATATTTACTACAACCTTTATGGAACAGTTTCTTCAAATCAGTTCAATCATTTCACATAATTAACATGATATTCAAGCTTTAGAAAGCTAAACATCAAACTATATTAAACTTGCGACCACTATTTGCTCTATACCCAGCAGCTGAAAATGACCAATGTCCAAAAACATTCATCTCACCATCTCCCTTTGGCCCATTTCGGTGGAAGAGTGGTCCATCTAGGTCGGTGTGTCCTTTAGCTGTACCCGATGATACACTAGGTTTCTGACCAGCTTCTTCTCTGAATATACAAGAATAAATGTACAGAGAGGAGTGAGAACGCTCCAGTCTCAACATCAAAACAGTAGCAGCTGTCTTAGCGCCTTAATATAAGAACAACAAATCAAAAAATACATTAATGAGGGCAAAATATGTCACAGAATGAATGCATTGTAATTTCAATATACGTCCTCTATATGCAAGTTGGCAGGAGAACAAAAGCTATGTGTTGTGGCTTTTCAAAGAGAAATTTCTGGAAACATCAGATTTCCTGCAGTGACATGAACAGGTACAGTCCCATCTCTAAACAGTACTTCTCCAGATATAATTGGCCTGTTTAACTCTCTGTATATCTTGTATAATTTAGGTGGTAGACTTGACCCAAGTGCGAGCTCGAGTTACCCCCTGACAGTTTTATGAGCAGAGGCGCACAGCCAGACCTCACCTGAGTTTTGTAAAAGGCTTTTAAAAAAAAGTGGTAAATGTGACACCAGTAAAAACACACCTGTGGAGTCCCAAAAAACTGTTGTACAGAGCCCAACTGTGTAGTGCAAATTTACTGTTGCAGCAACACCAACAATGCCAATATCTATATCATTACAGAAATTGTCAATAATGTTTTTGGTATTGTGTGCATACTTAAATAATTATTCAACTTTTACATTTGATGATTATTGCATATTGCATGATTCACTAATATCGTTTAGGTCTATGGTTGTTCAAACATTTTTATACTATAACAATGTGCTGTGGATAAAAAAGATCATATAGTACTAAAACACTGATAATGGAATTGATATATAGTGCCTTTCAAGACACTAAAGGCGTTTTATATTAGTCTGTTTTTCATTCACTCCACAGTTACACACTGCTGCTGGTAAGCTACCTCTGTAGCCACAGCTGCCCTGGGGCAGACTGACAGAGACGTGGCAGCCTAATAGCACCTGTGGCCTCTCCGATCACACTGATCTTTTTTTTGTTATTTGCAGACAAAAGACACAAAGGTTGGCAGGGGTTCATCATAGTAACCCCAGACATTTTGCAAATGTAGACTTTATTATTAATCATTTTAGAGAGTCTTTTATAAATAAAACTTAATATTGCTGCTTTGAATTAGTCTTAAGTGCTCATCAGTAGTTTAATATACACCAGTTAAGTTAACTAAGGCGAGAACTATTGTTGTTTCCATTGAAAATTTCCATTAGGCTTAACCAGAGCTGTTGAAAGAGAAAGCTGTGATATCTCCACTGACTTAAATGCACTAGATTTTTACACAAATACTGCAGTTCCAAGGAATATTTCCAGGAAATTAGCGATTCAGGCAAGCAGTGCTATACAATTGTAGATACTGTCTGTGTAGCACTTATGAAGAAGAATCTGAATCAAAGTTACTATTATTTACAGTTAAAATTTACATACCCACCGATGCATGTTAGTTGCTACATAAATCGTGTCACCATCTATATTATGGACTTACAACGCCTTTGGGCTTAACAGGTGGTTTATCTGAAATCAACCAAAGCAGCAAAGCTTTCAGTTTTCGGTTTCAGATTACTGTATGTGTGTTACTTAGCTGTTCTTATATTTTTTAGTGTGGACGTTCTGCAATCTCAACAATTATACAGCATTCATTTAACACTATGTCACAAAACAAACCATGCATGCACAACACTTTCAAAAACTTGTGTAGTGTTTATGTAGTTCAGCACAACCCAGCTCCATGCACTGCCAAACCTTAGATTTCTCTTTTATGCATGCAATGACTAATTATCTTGTATAGCAGAATACATTTGTGGAAAAAAAAAAAATTATTTCCACATCACTGGATCAGGCAGAAAAATGTGCAACAGAGATACATATACAGTATAGTGTATGTATCTGTGTGTATTGCCATAGTTAGTTTGTGAGTCACTTAGCACACATGCAAGGAAAGGGATAAAAAATAATATGTGGAAAGCCTAAATTTGTGCATAAACGCTGTACATGTTGGTAGTAGAAGCAGCCATGCGGTCAGTGTCTGTGTGGTACCTGAGTGCGTATGCCAGGTAGCTGCTGCGGCTCTTGGCTGACCTGAGCGTACTGTCCAGAGAGACTGTGGATTCACCAAAACCAGAGCGGTACAGACCGTCCTCATGGTATGTGTTGTTACAGTTCAGAGAGCGCTGGAATACAAAAAAGGTAAAGTTGGATACTATGTTACTTATAGACACGGAACAATTAAAAGCTGATGATGCACCTTATTAGATAAACTTGCAATATGTGATAAGCATGACTTCTTGAATTATGAGATAAGAAATGTTTGAGATAAAACCTGGTCTAAATAAGACAAAATTTAGCATTAAACTAGGCCTAAATTTAAGAGAAAGTTCTGGAAACATCAGATTTCCTGCCAACAGCTGCAGCCACATGAACAGGTACAGTCCTATCTCTAAAAAGCTATACCAGAATTAAAACAAAATGCAAAAATGAACCTGGTTGAAACATTATTTTCTTAACTGGAGAGCTCACTATTCAGTTCAAGTCTCTAACTGGACAATAATTGTAGGTGTAACAGCGCTTACGACAACTTTATAATATTTTTGTGCAGCCTTAATTCATATCTTATACACACTGTCTATATTTTGTGTTTACTCACAGTGAGCAGAGAGGCCCGAGCCGTGCTGGTCTCATCCGGGATGCTCTTCTTTCCAGTGAAGACGTTCTTGAGGTTTTTCCTGATCTCAGCGTTAAAGATCACATGGAAGAAGAAGATGAACACTCCCTGGGAAAAAAAAAAAATGTGTCAGCATCTATTAACCATCTGCCTATGAAACATGAATTAAAAAAAATGAACCAACAATAGAAAAAAATGCATTTGAACTGAGTAGAAAATATGATACCATAAAATGACAAGTTTTTTCTCTGTGTTACCTGCAGACAGCTGAAGCCGGCGAACAGATAATGGAAAATCATCACGTTACTGTTGACTGCCATTAAACCCAACATCCAGGTGGCGCTGATGAGCAGCAGGAGGAGGAAGGCCGTTCTCAGAGCGGGACTACACAAGAAGAAAATTGGTCAGGGCTGATGTTTTGCGCTGTTAAACACTACAGCTGTTACTCATGACCGGTAAACTCACATAGCTCTCGACTTCTCTGCAGCCTTTTGCCTCCGACCACAGGACGCTTTAGCTGCCAGGATGAAGATCACTATGTTCACCTGCAGCAAAAGAAACAGTGTAAGCTACTTCTTTAAATGTTTAGCAATATTTTTTTTGTTTCTGTGTTTGGACTACTCAATGAGGCATGTACCAGGACGACGACAAAGATGGGTCCTGCGAAGCTCCATATGAGAGTATCATGACAGACAACCAGCAGAAATCTGGATTTCCATATCCCTGAGGGTCCAGACCAACCGCCAGGCCTAAAATGTACAAAATGAGTGTTAAAAAGCACGTAATTCTCTACTGTGCTTCACATTCCAATACCAATCAGATAAGATTATCTGGCATTTGATCCCACTGCGACAAGTCCATACTGCACAAAGCCTTTAATTCACTACATTAATCTTCAAGAGGATCTAAGAAGTGTAAACAGTAAAAGACACATTACTACTTTGGAGATATCGAATGAATGAGCTTTTAAATCACAATTATATTTCAGGAATTCGTTCAACAAATTATTTATGGAACACGGCGAGCACAGGCAAGCCTTCTAAGCATCACAAATTAGTTTCACTCTAATGAATACCAAGTTACAGAATTATATAAGAGTTCATTGGAAACGCAGGGAGTAGGCAATTGTAGGCCTTAAAATCAATTTTATTGTGCTAAGTTTGGAGATACTAACTCATGTGGCTGAAAATGTTGTTGTTTAGATGGGTTTATCTTTTTGTTATACAGTAAAAACTCAAAAACCTCTCAAGAGTATGGTATACATTCCCTCTTCCCTATTTAAATGATTTGAACTGAGAGTGATCTTTTATTTTGACAATCTGGATTCGATTCAAATTGTTTTGTGCCGTGTATATAAGTTCAATAAGTTTCCCACGAGGATTACTGCTTCTCCGTATCACGCCCGTCTCAACATGTCTGACACGATTTAAAATACATCATGTCTCACCGGTGATGATGGCGGGGATGCCCCAGCCGATGGCGTAGTAGAACCTCATGTGTCCGTGGTTTATGTTCCTCATCTCGGTCAGCATCCGGTAGATGTGCAGCCCCTCCACGAACATCCAGGCGAACGTGCACATGTAGAAGTAGTGCAGCAGGATGGCTATGACCGTGCACACGAACTGGAAACAGACAAGGGAGATAAAAAGAGTGAGTGAAAGGGAAGCAAAGATAGGAAAAATACCCAAACAATAAACCACTACGATAGTAAAACAATTTAAAAAAATGTTGTCTAAGGATTTTTTTGACTGTTATTGTAAATGTTCAGCAGCTAAAGTTATGCTTTTCGACAGGAATGAACTCAAGAATCTTACGGGAATCCAGCTTGGGTAAAGATTTAAGGGTTTTGTGGCTGAATGGATAGAAAATTTACCCCTAAACTAAAAGATTCCAGGTTCAAGACTGTGAGGTAGGGCTATTGCATTTGCATCTGCACTAGAAGAACCCAGTGCGTCTAGTTTATAAAATCAGTTGCCCCTATATCATTGCACAGAGTCTGTCTCCTGGAAATCAAGCCTGAATCAACATGGACCAGACTAAATGTTTTGTAAAGATTAAATAAATACTTATGGTTGCTGGCCAGGCTATAAAAAGGAGGCAAAGATAAATAAGAGTGCTTTTGAGGAAATTAAGATAAGCCAAAAACGTTGAAAATGTTTTTTCAGTGAATAATTCCACTGAAGAGGAAACCATCTTTCATTCACACATCCAAACTTTAATTTTAAAAACCTATATATTAACAAAGCATCAACTGGCTCTATGATTTAAACTAGCAGCATTTGTAAATCACTATCTTTTGGTTCTGCACTGTTTCCCACTCCTGGCGTATATAAGTTACTGTATGTCTGTAATGCATTCATAATTCAAGCCACATAGCTTTCCCTCTATTTTCCAAGTTCTATAGGAATGCAGTGTGTCGACGGGGAATGTCCCATATGTAGAGTTGTACTGTATGCCGGTGGAGTGCTGCATTTAGTGCGGAGATCAGAGAGAAAAACTACCTTGACAGGGCCATAAATCATAAGGAGATGCCCCTGAGGTTGCCCAGACAGCATTCCTCAATACTGACACACTACCACACTGCTTTTTAACACTAGACTAGAGTCAAGCGCGTCTAATTCGCCCAGAGGTGAAAACAAACATGGGAACTCAAAGACACATTAAATATTTCAGCTCGACATTGTTCTTCAAGTTAATAATTGTACGTGAATTAATAAAGTAGGGTTGGTAGGGAGTTAATCAGGTTTAAAGCAGGGCTAAACCAGGACTACACCAGGGCTAAATCAGGATTTAAACAGGACTAAAGCAGGGCTAAATCAGGATTTAATCAGGACTAAAGCAGGGCTGAACCAGGATTTAATCAGAACTAAAGCAGGGCTAAACCCGGATTTAATCAGGACTAAAGCAGGGCTAAACAAGGACTAAACAAGAACTAATCCTGAGCTAAACCAGGACATAATTAGGTCTAAAGCAGGTCTAAACCAGGGCTAAACCAGGACTACACCAGGGCTAAATCAGGAGAACTAAAGCAGGGCTAAACCCGGATTTAATCAGGACTAAAGCAGGGCTAAACAAGGACTAAACAAGAACTAATCCTGAGCTAAACCAGGACATAATTAGGTCTAAAGCAGGTCTAAACCAGGGCTAAACCAGGACTACACCAGGGCTAAACCAGGATTTAATCAGGACTAAACCAGGGCTAAACCAGGACTAAACCAAGGCTAAACCAGGACTAAACCAGGGCTAAACCAGGACTTAATCAGGGCTAAACCGAGGTAAAACAAGAACTAAACCAGGGCTAAAACAGAACTAAACCAAGGCCAAACCGGACTTAATCAGGTCTAAACCAGGACTTGATCAGGGCTAAACCAGGACTAAACCGAGGCAAAACAAGAACTAAAGCAGGGCTAAACCAGGACTAAACCAAGGCTAAACAACAACTAATCCTGAACTAAACCAGGACTTAATCAGGTGTAAAGGAAGGTTAAACCTTGACTAAACCACGACTAAACCAGGATTTAATCAGGTCTAAACCAGGGCTAAACCAGAACTAAACCAAGGCTAAACCAGACTTAATCAGGGCTAAACCAGGATTTAATTAGGACTAAAGCAGGGCTAAACCAGGATATAATCAGGACTAAAGCGGGGCTAAACAAGGACTAAACAAGAACTAATCCTGAGCTAAACCAGGACTTAATCAGGTCTAAAGCAGGGCTAAACCAGGACTAAACCAAGGCTAAACAACAACTAAACCTGAGCTAAACCAGGACTTAATCAGGTATACAGGAGGGTTAAACCTGGACTAAACCAAACCTAAACCAGGCCTAAAAAAGGGCTCAATCTGGTCTAAAGCAGGGCTAAACCAAGGCAAAACAAGAACTAAACCAGGGGTAAAACCAACCAAAAACCAAGGCCAAACAGGACTCTATTAGGTCAAAACCAGGACTAAACAAAGACTAAACCTGCTCTAAACCAGGTCTAAACCAGAACTAAACTAGGTCTAAGCCAGGACTAAAGAAGGACTACACTACAACCAGCTTTTTAACAGGGATAGACATATTATATTGATTCAAAACAAACTTGGGAAGGAAACCTGAGGACACATTAAATATTTTAGCTCTGATATTTAAACTGAAGTTGGCGTCTGAGGTGAAATCCATAAAGTTCTGACAGTCAAAACAATGTGAGTCACTAAACTGTTTGGGATATCTCTTTGTATGAACCGCACTTGTCAGATTACAGTTCCCAAAACACAACTTGATAGTATAAGCCTCTGTTGAAGTCATATTGTACTGGTTGATAAGAAACGTTTTCCCCTTTTTATTACTTTATTTTATTTTATTTTATTATTGGTTTTCATTGATCTTCTTTTGCTTATTTCTACTAGGAGTGGCTGCAACTACAGGCCTTAGACAGGGTACACCCAGTTTTATTTCGTTTAATTTATTCTATTCTTTGATCCGCATTTATTGTTGTTCCAAGTAAATACTTATTTTAATTAATTTTATTATTTTCTTTTTAGATATTATTTGGCTTTTTGCCCTCATGCTGGATGCTGGATTGAGAGGAGATCAGGGGAAGAGAACAACTTGTGCTTTTATAGCTTTCTTACTCCAGGAAGCCCAACGAAATTGGTTGGATGCTTTCCAAATCATTGCCGTGGCCAAAACGTACATCTGTTTGAGTGTTGTAAAGTGTTGCTCTGTCAGTGCCCCCCGTGTGTCATAGAGGATGTTGTAATAGTGTTAACAATAAAGACATCTGGTTTAGTCCAACTAGTTAACAATGACACATGTTTAGACCAAGCCTTGAGGTCCATTTTCTTATTTATTTATACCAGCGGTTCCCAAAGTGGGGTCCAGGGCTCCCTGGGGGTTCGTGAAGGTACTGCAGGGGGGCCCCCTAGAGGCTGTCTGTATTAAGTACATAAAAAGAAATTGAGTTTGAAATGCACTGTAAAAAACAATGCTGCAAAAACTCAAGGCAACAGGATCCCTCAATATTTTTGGGTTTTGGTGATCAACTCAAAATCTCAAGTTTTCAACAACTAATATTTTTTTACTCACCAAATTTAATGTTCATACGTCTAAAAACTTGAAATTTTAAAGTTTTACTATCACTATCTTTATTTTTTCCAACTCATTTACAGCCAACGGACTCCACTGTTCAGAAAAAGTATTATTGATAATAATAAAAACTAAATATACTACCTTTAACAAAAGAATAACTTTTTCTGAACACTGTAAGTTGGCTGTAAGATGAGTAAAAAAAATAATGACAGAGAGAAAAACTTAAAAATTAGAAAGGTTTTTAGACGTATGAACATCACATTAAGTAAAAGTGTGGAAAACTTGAGATTTTGAGTTGGCCCCAAAAATCTTGAGGGATCCTTTTCCTTGAGTTATTGAGTTTTTGCAGCTTTTTATTTATTTTTTACAGTATATTTGTTTAAAAATATAACTTTAAAACACTTTTTAGCCAATAGTCAGTGTCTTTTGTAATGTTTTTATAGAAATATATGGAGAAAAACATAAAAATAAAATTTGGGATCGAGGGAAGTTGTATTGTTGAGGGTCCGTGTGTGATTTTGGTAAATTTAAGGGGGCAGTGACGCTCCTGACTTTGGGAATGGCTGATTTATACTATACTGTATTTGTCTATTTACAAAACTCACCTCTCATATAGTAACAATTTAATTCGACACATTATTGAAGCTTAGTTAACCACAGACATGCAAAGGATTTAAGTGAAACTAAAAGGTTGTTTTGGGAAACATTTGCCAAGTGCCCTGAAGGCTGAGTCTAGAGACAGGTACCAGTCCCAACACGCCAGTCCCAGGACGGTCTGTGCGTCCGAATTACTGTGTCAGCGCTTCAAAGTACTCCCACACCTTCTGAGTGCATTGTAGTATTTTGACATTACACATTAGATTAAGTTGTTATAGTCTTTTGTATCACACTTATAATAAAACTGTCATTAAAGTAGAACAAAAAGTAGTTGTCTAGTGAAAATAGTCTTTGAGGTAGAATTTGATGCATTAATCCAGGTTAAGCTCTTGTCAGTGCAGAGGTCTACTGTTAGCTCGCAGTGGTGTAAACATAGCTAAGTGCTTTTTAATAGTTATTATCAGATAAATCCATTGTTGTTCCCTGCATCAAAGGTATTACCCTCAGAAAAATACAGCCAGAAGTCAAGACAAGCAATATGTTTTATTACAAATGTAAATGCTACACTTGCAAGAATTTTAGCTATGTAAAAACAAAATCAGGAGCATTTCTTGTGACTTGTTTAAGCCCTGTGTACTATGTTTAGAAACTGTAATAAATGGTTAAGAGAAGGGCTGCACAATATATCGCAAAATGATCATTATCGCAATATGTGCAAATGCAATATCCGTATCGCAAGAATCTAAATATATCACAATAACGCTGTGGTCTTCCATCTGACAGAGTTTTACACTGAAGAATCATTTTCCACCAGAGCCTTAAAAGAACATGTGTTGTGACTAAATAAAAATGTTTAAAAAGTCCAGTTTTAGTGGTAATTTAATTAATTTAGCTTAGCACAGCTTAGCCTTGTTTTATTCCTGGTTTAGTCTGTGTTAAGTTTAGATTTTGTCGCTGTTTTGACTTGTAAATACAGGAACTTACATTTTTGTGAAATGTAGTGAATTTAACTTACTGTGTTCGAAAAGTAGGGTCTATTTTCAAATATCGCAATAATATCGTTATCGCAATTTTTAACATAGTTATTGAATATCGCATGGTTTCTCCGTATCGTGCAGCACTAGTTAAGAATCTGCAGATAAGAAAGACAAAGCTGATCAATATGTTTTTAAACATGTGGCCAGTCCAGTTACCATGGCTAAAGTAATGTATGATTAAACATAAACTGTACTGTAAGGGTGCAGAAATATGTTTTAGACCACACTTTACAGCCAATCAGAAAGGGAAAGGGGAATTTTTTTTATTTTTTTTTTGGGTGGGTGGGTGGAAGTGTATATGTATGTGTATGTATGTATATATATATATATATATATATATTTGTGTGTGTATATGTATGTGTATGTGTATGTATATATTAGTATTTTGTTTATTGTTCTCCGTGTTTGAAAATCAAATAAAAATTTGATCGCAAAAAAAAAAAAAAAGCTAACTTTTTGCTTATATGTAGCATAGTCTGTATAATAATGCAACATGTGCTACTCACAGGGTTGTCAGTCTGGTTGATGCCCAGTAGGAAGACAAGTTCAGAGCAGAAGAGAGCTGCCACCAGGTTTTTGTGGATTGAGTGGAGGTTTGATCTGAGCCGGCGGAGCACACAGAGGAGGATGAAGGTGAGGAGGAGGAGGAAGAGCGAGACTGACACTGTGGTGTAGGTGACTATCTTCAGAGGGAGGACATCACCGTGCTAAGGGAGACAAGTCAAACATTATTAAAATAAAAATACTAGCAAATTGTATAATTAATACCATGACCTGGTTAAAAAATCTACGTCTCTATCATAATAAAATATAAATAAACAAGTTTTGATATATTTCTGTATCTACATTTTGTCCCGAACTATAAATATTAGGGCTGCACAATACGGAGAAAACATGCAATATTCGATAACTACGTTGAAAATTGTGATAATATTATTGCGATATTTGAAAAAAGAGCCTACTTTTCATAACATAGTAAAATAAATTCACTATGTTTCACAAAAATGTAAGTTCCTGTATTTACAAGTCAAAACAGCGACAAAATCAAAACTTAACACAGACTAAACCATAGCGTTATTGCGATATATTTAGATTCTTGGGATACGGATTTTATGTTTGCTGATATTGCGATAACGATAATTTTGCAATATATTGTGCAGCCCTACCTCATACTCAAGCCAACATATTTTAATAATTTTGAAGCAATAAATATATTTTAAAAAATGTGTAGTGAACCACACCACTTACTATTTTTCTATTGCACAAAAATATGGATTGGATTATGGAAATATGGATTTAACATTACTATATTGCCTTTACATGACAAATTGCTTAGTAGTCTTTGCTTTCCCACACAAATCTGTTCGTATCAGTTTTCCTTGTGTGGGATTGAAGAATTTATTTAATGAAAAAAGTACTTGTAAATCATAGTCACTTATAATGACAGGAAAAATGAACAATTAATGGCAGATTTTGTTGTTTTAAATTGTGTGTTGGCAATAAAGGTGATTTTGATTCTAATTCTAAAATGCCACTATTGTCTCTCCATATTTCATTATCTTGATTACAACATGATTACATTTTGTCCCCGAACTATAAATATTAGGGCTGCACAATATGGAGAAAACATGCGATATTCGATAACTATGTTGAAAATTGCGATAACAATATTATTGTGATATTTGAAAATAGAGCCTACTTTTCGAACATAGTAAATTAAATTCACTATGTTTCACAAAAATGTAAGTTCCTGTATTTACAAGTCAAAACAGCGACAAAATCAAAACTTAACACAGACTAAACCAGGAATAAAACAAGGCTAAGCTGCGACTAAATTAATTAAATTACCACTAAAACTGGACTTTTTAAACATTTTTATTTAGTCACAACACATGTTCTTTTAAGGCTCTGGTAGAAAATGATTCTTCAGTGTAAATCTCTGTCAAATGGAGGACCACAGCGTTATTGCGATATATTTAGATTCTTGCGACATTGCGTTTGCTGATATTGCGATAACAATAATTTTGCGATATATTGTGCAGCCCTAATAAATATTACTGCATTACCTCTCTTTTGGAGATGTCCATCAACACGGCGAAGCTGGTCATGTGATTACACTGGCAGCTGATGTGAGTGTTGTTTCTGTTGAGGATTTCACACCCTTTGGACGACCAGCCGCCTGTTCCACCAATCCTGAACAGAAAATTAACAACATGTCAATAAAGTCAAGATATTTACAGTAGTTTGTGCAGTTGTGAGTGTTTAACTCACGAGATGGAGTGGTCCCAGTAGACACAGACTGGTTTGGTCCTCTCCTCGGTCTCTAGGAGGGTGTATTGAAGGGTGATGGGGGGGTCCAGGACAGAGGGGAAAGGGGTATCCTCAGAGTGTACTGTAGCACTGACTATAGCTGTGTTTATCACCGGGCGATTGGGCAGCCTGTAAAAAAAAAAAAAAAACACTCAATGCATCTAGATACACACTGATACAGACAGAGGCTTGCTTGCACCAACCAGGTTTAACGTAAACTTAGATTTGTGCTATTCTGTAATTTAAAATACTTATTTATATTTAAAAAATAAATGCACAGCTTTATTTATATTATTTTAGTTCATTTATTCATACCTGAGACTCCTGCGGTCAGGGTCGTATTGCTCCGGTAACAGTTGCCCTAGTGACTTGTAGACGATCACCACAGCGACGGGCAGAGGGACGGAGGGTTCAAGATGGCGGCGTCTGCGGTCGAACATTGTGTGGTCTACATCCGGAGGGGAGTCGGTCTGAGCTGGAGGAGCTGGAGTGGGCTCAGCTGGGATAAACATGGTCAGGGACAAACAGGTTAAGTTACGTGACTGATTAATAATATCTAAAGTCTAATAATTTATCAGTAATTCTTGTGTAAACATTACCGCTAACAACTTAGGCTATAAAGACAACTGAGAAAGAGCGGAATAATTGGAAATGGAACTGATGCTGAGTCTGACGACAGCCACGCAGAGGAGGAAGCGGCTCTTCGTCTACCTCCGGAGTTGGCGGAGTTGTTCAGAAGCGACACCGAGGATGAAGAATTTAAAGGATTTAGCGATTAGGAGTGAGATGGTGAGTTTGGTGAACTTGTTATTTTATGTTCTTTATGCTATAGTTATGTGAATAACTGTTAATATATTACGTTAACATACGAGACACCTATTCAGTTCGTTGTTTATGCTTCATGTAGCTGAATAACCATCAGTGTGTTACGTTAGCATAGCGCACACCTATTCAGCCTGTTGTTCTCTATTCTATTATTACTATAACTTGCTTTTCAAGATGAAATGTCTGTTCTTGGTGTTGGATTTTGTAAAATGAATTTTTCCCAAAAAATGTGACTTATAGTCCAGTGCGACTTACATACGTTTTTTTTCTTCTTAATTATGCATTTTTTGGCTAGTGCAACTTATACTGCGGCGCAACTTATAGTCCGGAAAATATGGTAATTCATAAGTTACAGTACTAAAGAATTACTACTTTGTTGTGAACAAAGTGCAGGCACATTTTCAAGCACTTATAACTAGCAATTCACATTCAAGCTCTTTCAAGTATTTAAGAAACAATAATGAGAAAAAGGCACAAATTGCCTTTTATGAAGTTGTAATGAAGCTGCAGCTTTTCCAACTAACAATCCCTATGATCCTCATAGAATCTATCTCTGTATAAACGCTTTTCATTAAGCCTTCAACATCATCCAAGTTTAATTATGATTATTTTTATGTACTTTTCATCAGTACAGAACTCCATTATGTGAGCATTGTTACCTCTGTTGACCTGAGCGCGCAGGTTGAACTGAGGGAAGTGTACAGAGGATCCCAGCTCTTTGGGGAAAGTTTCGTGGATTTCCTGAAAATGAGGAAACGTGGCTCGGTCCGGATTCGTGACATCCAAGTAGTCCACGGTCAGGACTGAGGGGCACACAGACAGGAAGTGGATGAGAATGGTACAAAGTAGTGTGGTATAATGGAAACATAGCGCTCTGCAATAAAAAATAAGTGCCCACTGAAAAATGATCACGTTCTTAGTTTTTATCTTTTATAGGTGCGACATTTCTTATTTTGAATGACCTGCTGACAATATTTCTTCTAATTTCCAAATAAAACTATTGTTCTTTAGAGCATAAGAAAACATAGAAGGTCATCAAAACAGGAGAAATGATGCAGTGCTTGCAGAGCTTCATTAATTCAAAGATTCACAAAAAAAAAAGATATGTTTTAGAATAACACTAATATGTAATCACAGCTTTCCTGCGTCTTGCTCTCTACCAGTTTTTCACATTGCTATTGGGTAACTTCATACCACTCTCAGCTTTGCTTGATGATCTGTGAGTTCATAAAGCAGGTGAGTGAGGTGTGTGAAGGAGTTTAACTGTATTTTTAAGACAACTAAGGTCATTTAACATCTGCAGAAAAATGCTTCAGATGTTTTACCAATCTGTTGTGGCCAGTGCCATCTTCTATGGTGTTGTGTGCTGGGGCGGTGGGGCTAAAGTGGCTGAAACCAACCGGCTCAATAAGCTCATCAGTAAAGCTGGTTCTGTCCTGGGACTGAAGTTGGAGTCCATGGTTGAGGTGGCTGAGAGGAGGATACTGAAAAAATTGCTCAGTATACGAAACAATCCATCCCGCCCTCTGCATGAAACTCTGGTCTCCTATCAGAGCACTTTCAGCTGTAGACTCAGACTGCCAAGAAGCAGCACAGAACGCCACAGGAGGTCTTTCCTACCTGTGGCCATCAGACTGTTTAACTCCTCCCCCTTTAGTAAGGGGAGGGAGTGACTCAGACCATCTTGTACAATGCATAATAACTGTGTTGGGCCTTTTTATCTTATTTATTAATTTATTCATTATTTAACCTGCATCAGCTCCACTTTACATTTGGAGGAACAAAGATTGTAATTTGTAAAATGGTCTTTTTATACAATTTTACTATTACTCAGTTAATAGAATTAATGTTTATGTTATGTAATGTTATGTTTATTTATGTTTATGCTTTTTGTGTATGTTCATGTCTTTGCTCCTCTGGCACAGAAATTTCCTTCGGGATTAATAAAGTTATTTCTTATCTTATCTTATCTTATCTTATCTCTTCTTAACAGACACTGGCCTGGGATAAGACTCAGAGAGAGGCTGATGTCAGAATAAATTGCAGTGGTCTCTTATTTTTTTTCAGAGCAGTTTTGGCACTCACTCATGTTTTCAGCGACGATGGTGAAAGGTTTCAGGTACGTTTTGCGGACGTTTTGGGCCAGCGTGTTGGCGTACAGCTCAAAGTTCCTCAGCAGATGTGCAGTCCCTCCGTCGGTCTTCTGGATCTGATCCCAGTGCTCTTTAGTGCCTGGGTCCAAAATGGCACTGCCCGCTCGGATTAAGTTCTGAAAACACAATGAGCAATTTTACTTTTCACTACAGTGACGTCCTTCCTTCCTTCCTTCCTGACAAAACCCTCTTCCATGGCTTGGGACTGTGCTACAAAGAGTACACTGTAAATTATATGGTGTATATTATTTGTTTTAGATTTTGATTGATATTTCAACACAATTGCCATTAAATTAAATAATACACTATGAGCAAAGGTGCGGCCCCTCACCTCATTGAACTCGGCGTCCTGGGCTGCAGTGAGGTTAAAGCCGGTCTGTTGGCTCTCGTACATCAGAACATGGTTTAGGAGCTGGGCAGCCATCTTTACGTCATTACCGTAGTACCGCTGTGTGCTGTCGGTGGCGCCGTGGAGCAAACGAACTATGTTCTTGGAGTGCTCATTGTTCATCCTGGAAGCATTGCGGCGCAAGTCCTCGTTCTACAACAGCAGTAAAAGGAGCGGTCAAGGAAGGGAAAGCTAAGACGGAAGGTGCCATGGAACTGAGCAGAAACTGGTCAATCCTGGGATTATAGCGGCTTTGTGAAGTTCGAGCCTCCAGCATTATGCTTTACTCTGGTTCAAATACAATTGGTGTTATGTGATACCTCTATACCTCACACATTATCAAATTACAATGAGCTGGTGTTAACAGAGCAACTCATAACAAAGCTTTTTTTTTTTTTTTTACCTTCCTAAGTATTACATAGACAAATACAATTTGTCACTTAAGGTGGTAGCCGACACATTGTACCTCCAAATGTATGTCATTTATACACATTTACAGGATCTAAGTGCCTCAAAAAGTTACCAAAATCATCATGAGGCAAGTAGAACTTATTTTTACATAGGTTTCACAAAGCCTGATGATAATCAAGGTGAAAGGTTATTGTTGCCAGGGTGGACAACTGAGTGCTGTAGGAAACACATACTGCAGACAAATAAAGTTATTTTTGTAATAACTCACCAGTTTCTTCAGATGGGAGAAAGTATTAGTTGTGCAGTTAAACAGCTCAGGGGCCAACCAGCCTTTTTCATCACTGCAGTGACGTATGGCCGTACCTGGAAAAAAGTTAATGTAGAAATGTTTTAACATACATTTCTATAAACCGGCCATTCCCAAAGTCAAGCCTGTCGTAGCCCCCTTAAATTTCCAAAAATCCCTCACGGACCCCCAAGGATAAAACCTCCCTCTATTCAAAAGACTCTGCCATGTTTTTCTCATTATGTTTTTTTTTTTTTTTTTTTTTTTTTAAATAAAAAATTACAAAAATACAGATTATTGACTAAAAGTTGTTTTAAAGTAAGTATACAACTGTAATTAATTTCAAATGTTTTTTAGGGTACTTAATATTTTCATTGACTTTTTAAATATTTTTTAGGTTTTATTTGTTTTTATGAACCAAAACCATGCAGTTTGAAATAATAATAATAAAAAATTATAATAAATTCAAATTTAACTGAATTGGGGGGCCCTCTGTAGTACCTTCGCGGACCCCCAGGGGACCCCGAACCGCACTTTGGGAAACACTGCTATAAACCATACCAACTACCATACCAACTTTATTTATAAAGCATTTAAAAAAACTGTACAGTCGGCCAGGCCAACATTGTAAATAAGAATTTGTTCTTAATGTTCTGCCTGGTAAAATAAAAATCTTGAGGGATCCTTTGCCTTGAGTTATTGATTTTTTAATTTTTATTTTTTACAGTGTATTTGTTTAAAAATATAACTTTAAAACACTTTTTAGCCAATAGTCAGTGTCTTTTGTAATGTTTTTATAGAAATATATGGAGAAAAACATGAAAATAAAATTTGTGATCGAAGGAAGTTGTATTGTTGGGGGTCCGCGTGGGATTTTAGTGAATTTAAGGAGGGCCATGACACTCCTGACTTTGGGAATGGCTGCTGTATTTCATTACCATTTACAAAAACTCATTATTTAGTTATTAGATACATTTGAGAGTGAATTGCAGTGGCTTGCCCGGCAAGAGGGAAAGAGAAATGCAAGCAAATCAATTTCCTAACGAGTCTTTGAGGACAACAAACGAGTTGTCATGGCGACCAGAGTGTAACCAGGAAATAGACTGCTTTCTGAGAACTGGCCAGTGAACCCTTGTATCTTAAAGAGACAGTTAGACATAGAGAGAGTGAAAGGAGGGGTTTTACTAAGTCTTCCTCGTCTGGACCTGCGTTGAAAAAATTTCTGGCATAACCACTCCCTCTGCGTGGATATAAAGCTAACCTCACATACCAAATACCTCAGAGTCCCTTGGATGAGGAATGAAACACCTTATAAAGAGAAAACTTTGTCCAGATGTGTTTCTTTTTAAACCTATTTTGGGCCAATAAGATCACAACCTACTCAGATAAATATTATAAGTTATAAGCATTTGGTTCCACAGAGCAGCAACAGGGTGCTACAAGTTTTGTCTTGTGAAATTTAAGACCTTTTAAATAATTTTTAATGCCAATAGAGTGAAATTTTATGTGAGCATCATTAACAATAGAACAATAATCTGTGAATTTTACACAAAAGAATAAGTCACACTACTCTCTGAAAGTCAAGGGTTTTATTTTAAAAGTCTAATTCAGATGAAAGAAATAAAAATCATGAATAAATGAATCATGCATTTCAAAGATAAAATTTCTTCAGTAAATATATTTTGTTATTGCAGTGACTCTCCTTTTTTTGTAATATTAACATAAAGTTTTGACAAATTTTAAGAGCTAAATTAACAAAATTTAATACCTATCTATAATATTTAATACTTTTAAGATCTTGATTTTGACAAGATCAAATGTAATACCTTTTTAATGCTTTTAAGCCCTTGGGGCTACCCTGAACAAGTAGCAGTTTCCAAACTATTTTAGCTGGAGTTTCTATGGCACACTCTGAAATGGGTTGTGACTCCCTCCCACACAGCCATTCCCACAAACATTGTCTAAATTGCTTGCTTGTATGATTGGTCATATTAAATTGCAACTACATAAATCAGAGTTATTCCTTGTATATACACTATATTTCCAAATATACAAATACATTTACAATATACAATACAATATTAGGTGAGCTAATACTTTTGGAAATATAGTATATCCGGGAAATAAGGATACAGGGCACAAACAATGCCTAAGTGAAATAAAAAAGGTTTATTCTTATACTAATAAAAATTAACCTTGACCTCATTGAACCTAAACACCAATGACGCTGTTGCTGCTATTTTGATCTAAAGTGGTTCAGTCTCAGTTTTGGTTACGCCCCTTGTCTATAATGACTCCTAGGATTACACTGCACTCACCAAGGGATCCTGTGGGACAGTTCTGTGCGGCGGGACGTCCAAACTCGGTCTTGGGCCACCAGATTCCTGCATCAAACGCTTTGGGGCATCCCGCATAGACCACTGGGAAGAGAAGTGGAGGTGTATGAGATCTTGTTATGAAATTTTACCATTACTTAGATGAGATATAAAAAGATACATCATATGCTACATTATGTATTTTTCTCTTATGTCTCTTTGTGTTGTGTATTTTCCTTCATTCTTCATTTTTATGTGCTCTAACCAAACCAGTTCCCATAGCTTATCGCTGATTTTTGTCCATTTAAACTCCGTCCACGTCTGCGTCTCCGAGGAGCTCCATATCGGGTCAGACTCCTTGCACTGTGACGTTAGTTTTCGGTTGGAGACTCTGTGGTTTTGTGTCCCATTCATTCACACTGTATTATGTGTGGGACGTCCCAGTGCCAGAGGAGCACCAGGGCCAGACTCGCCTCTTCTGCTTGACCGGCCCGGGACAAAGGCCAGAGTTAGTCCGAGTGCAGCACCAGCAGATGGGAGCGACACTGTTTGTCTGTGTTTGACACTTTGTGAATTCACTGGACCACACTTTGTGAACCAGAAAATATTGTACTTTTGTGATGAGTTTTTCATTTCTGTCCTATTCATATTGAAAAGAGTGCAATATTCTGCCTCATCCATATGACAACAAGGGAAGAGAGGAAAGTAGTAGAATCCACAGCGTAACACTCAGCTTAAAGGTGCTGTGAGCAGTATACTGTATATTTTTTATATTTTATTTTATTACTCATGTTTCCCAACATATGAGGTAAACATGTTTAATTCAAATACTAGTTTTACTGATAACAATGATTTATTTTAAACAAACAAACAAACAAACAAAAAAAACATAATGGCCAAGTTGTTTTTGTTTACATTTTTTGTTATGGTTCTTAAACCCTGCATTGCATTGCTGATCATCCAATCAGAAAAGAGGAAAGACTGGAAACCCACAGACCACTGTTTTGATGCAGACTGCAGTACCATTTTCAAACCAGTATCAGCTGCTTCCAGTACCTTTAACTAAGGATCACAACAAGAAATGTAAAGTAGGTATTGGTTATAATAATTTAGAAATATTTATTCATCTTTTATCTTTTGCCTGGGAACTAATAGGAATAGAAAAGTTCAACAAAATGTAAATATTTAAAGACTAAAACAAGTCTAAACCAGGTCTAAGCTCGTACTATATGAGGACTTTTTGTTTTGGTCGCTCTCATCTATTTTGGCAACTGTTAAAAGGGACAATATTATGCAAAATCAACTTTCTGAGCTTTCTACCACATTATAATGTTGTTCCCTCATCAAAAACAAATCTGGAGTTGTTTTGTTTCATTAATGTATGTTAAAGTAATCCTTTATTCTCTGGCACGGTCGTTCTGAGCCCTCAAAACGCTCGGTTGCATGACCCTCTGCCCACTCCATGAAGCACTGACTTATCAACAAGTCCTCTACATTCAGTCTGCTCTCGTTTATTCATCAAGTACAGCTCTGTCTCCAATCCTGAGGGAGCTGCGCAGCTAGAGCAGTTATTGTTGTCCAGTTATTAGAGATATAGCACATAGTTTAAATTCCATGTTGTTCATGTTAAAGTCTTTTCAAGTCCCATGACGTGTTCGGTGTGCGTTTGGCTGTGGGACTGTTCCGGGGCATCTGTGCAGTCTGTGTTGTCCCCCGTCTGCGAAAATGGTGCAAAGACCGAGATCGGCAGATAAACTTGATTGAACTTTCTCACTAATACGGCAAAATTGTATTTTCAGGCCAGAAATGAAAAGCTTTTCTAAAATGGAATCATACAAACATTTTAAGGAAGTGAACTGATTTCTTTTCTTTTAATATGTATAGAAGACTGCAGCCCTCTGCACTCTGCTGCCCTCCGCTGGTCTCTTCACCTGTTTCTTTATGGCACCAGAAGAAAATTTACTAAAAATGTTTTCTTTTAGTCAGATAATGTTTTTAGGTTGTAGAAGGTTGCAATGCCCTTTTAATGAGTGTTTCATGAACTATGACTTTATTGAAATCTAAGATATATGTAATATTAACAATATATTTGTACAGCTCCAGTAGACTAATAATAATTGTTTAAGTGGAAAATAAAAAGTGTATTTTTGTGTATTGAGAGTAGCTAACAAAATGTGTTGTATGTACTGTGCAGTATTTCACAGGATATACTAAAATATACCGTATACATACAGTGAATATGGGTAAAGTGGGAGAGTTAAGTTTATTAATGATTATTTTTCAATGTATCTTTTTCATTTACTAAGAAACACACTGAGCTGAAAAAAAAATGTGTAGGATTAAAAATCCTAGGTTCCTGGGATGTGGCAAATGATAATCTACAGGGCAGCAGTAAAAAGTGAAGGTGTGTACGATGACATAGCAATTTGAGATGAATGATCTTAAAATTATAACTTTTAAAATCTAAAACACAATTCATTTTTCGTAAAATTATTATTTATTAGACTCTATTTATGGATAAAAACTCTAAAATGTACATGTTTTAACTTTTTCTTTTTCTTAATATAAGTGATTGTGGGACAGTGTACTTTTCATAAACATTTTCAGCCATTTAACTTAATGTGTGCCAAAAGTGCCTCTAAAAACAAAAATTTTTGTCAGCATATGTTTGAGGAAGAATCTTAACTTCTGTGTTTATAATAACTTTAACTTTCTCTCTATCTGTGACGTGTAGTTGAGTTCTTAAGTTTTGTTTAAAAATGTGCATCAAATTAGGGGTTCTAGCATTTGAATTAAAATTAAAATAAAAAAAGTGTCCTGCTTTAACCATATTCACCCTATTACTTGTGTAGTGCAATGTAGCATGTAAAATTTGTTTGTGTGATTATTGCATTAATTTTTTCATTCATTTTTTTATTCATTTTCTTCACTTATGTCTTTCAGAGTGTTTGAGGACCCTATCCAAGGAACTTAAGCTGGGGACACACTACACGTTTTATTTGGCCGATTTTATAATGATTCACAGTTGTGTCAAGTCTGTACCAGTCAGCACTAACTGCAGGGAATTGTAATCATCAGTCGGCCCTGAAATCTGTTAGTGTGTGATGTTCAAACACTCGAATTGGCGCAAAAACCCAGCCTGACGTCAGTCGCAAGCAATCAAACACCGACTGGACGCACTCCTGTAGTGTGGGCTGTTTACAGATCCAACTGGGAATTCATGGTGTGCAGCGGCCAATGAAAAACAGTTGATGGGACGCAGGAAATAGCGTCAGAGAACGAAGACGAAGCAACAGGAAGCAGCGGGAAAATATAAGCGGAAATTTGAAGAAGAAGAAGAAGAAAACATAAACAACCATGGCAAACACCAAAGAAAGTTGAGCGCTACCCAAGTGAAACTGGATACACCGACGATTTTTCTTTTTCCTTTTTTCCAAACAAATGGCTGCGCAAACAACGGCAACAGCGACCCAGGTAGCGTCCATGTTTGTTTACCATTTAGTTCTCGCAGCAAGAGTTTGCTGTGTTTGGTTGGCGACAGTTGCGGCCTCAGCAGATCTTGTAGTGTGTGAGCCCAGTCTTTCAGTCGTCAGAACTAAATCTGCTGAAACCAGTCGTTAGTGTGAGCTCCTAGTCTTTTCAGAATCTGTAACCACTGAGAAAACCTGTGTAGTGTGTCCCCAGCTTTAGACGCAGGATTCACCAATGGGTACATAATCGCAAGTTACTGCATGCTCCTTTACAAGTGTGCACTACAGCAGTCTCATGTGACAGTCTCCATCTTGGACACATACCTTCACATCCAGTGACTGTGACCTCGGCGAATGGGTTGTCACACTGGTTACACTGACGACCTACCACCCCTCCTTTACAGGGGCACTGTCCGGTCACGGGGTCACATGTGCGGGACTCCGAGCCCAGGTGGAAACAGTCACAGGGGTAACACGTGTCATCTCCCTCGGGACGGTAGTGGTTTTCCTACAGACAGACAAATAATAATTACAGCATTGGGATCTACTAGTTCAGGGCTAGATGCTCTGTCCAAGGTTGTAGACTTACCTTGCAGCGGCACTCTCCAGTCGTCTTATTGCAGTCTTTGTAAAACCCTTTGCTGGTGTCACAGTTACACGGTCCACAAACGGGACTGCCCCACCAACCGTCAGCACAGGGCTTCTTCGCTCTGCAATCAGAGACAACATTTACTGATGCTTTTTTATTCACTTATATTTGTGAGTTAACTAAAGTGTTACTGATTTTAGGAATTGAATTTAAAGCTGCACTACCTGATTTCTTTTCCCTTGTATTTTGGCAAAGATAATTATTTAGTTATTAGTGCAGCATAACAAAAGACATTTGAGAAAAAATGAGACTTTGAGGTCACCTGTGGGCTGTATTATAAGAGTTTTTGTTTTAGAGCAAGGGAAGGAACAGTTTAACCAATCACACGCTTTCATAGGACAGGAGCGCTCTGATTGGTCAATACATCCTTTATCTATCCAGAACTAGAATCTATCAGGAATAATGTGAAGGAGCTATTGTTTTATTTCAACATTTATAGCTTATTCACAGTATTTTAATTATATATCTTAAAGAATTAAAAGCAAACTCCAGATGTGTGCTGTGTTATCGTGACAGCTCCTGGCTGTGGACAGACTTCCAGGTTTGTGTGAGACTGTAATAGAGTGAAGGAGAGGAATTAGGAAAGGGGAGTGCATCATTCAAACTTAACATTTTTTAGACACATTACTTTTACAGTCACAAAATCAGGCAGTGCAGCTTTAAAGAAAGACCAAGCCAGATACAAATTGACAGTTCATAGCACACTCCCAGTTTGTAAAAGCAGACAGAAGCAAAGCCACAGTGACTAGACAATGTACTGCTGGAAATGGGGACAGAAAATTGATTTTAAAATTAAATATTGAACAAATTCAATATCTATTGAAATGTGTGGTCCAAAGCGGATATTTCTACAGTGCATTTACTGTTGGCAAAGAAAGGGCACAAAAGACAAAGGCAGACAAACAGTGGGGTGAGCCTTGTGTGGTATCTCATGGATCAATGATTCTCAACTGGTGGTTCAGGACCCAAATGATGGCTATAAAGTTGTAAGAAGAATATAGTTTTAGTGTTCAAGAAATTAAGAAAATTATTTTAAAAATACATGTACAATAAAGGCTGTAGTAAAAGGGTTTAGAGAAATAAACACTTGTTTCCAACCTTTTTTGTCTTGTGTAGTGTACCCGATGAACTTTTTTGTCATACCATAAGTACCCCCTCACACACTGATGATTTTTCAAAAAGTGTTCATCTAAAACATTTGTGTTTATTAAAGCAGAACTCATAACTTTTTTACCGTAAATAAACCGTTTCGGAGTCCGTGTGATGGTAAAATTCGTTGTTTGGGGTAAATGAAGCGCCCTTCATCTCCCCCTGGTGTCTCTGAGCCAAAAGTGGACCTTGCAACAGTGAGCGCCACCGAATTTCACAGAAGTCTCGAGTCTCGCGAGAAAGCGACACATTGCAGGTAGAAAAACAATAAGCTTTTTTGATTTTTGTTGTGGCAGAGCGGCAAAATGGCAGAAAAAACTTATGCACATACGAGGAGGGGAAAACGAAAGTAAAGCCAAGCGAGGGATCACAATAGGAGTCAAATAGACTTATGAGTATTTACTCCGAACTGTAGGGGGAGCTCTATAGAGGAAAATAGGGCAAAACAGCGAAGAAACGAGCAGAGTTACTGAGTTCCGCTTTAAAAAAACATTTCATGGTTAGTTTGTTGTAAATACTAATTTGCCTACATTTTAAAAAAATATGATAATCAATAATCAAATAATAATAATAATAATAATAATAATAATAATAATAATAATGATAATTTCCCTTAAATTAAAAAAATTAAAAAAATAAAATAAAAAAAATTACAATATAAACTCCTAATACATTTACAAATTTTCTTATATGTTTTATGCTCAAACCTTAAAAGATATAAATATAAATAATCTAAATAAAGTAATAAATTACTACAAAGCAGAATTAAATCATTTGAAGGCTTCGCAAAAATAAATACACTTTAAATTACTTCCAAGTACCCCCTATAAAGTGCTTGCGTACCCCTAGGGGTCCCACTACCCCTGATTGGGAAACACTGGTGTAAAAGGTTGGTAAATAAAATTGTTGTTTTGTCTGGGCATGATTTCTCTCTTAAAACCAATACCAGCTTGAGTCGGATCAGCATCACAGTACATTGCTACAAAAAAACCAACAAAAAAAAACCTGCCAGTCAAAGCAGTGGCTAACTTCTCCACTCAAAATCATCTGTGGCTAAACACAATTTCTTGCTCTAGCGTCTCGAATAATATTCCTCTACACTCCACAAATGGCTAAATCAAGTGTAACTCATTCACAAAGCTACAGAGAGAGATGAGAAAGATTTAATCTGATGCAGGGGCCGAGCACAGACTAAACACCTACAGAGCTCCAGTCAGCCGTGGACAAGGAACCCCACATCCTGCAGCCCACAGGAAGTGATGCATGTCATGAGAGGTCAAGGGTCAAGGGAAAAAGAATGCCGCTTTTTTTTTTTTTTTTAGGGCCAGCTAATTTGAAAGTGACCTGATACGGTTATTTTGAAGTAGTGTTGTGTGTAGTTCCTCTCAGTCAGAGTGAGATATAATGTGGGTTCATACACATTTTCGCAGTACTGCCCGTAGTAGTTCTGTCCACATTCACAGGTGTAGCCGTGGGAGGAGCTTGGTTTTCGAACGCAGGTGGAAACGTGCTCACATGGGTTGAGTTTACAGGCATCCACACACTCTTTCCCAAAGTAACCTGCAATAAAAATATAGAAACATAAATGACAGCTGGTACTCAGGTGCCTTTTGCATGTCAAGACCAGATTTAGTTTTTGTTTAATTTATATTCCAGTAGGGCTGCACGATATGGAGGAAACATGCGATATTCAATAACTATGTTGAAAATTGCAATAACGATATTATTGTAATATTTGATAATAGTGCCTACTTTTCATAACATAGTAAGTTAAATTCACTACATTTCACAAAAATGTAAGTTCCTGTATTTACAAGTCAAAACAACGACAAAATCAAAACTTAACACTGACTAAACCTAGGAATAAAACAAGGCTAAACTGTGACTAAATGACTTAAATTACCACTAAAACTGGACTTTTTAAACATTTTTATTTAGTCACAACACATGTTCTTTTAAGGCTCTGGTGGAAAATGATTCTTCAGTGTAAATCTCTGTCAGATGGAAGACCACAGTGTTATTGTGATATATTTATATTATTGCGATACAGAGATTGTGTTTGCTGATATTGCAATAATGACAATTTTGCGATTTATTGTGCAGCCCTATATTCCAGTTATAGTTCTGCTGCGTTGTCCTGGTTCAGTCCTACATTTGTCCTGACTTAGCCTGCTTTACTCCTGGTTTAGTATTGTTTTATCCTGTTTTTTGCCTTGCTTTAGTCTTAAATTTGTCCTAGGTTAGACTGTTTGATCCTGGTTTCTTCCTTCTGGTTTAGTTATGGATTTGTCCAGGTTTTGCCTTGGTTAAGTCCTGGTTAGGTCATGGTTTAGCCTGGTTTATTACTGTTTAGTTATGGCTTTGTCCTGGCTTTGCCTTGATTAGGCCCTGGTTTAGGCCTGGTTCAGCCCTGGTTTAGGTTCTGTCCTGGTTAAGTCCTGATTTGGACCTGTTTTAGTCCTGGTTTAGTCATGTTATAGTCCCTATAGTCTTACTCAGTAATGCCAATACATATCCTTGGTTTTGACGTGGGTTACTCAAGATTTAGGCCAATTTAAACAAGTTAAGCCAGTAGTTGTACTTTATATGATACATGGTGTGTACCTGGATCACAAACACAGGAGTGAGTGGTCCAGTCATCGCTGCAGTGGCTGTTCTCGGGACAGATGTTGGAGTCACACGGGTCAGACACGTCACATCCTTCCTCCACCTGGATCTTCAGACCCAGAGCCATGTTCACGTTGGACACACTGGACGGGGTTTCTCCTACACGCACACCCTGGAGATTTTTCGGTATTATGATTGATGACAGTTGATGTAGATTATGTAAAAGTAAAAATAGCTAAAACTGTAGCTGTTTTACATAAGGTTAAAGAATCTTTAAACCAAAATGCATTGTATATTTTGTATAATTCACTGATTGTTCCATATCTGACCTATTGTATTGAAGTCTGGGGAAGTGCTTGTAAAACTTATATCAATCTAGTTTTCCTCTTGCAGAAGAGAGCGGTAAGGATTATAAATGGGAGTGGATACAGGGATCCTACAAACCCTATATTTATACAGTTAAACTTACTGAAATTTAATGAATTAGTAGAATTTAATACCAGAAAGCCTTACCAACCAACCTTCAAAACAGATTTATAAAGAGTGAAAGTATTCATAATTTAATAATTTAAAAGGAACTGAGGTTTTTAAAACACCCAGATTCAGAAGAGTGACAATGGGAAGATGTTTTTCAATCAAAGGTGTCCGTTTATGGAACAGTCTTGGACAGTGAAATCAAGAAATCTAAATCCATGAATGTGTTTTAAAAAAAGTGTCAAACTTTGTATGGTGAAAAAGTATGAGACTGCAGAGTAGTAGCTTCTGTTTATGATTTGATCAGAAATGTTAAATTGTGAATAGGGGCACACATAATAAGTTCATACTTCTTTCTGCTCCTTTTCATTCATAATATTTAAATTGAATGTTATAATTGTTTTAATGAATGAAATAAACAATACAAATGAAAAAAAATGAAAAAAAGCTTTTGCCAGCATTGATTTGTTGTTTGTTTTCCAGCAGTAACTTGTTATGGTTGGCTTTTGATGAGACAAGGAACCAGGTGATTTTTTTTACCACTGCAAGATAGGACCATGGTAATAATAATATGCAAACATTATTATCATTATAAAGTGAAACAGTCTGCAAGCTTCCAATATAAGCTCAATATTAATAGTTAGGTTTATAAGAAGTTATTTGTCTTAGTTCAAAATGCCATAAATTAGCAACAAACACCTATATTAATAAATGTATACAGTGAAGCCCAAAATTATTCATATCCCTGGCAAATTCTGACTAAAGTTGCTTTCATTCAACCAGCTATTTTTTTTTTTTTTGACCAGAAATGACACAGGCTTCTCCCAAAAGATAATAAGACGATGTACAAGAGGTATCATTGTAGAAAAAAAATGTTTCTCAGCTTTTTTTTAACCTTTGAACAAAAAGCGTCATGTGAATTTGCCAGGGGTATGAATAATTTCACCTTCACTGTATTAATAATGAACTTGTTTGCAAGATCAAGATGCCACAGGTAGTGACAAAAGGCATATGTATGAGACAAAATGGATGTATTTGCTGAAAACATACATGTATTGCCTAATACAGGTAACCCTGAATTCACACTGAAAACGTCTCAAGAGCGTCGCAGCAGCAGGTCGTTTTACGCACCTACTGTTTAAAAGCCTCAATTCACAGCGACTGGCATCAGAGCTGCTGCTGTAACGCTGCTCAAGCGGCTTTCTCCCCTGAGTTTTACAGACGACTCACTGTCTGAACAGAAAGTTGTCTTTACAGAGCCCTGCAGCTTCTACTTCTGCATGCTGTCCTTGTAAAATGGCTGCTTGGCTTTGCAAATTACATTACATTTCTCCCCCTCAAGAATCAACTTCTCGGTGCGTAGTGTTTACTTTACCACTGTTTTCAGTGAGCAGCAGTTTATTGCTGCTGTCACGTGCTGCTGCTGCTTTGGTGTGAATTGGGGATAAGCCTCATGTATAAATCACAGACAGACCTGTATGCAGCCCACAAATCCTCTCTTGACGCGGTGGTCATCTCCGGGTAAACCTCCAACATGAAGAGTCTGCAGCTTCAGCCCTGGAAGGTCATTACCGATGTCTACAGACTTCTGCAAAACAAGCTCAGAATTTAACCACATTACAACAACACTAGATTTACCAGTTTTATACTATAAAAAAAACTTTCTACCTTAAACATGCCATAGTCCAGAGACACAGTGACCATGTACTTGATGTCTTTGCCATCCTTCACGCTCCTGAGCTCCATCAGTAAATGGTGCCACTCGCCGTCGTTGACTCGAACTTGGGAAAATCTCAGTGAAGCCACGAGATTCTGTTTGTGTAACACTTCCAGACGCACATGCTGCTCACTCACCTGAGAGCACAGGAAATGTCATATTATGGGAGAAAAAAATCAAGGCCATACTTGTGCTACTGTCATGTTAAAACCAAACTGATGAGTAAAAATTAAATCAGATTTTTTTTTTTTAAAGTACACCAAGGCATTGACCCTATGTCGTAATGTAAATACAGTCCTGGACTTGAAAAGCGAAACTAAAACTTATAATTTCTGAACATTACTTTTCTAGTTTTCTTGCTAACAGACTACAGCAAGCAATAACACTGATCTACCTGCAAAATGCTTCCAGAACAAAAGTAGTGAAATTTTTCTTGGATTAGGTCACTAATAAAGAAAAAGTAAGTCAGAAGTGCAGATTGGCTATAGTTTCTAAGAAACAGTATTGGGTCAAAATAGAAAATTTATGCAAAATAAGGCAAAAACAGTAGTTTATCAGAAGGTACAGTATCTACAAGCAACCAGTTCTATCTGAAAGCCTGTCTGCACATTCACATACATTCATTTTAATATGTCTAGAGTTTTGACATAAAATGTTTTGTTTTTATTTGCAGCAATCTCTCGCTTGGAAGTGGACAAAATGCATGCATGTAGAGAAATTAAATATTTTCAAAATATAAATATTATTTTTAAGCAAAATGCCTAAATCTATTGTATAAACAGCTGCGATTTTGATGTGAAACAATATCATTAAATATCTTGAATACATTAGCTAACCAGCACAGTTATCAATTGATTTTCAGTTCATCTTATCAAAATAAATGAGATTTAGCCATTTGTATCTCGGAAGCAGATCGAGTCCAAAAATTTGTAGACCAGTGTTATACATTAAAGAGATGACTAGGCAAGACTCAATAATACCTGTATCAACGTGTACTGCTGGGTACCGTTAAACAATACTTTTGTGGAATCAAAATAAAAGTTACAATACTACTGGCATTGAAAGAAAATGTTTTATTTGATACCAAGTTTCAACACCTAGTGGAATCTTTAGTGTTCCTTTACATAACACAGAATAAATAATACAAACTACTGGTTTTAGCTTACAGCTAGGAATTTTGCTCCAAAAAGTGGTCTTCTATTCAATATTATTGTGTTTTATGATTGTAGCAGATGAAGTTGCACACCAGAAAAAGTATTGCTACCCAGCCCTTGCTAAATGTATGACGTGTAAACTTAAAAAATGAAAGGTTATGCATTTAAAGTGACTGGTCGGGACTTGCCCTAATCTGTACAGCTACTTAGAATTACAATTCCCTTAATTAAATTGTAGTCATGCAAGCTAAGGTAGTTGGAAAAGCCGGGTGCTTAAAAAAAAGAGACTAATCATTATCATAGCTTTTGTGTTCAAACACTTGATGTATGAATGAAAGGATATGAATACCACAGCCACACTGATTCACTCACACTTGTTATTATTATGGAGAGCAATGCAGAAGTAATTGGAAAATATGTTATTTACATTGATCACATTTCAGAAGAGGCCTAGTAGCATTCCTCACTTGTATGACACTGGAAAAGCATTTGGCATGGCTTTACAAATGACATCTGCACAATAGATATAAGGTAGATCTGAGTCTTACCATGAGGCTGATCGTGGATGAAGAGCCAGCGTTGGCTTGCAGCAGGATCCCAGTGGGCTGCCGGGTCCGAAACATGAGGCCCAGGTACCAGGGGATCGCCACGGTGATGTCCAGCTCAGTCCAGGACACACGAGCCTGACTGTTGAAAAACTGGGGGGATGACATCTCTGAGGGAAGAAGAAGAATTAAAGAAATGTAAAGTTGATAGGATTTTAAAAGAAGTAGCAGGTTTTAGTAGCATTTTGACTTCTACGATTACACTTAAGGGGAGGGACAGTGGTTCTGGTTTGATTGTAGAACCCAATTTTATCCATGATTATTTTATAATTTAACAAACCAAAGTTATTTTTTAAAATTATTTGACTCTATACAACAAACTTTATGGCTGTATGTATTTTAAAAGCTGTCCTGCCATTAATGTATTTAAAATAAGCTGAACATTAAAACTATAGTATAGTTATATATATAGCTACACCCAAAGACATATTTTCATGTTAGCAACAGTTTTTTGTGGATAACTTTTGCTGTGTAAATCAACTTTTAATCACAAAAAGGGACATTTAAGAGGTTAAATATTAACTATTAGATCATTTTTCTATGGCAGTCTTTATTGGTGCATTTTTGTGCCTTAAGGTGAAAGGTGTTCCTAAAAGGTTATGGGTGCAGGAAGGTTATTCCATGCAATAAATAATTATCAGCACACACAATTTGAAGAAGTAAACACAAGCTTTATTCAAGCACAGTTTTATACCAACTTATGAGGCTTAATAACTACTATGAATGTGTATTACATAGAATAAATGTATATACTTTGTTTTGACTCTGGCCTGCTGTTTATCCTGTTCCTCATTTATAAAACAAACTATTACTCATTTTTAGCCAAGTGAACCAAAATATGTTACCATCTCTTAAACATTTATGGTAAAAATATTCTCTAAGGACCACAGATGTATAAGGACATTGAATTTACAATCAATCTGGCCCAGTTTACACCACTTTACGTTTCATCTTTTTGGCAAAACTTGCGTCTTTTTTTTAATTATTTTTTACTGAGAATATGCTAACAACTGTCTAGTGTATGCAATAAATTAGCTAGTACCTAATAGATCCACATTTACAGGCAAATGTTGAACTTAAATGCCTAAATGAAAAAGTATAACCCCATATTTTACTACTCATTTGTACAAGCACTTTATTTTTAGTCAGGTAAATCAAAATATGTTGCAATCTTTCAGGAATATATAGGGAATACATGAACTAGTACCTAATAGATCCACAAAATACTGAATAAAATACCTAAAAGAGTTACTATAATACTTAAATGTTGAAACTGCATACATAAATCCTGCTGAAATGACACATAGTTGAAACATTTCGCCTCTACGACCAACATTAATCCCATCCTCCCAAACTCACGCAGCTTTAGGGTCCATCTTTCAACACCAAAGACATACAGTTACCATGTCTTTGTATATAATCTACATTGTAAGACTGGCTCAAGTCCTGGGGGCACGTAACTCAGCCGAAGAGCACATAAATACAAGCTCGTCTACTCTGTAATTATCAGACAAAGCACATATTTGTACAAGGGTGAATGTACAGGGATATAGTTTAACCACTTTGTCTAAGCTCGAGCTGCCCATAAATCTAGAAATGTGGGGAATAACGGAGGATTAGGTGTAAAGATTTAACACTTGAGATGTTTGCCATACAGATAAAACAGTGGTTTAAAAAGACAAAAAAAAGTATAAATTTGTGTGTTGACTAGAAAACCACACTTAACTTCCATGATTGGCCTGTCAGACAAACTCTTTTCCTATTCTATACAAAGAAGTTAGTCTGGTACCTCTTCAGTAACATTTCGTTTCTGAGACGGAACAATGAGAGGTGGAGTAACCAATCAGATAAACGAAGGACAGGACATAAGCTGTGCACTGCTGATCCAAACAAACATGGATTCCTGACGTTTTTTTTTTTTTTTCATAAAACACCAGAATACGGCGTGTTATGAGCAGCCCTGTCCTTATTTGTGAACAGGGACAGCAGCAGAAGCCAGCTGTACAAAGATTTGTTGAAAAAGTCCAGCATGTGTTTGTTACATTGCATGTCAACTGGACTTGGACTCTTGTTAAAATGGCGACAAGACAACGCGGACGTCAGCAGAACCAGCTATAAACGCTGATAATCAGGTCAGAGTTGTTAAATTAGCTCGGCATCTAGTGCTACCTTAGTTAGCTCTTCGGTTTTCGTAAGTTGCAGCAGATAAACAACTGTGATTGGCCATTTCCAAATTGAATCAGAGAAATGCGGCATCCTGAGAGGGAAACCCGACTAGTAGGACAGTCTGGCTCACCAGGCGAGGTTAAACTCCTTACCTCACCCTCCCAAGCCTCACCACCGACAACAAACCTGGTTCACCGATTCACCACCACCAAATACTAATACATTACAGCAAAATTATCATATATAATAAATATTGCATTGGCATTTCGAACACATTTTCTCAATATCTGTTTTTCTTCTTTAGAGTTTTTCACCTAATAAGTATTCAAAGCCTTCAGTGCCTTGAAACTTTGTCTTAAAACTTGAAAAGAAGTCAAACCATAATTTGCCTCTCTTTAATTGCTACATTGTAGTAGCTGTTGAAAATCATATATGGTCATCTAAAATGCATCACATTACAGGAAATTACATCTGTTGTTTTCAGATTTTCTCTGAATTAGTGGCTTGTGTCTGTGTCTAGTTAAAAACAGTATGATGTATTAGTATTTTGCAGAAGAAATTGTCCAGTTTTATATATAAAGAGAAATAGCTATTCTATTGTTGGTGGTGGGGCATATTGACAATTTCACAATTTGAGAGGTGTACATTTAGGGCTTTGATTTTTAAAGGCTATCCCTATTACAATGTACAATGTGTCTATAAAGTGTTTTCTCCAACAAGAAAAAAAAAGTTTTGCATGTTTAAACTTGGGACATAAATAATTTTTCCACCAAATGATGAATACAATGTGAATCTGATCTGATCAAACAAGGAGGAGCCACTCCTTTTATGTCCGCTCAGTCTGCATCCTTGTAACTATGACAACATCTTCTCAAATGACAGCTACTGTAGGTGTGTACGCCTTAAACCAAACGTGTCAACAAGTGTAGTCCCAGCCAAAAACCTCTTGCAGACTCTGATCCTTGGACCACAGTTCAGACACTAGATCTAGGTCCTGGCACTGGGTGGCTGCCTACCTCATAGACCAGAGGGCATCTCCAGGCATTTACACCTTCACACATTGTTTGGACGCTTGCCCCAAAGCAGGAAATCAAAGCTCTCCTCTTACCACCCAAGAACCTGAGACTCCTTTTAACCTGGCTGTAAATAACAGGGCTGTTGGCAAACACCAGAACATCTCACAAATTTATTAGCACCACACTGACCTTTCTAACTATCTCTGTACTGTACACTGTAGGGGATGATGACAGGAGCATAAGCTGCAATAAATTATAAATTGGAAATGGCTGGGAGACAGTTTGGCTATTTCTGTATGCATTGTCCTGAAAGCATTACTAAATACGAAGGCCTTTTCCACACGGAAATGGGCTCGGGTGTATCCGCAAAGGGTTTTTATCGTATAGGCGTTTCATCTACAAGGTTCCGGCATTTTGGGAGGCCCAATATGATAATTTTGGAAACTGAGTCCCAGAATGGCTAGATTTCAAAATGCTGTATACATATTTCATGTGTTAACAGCCCATACGCATCTTTTCTGAAACAATGATGCTGTAGCCCCACCTCTCGCATAACTCCAACAACAACAACAATGGCATCTTATGGTGTTGTGTTCAAGCTGCTGACACTATTGAGCTTTTAAGGACTTTTCCAGCGAAATATTCTGCTCCTCTCACTACAGAGGTCCACTTTCTAGCTTGCACATTCATATTCATCTCAAGGTGAGTGATTCTGTCTGTCGGGAGAGTGCTCACAACAAGAAATCTAATAGAACAACATTTACAAAATACTGTACAGTCCCTTTAACTTGGTGCAAATATTTCAGCAGCACAATGAATAATAGCTAGTTATACAAACAACCATAGAAAGTAGAAAGATCATTTTCCTAATCTTATGAATTTGAGCTGAATAAATGAACCTTAATTTGGTCTTTTTCCCAAAACTGAACACCTGCGGGCATGCTTATTGTGTGACGAGCAGCTAACAGTGACTCTCCATTGTGACTATGGCTGTATGAGTCAGGCTGAGTCAGAGGTTTCAGATCCCCATTTGATCTGCCAAACTCTGTTTTCTCAAAGCCACCATATCGAGACTAGACACACATACAGGTATAAGCTTTACTGACAGGCAGATACATGTCTAATTAGGCGCAAGTGCTAGAGTTTAATTCAACATAGCGACCGTCATGAGCTCTGAGTTCATTGGTAAAAATAATTAAGTCACATACAGTATATTCAATGATTATTCTATCTCTTGGTTTTTACCTTGTTCGCAGTTCTTGCCTCCATACCCAGTGGGACAGTCGCAGCTGTAGGTGTCCCACTTACTGTGGCACGCTCCTCCGTTTTGACACACATCACTGGTGCAGAAGTTCTTCTTTGCTGGACACCCTAAACATTAACATTCATATTGGTTAGAGCGCTTATTTTTAGGTCTCTACTTATCATCTTTAATGGACAATGAGCAACAAAATAGAGGATCATTTAAAAAAAAAGCATTACTAAACAGGACTAAAGTGTGCCTAGAGGCCCACTAGAGGAAGCCTGTGTACCACCAGTGATACATGTACCACAGTTTTAAAGATTAGAGCTATTTGAATAAAGTATCAAATGCATTCAAATATACAACAGCTATACATAACCTGAACGTCTGACCTGCTATGGTGCCGTTGTTAGCGATGTAGCTCTCCATATCGATGGGTTTACTGTCGATAGTGAGGTTCCTCATGCAGCCCACAAAGTCTCTGTTTCTGACCGGAAAGTCTTCAGGAAGGTTCGGGACTCCACCGAGCAGCAGAGGCCCAGTCAGGTCCAGAGATCTGAGGAGGATATAAAGAGAAGATTAAGTGTCAAGCTGTACAAAAATAAATGTCTTTTGGATTAAAAACACATTGAAAAACAAAAAAACTCTTATTTTCTCTTGTGTTTATGCTTGACTGCAACCCGTAAAGCTTTTGATAATTGGTAATTTTGTTACTTTCACCCACTAGGTTAACAAATTAGAAACACTACTGGGAATTACTGGCGTTCCTGTTATAAGATTATTTTGCCCGAGCAGTCACATGGCTGACCACTGGAAACACAATGAGGCAAGTCTGTGGTTTGTGTAAGAAGCTATTAACACTCTGAGTCCTTCCAGACATTTAACATCAAACACTGGATCAGAGAGACTTAACTGTGATGCAATGCTACAGAAAACAGTGAATATAAGAACGATGTGCATTTGTTATTTGGCCTGGAGCATGTGGAGGACCTTGCTGTGGGAATTTCTTAAACAAATCAAATAGATTGCAACTTGGAACCAAATTTATAAGCCATTAATTTTAATAGACACTAAGATACTGCTGCCGTTGTTCACACTTGGTCTGCAGTGTGCAAGATAGTAATCATTAAAATGGACAAATTGTGTAACTGAACAAAATGATGGATGATAACTGATCTATATCTAATCTAGGTAACTGTTTAAGCATAAGGAAAATGAAAAAAAGCAATATATTGATTAAAATAACAATAAACACACACAAAAATGTCTATACTAAGCAATTTTTCATATCCAAGTATCAGTCTGCATGCTACACTTATATACAGTACCAGGGATCATCCTTAGCTGAACTTTCTTTATGGTATACAGTAATAGTTTCTCACTTTCGTGTGTTTTGCCACTAAAATAATCTTACATCTATAAGCCACAACTGCACATTGGGCTGTTACACCAATCAGTTTGCTTTTGCTTACAATTATGGCAATTTCTCTTGTCTCATTAGAACTGACACTACACTGTTAATAAAAATCTCTGGTGCAGATTTGTCTTAGTTCCGTTTTAATGTCGCTTGCAGACTTTGTGCTTTGTGCAGAGAGAAAATAATAGTAATTTAACATGCTAAGTCAACTAAGACTTTGTTAAATAAAAAAAAATCTTATAACAATTACACTGCAAACTGAGATATATCTCCTTGTCGCTCACCTCAAGTTACATAGTGCAGTTTCCCAGTGGCAGACACAACACCAAATAGTCCTGTTTTATGTCAAGGACCCATCAAAACTACTTCATGGCTATGTTAATTAAAGAAACATGTAAAGAGCAGTTTTAAAGGTGTTGAGCTGTAACATTTACATTCAGCTACAGCCTGAAGTTCAGTGTTTGTGTGCAAATGTATATTTTAGTATTTACATTACAAGCACAGTAAGAGGAGCCACCTTGAAAGCCTCTGCTTAGCCTCTGTGACCTGTGCAACAAGTTCTTGGAGGAATGTAACCTCATTAAGTCTCTTCTGAAGCACCGTCTGTCCCTGACCCCACCCTCTGCATACTAAATCTGTCTGAGCACGCTGGCTTTCCACAACACTCAATTTATTTACAAAAAATAACTGTCACGGTATAAAAATAATATTAATCTTTGTGTATATGTAAACAGACAGCAAGCCGTCTTATGAGTTAAGACTTTGATTGCCTGACAATAGAAAGCAAAAGATTATACCTAAAGAAAGAAAGGATAGTTGTGTAATGTTTTGTAATGAAGGCAATTGGAAGCACAAAGCCCTGCAAGCTACATTATACACTAATCAGGCGGTGTTATGCTCATCTGCCTAATATGCAGCCCCATACACCACATCTGCAATGCACTGTGTATTCAGACACAATATCAGAACCAGCATAAACATCGCTAGCAAGAGCTATAGCAGCCCTTCCTTGTGCCACTTTTGATAGATACTGACCCCTGCAGACCCACAAAACTATTACAATTTGGCAAACTTGTTCAAATTCTTAGACCCATTATTCCATCTTCTAACACATCAACTTTAAGAAAAACATGTTTATTTGCTGCCTAATATATCCCAGCGACTGACAGGTGCCACTGATGAAAAGATAATCAGTAAAAAAGAGGAGGAATACATACTTTTTCTGTCCAGTCTGGGTTCCCTGTGCAGCGCAGGAGTAGTTTCCAATTTGTTTCCCAAAGCGGATTGCCATAGAGATGTCACAGTCGTCAACGGCAACCACGGCCACTTTTTCTCCAGATGGACCATGAGGTATGCCCAGGCGTCCAATGTTGGGCTGAAACACAAAATATACAACAATATAAGTAAATAATTCACATTAGCTGTATAGCTGTTGACCCAGTTGTGACTAGTTTAGGGTAGAAGTAAAGATCAACCATTTGAAGACTGAATGGCAAAGACTTGCATTCAAGCATTACAGAAAAACTGCTACTTCATTTTTGTTTAACTTGCTGCTTTATAGTATGTATTTCAACACAAATCTGTCCTTTTGTGAAAAACTGCTGGTTTCAATTGCTATGATGAAAACTGCTAGCTTCCTGCAACACAAGCACAGAAGTTACAAGCTCTACAAGTTCTTTTTTTTTTTAAATAATACTAAATATTTGGAAAGAAACCAGCTTTACAGTCACTGTGGAGTCAGTGGTTAACCATATCATCTATAGTGTGTTTTACAAAGGATTTATAACCAGTTTGGCAAACTATTTTTAGCGCTACAGCTAACTTAGCAACAGTTATACAGCTCTATGCAAAAATCTTTTTTCCAATACAGCAACTTTTGGATTTATTATGGATTTGTATCTATATTTATACTACAAGTTTTGATTTGAAAGATAACCTGTTTATGGTCATGTTGCTCCCTGATTTGTATGTATGCAAAGAATACATACAAATCTCAAAAATAAGAGTAAATTTTATGATAGACAAGAAGGTTTAATAGACAATCTACAAAGTTTAACTAATGCTTAATAAATTGTTATAATCAGATATAGGCCGATAGCTCAGCAATAAGAGTGCTACAGCTAACTTAGCAACAATAATACTTTTTTGCTTCTAGGATCTGACCTTTTCCAAATATGCCAATATCTGGCTCCATCATGATCTCCTTTTTAGTGTCCTTCTTTTTACTTTCATTGGTTATTCATCACAACACATGTTCTTGCTCTGGAAATTACACCAACAACTGACTGAATCCTAAATGCTTGCTTTCTGCCCTTTCTTTGAGTTGGGGGAATTTGGCCAAGACAGCAGATCAAAATGCCTTTAGTTCTTTATTTCCCATCTCTGCACAAACAAAGCCAGCTGACTTGGAGTCGGCGGCGGGGGACCAAGGACTTCAGGCGACAACAAGCTCCTTTGTGCCGTGGCTAACACCTAATGATTACAAAGTAGGCTAATTGTTCCATCAAGTCCCACTGTAGCCAACAAACTGAGAAAATGTAGATCGGCTTAGGGAACAACAAATCGCTTTAGTTTTTTGTAACATTTGACATGAGAGCAAAGTCCAGAGCATTTCTTTAACAACTCGGCAGTGATTCTCAAAGTTTTCAAGCCAAGTAGCCTACCAAATCAGAAAAAAATGTGGCATTCCGTGTACCATTGTTGAGAAACTAAAATCACCCTTGGCTAAACAGGAACTAAGCCAGATGGAAACCAAGATGAATCCAGGTCTAAACTAGGACTAAAAACAGGTCCTAACCGAGTCTACTTCAGGACTAAACTATGACCAAAGCAGATCTAAAGCAGGTCTAAACCAGGATTAAACCAGAACTAATCAAAGATAAATCCAAGATTTAACCAGGACAGAAGAAGTGGTCTAAACTTTAGATCTAAGCTCCAACACAGAATGACTACAACAGGAACAAAACTGGCGTCATCTAAATCAGAACTTGAACTGCAAAAGTACCACCAGAAGAAGTCTGAGTACCGCCAGTGGTACCTGTACCACAGTTTGAGAACCACTATAATAGCAGATTTGAAACAGGAAAAAGCAAGAATGTGAGAGGTTTGGGATAAATGGGAAATGGTGTTCCAATGTATTCACTTATTAGAAGCATTTATTTGAAAACTTTGCAGTGATTGTCCTCATTTAATATGCTGGATTCATTTTTTTAACATCTATATATCATTTACCTCAAAGCCTGGCATAAACTCAACACTAAGTTGACAACGCTAAGTGGCTTACAATAGATCCAAACGATTACATCTCTCTGCTGCCCTTCCAACAAAAAAAGCAAATCTCATGACTACAAAAACATTCAACAAAAGAACTACAGATCCCAGATTGGATCACACTCCCAGTGTTTACATAAGACATCTGGGCTGATTAAATGGTAAACAAGAGACACTCAACAAACCCATAACTTCAAAGTTTGCTTTCGCTTCAATAAATGACTTATGTAAGATTGTTTTCTAGTCTGTTTGGTATGTGCAAGAAGCCAAAGACAAGAACCAGAGGCCTTGGAAGAAAGACATTATGTGCACAAAGTGTTTGTCTCCTACATAAATAGGATTAGAGTAATAAGATACTGGTGGGGCAGAAACACTGCAAACAAAGAAAAGTGGAAAAATAGAGAAAGAGAACACTGTGCAAAAAAGGAAGCAGGATTAAGCAGAAATCGAATAGAATAGACAAGTAAGAACCAGCTGAGTTAACCTGAAAGGGCTTTACAGGCTATATGTTTTTGAAAAACCCATGGTTTCCGGCCCACAGGAAGTTCATCGTTGCCTTTCCATCAAATGTGTTATGCTTTAACCTGACTTTTTCCAACTGGAGCTGTGTTGAATGATATTTACAACCTTTTTTAACCTCATGCTAAAAGGTTGCAATGTTGATCCACATTTAAAACTGACAGAAAAATTATCACCTGACTACGACAAAAAAAAAAAAAAAAAAAAAAAAAAAAACTTTAGCATGTGCTAAAGCTAACCATGGTTAAAGGCATAGAGATATAATAAAACACTAGAATGGACATTGTAATGGTGAACTGCAGTAACTGACATCCGGCGCGGCCGCCATATTGTGACTGTATGTTCGAGCGCAATGTAAACAAATAGGGAGATGCACTTATCTTTGCAATTTTTTTAAATATAATTTTGTTAATTTGGTGACTTTTTTCTTATTTGTGTTTGATCTCATGCCCGGTCTTGGAAAAAAAATATTTTAAGCGATTTACTTTTTTTTTTTTTTTTTACAATTAAAGCTAATACATTAAAAAGCTAAGCTAATTGATAATACTGTGTGAAATGAGATCAGTCACTTGATTTATAACTTTAATATTTGTACCTCAGTTTTTTAAATGATTACACGTTATTCACATAGCCTATTTACAAATATGCATTTTATTAACATAAAACATGTATTTACATTTAGCCTATATTTACACTGAACTTGGATTTTTGTCCATACAGTGTTGCTATAAATCATTTAAAAAGAAAATTTGAACAGTCAGGCAAGTAGCTGTTAGTAGTGTAGCTATTCTTTTTTTTCCAGTTGATCAACAGCAAACACTTGTTCATTACATAGTGTTGTTATGTTTATCAGCTTAACTGTACACAACCTATTGATTAAATTCCTTAATAAAATGATTATTACAATGTACAGTAGGCTGATTATTATTGTCCAACTCGTTGACAGACACCAGGCTCACTGGATTTGCCCTTATTCATCATAACATGTTAATATTGACAATGAGGTATTGCTAAAATATTTTACGGCGATACATTTAATAAATACTGAAACAGCAGAACACTTAGTACAAACATGACAAAATAACAGTCCTTTATGCATCAGAAACTCCATATTTCTGAGCAAATACGTACTAACCAAGACTTTGAGAGTTCACTGTATTATTACGAGCATTAGCATTAGCATTAGCGTTATCCTACAGTCACAAGATGGCTGCCGGAATTGCCACCGTAGTGGTTGCCATGACCACTCTAGTGTTTTAATATATATATATAGGTTAAAGGCATATGTGCTAAAGCTAACAGTGGTTAAAGGCTAATGTAGACTGGCCCCATCCCCTGAATGAAGTGAGACAAGCTAACAAGACACACTAAAGACAAGCTAAAAAAGTACAGAATGAGCAAGGAACAGCATAATTACACATTAGACAATATCACTGCATCCTTCCTTAATTTCATATCCAATCTTTTATGCCCTTTGTCTGCATTAAGGATTTTAAGAATTTTACTTTCCAGAAATAAAACAGAACATGCGACTCTCCAGTGATACACTGTAGCAGGTTTAAAGTGCAGTGTGCTAATTCTGCCTCTAGCCGTCCTTCAATCAAATAATAGAGGTATGTAGCTGGACGGCGTAAAAGAACAAGATCATGTTGCAGTAAAGGAAGTACAGCAGACCTTTTCTCTAAATTTTACCTTAGAGCCTGCGCCGACCTCGCTAAGCTAGCACAAAAAGAAACCAGTGTACTGTAACTATAACAAGTGGCTTTGTTTCCATCCTGCAACCAGAGTTTAACTGTAACACATGTAGCAATCACACAGGAGGAAACCCCACCCGTCAGTGGCAGCTTGCCCATCACTCCACTCAATCTACAGGAGCTGTCTCGTCCTAATCTCCCATAATCCCACCTCTCAGAGTCACCATGGTAACCACAGGTAGTGCACACTTCAACTAAATCCTGCCGGGAAAAGAAAAATACTTACATAAGTTAGTAGCACTCGCAGTAGGCTCTGTTAGACATACAGGTAACAGGATACTTTTACTCCAGTAAGTTGTTCTCAAGGACATTTTACTGTACTTTCTATAATAATAATACTACTATCTTTAAGGTTTCCTAATGAGGTATTTTTTGGATCTGGCAAAGTGGGTAGTAGTGGCGGTAGTAGTAGAAGTACTAATAGCAGCAGTAACAATAGAAGTTTTAAATGAGTAGTAGTAGCAGTAGTAGTTGTCAGATTAGTAAGTAAAAAACTAACTTTCTTGTACCACAATTAATATAATTTTTCACTTTTGGTCAGGAGGCCATTTTGTTGAATACTTTTACTTCTATTTGAGTAGTTATTTTGAAGATACAGTACAGATTTTGAGTACTTCTTCCACCTCTAGCATTATGTAACCTGATGTATTCAGTAACAATGTGTGTCTAGGTGGTTCATGTATGAGGAAGTCTACAGTGGCGGAGATCCCCAATGTAAACAAACCCTGTGTTCAAAGGAAGAGTGAACAGAAGCAGAAAGGAAAAGGAAACTGAGGAGGGAAAAGATCAACACAGACACAGCTGCCTTTGTGTGAGCGACGCACCAGTTCAAATTATAACTCTGCTATATTATTAGATTACAAGATATAAAACTGAATGGCTTGTGTAAATTCCTCCAGAATGTGATTATGAGACAAAATTCAGTCCTTGTGCTTCTATTTATGAATAAAAAAATTCAATGTTCAAATGGTACACACAAGACTTTTTTTTGGCATGGCAGTTTTTGTTTTTACACCACAATGTTAAAAATGCACAATCAGAATCATTATTGTTGCCAGTGTTTTTTACTGTTTTAAATAAGCAATAAGTACATAAGTAGACTTCCAGATTTTAAAGACACCTCCCATTATTAATATGAAAATCAATAGAAACAGCATAAACATCAAATGCACTGTTGGTTATTTACTGGATTTGGCTCAAAAGTCAAAACTATAACCAAATGCATTTCACATTAGAGAAAAGAAAGTAAACCTTCTGGACCAAGACCAACTCTTTTTGCTGAACCAGTAACACATTTGGTTTATTTGTGTTATGTTACTTAGAACATCTATTCAGTAGGCCTAATTAATAATAATAGTAGTTAATAATAGAAGAATACCTTTGGCAAACACACCCAAAACAACACACAAACCACGACACAGCTGAAAAACAAAAAGTATGATCCAGAGATAGAGTGTTATAATGAATGAGGGCTAAATGATTAACAATTGGCTCTTTTTTAATTTTCCATAAAAACTTAGGGTGGTTGTAGAGGTAGTGAGATAAAGATGTGTGATTGACGGACCCACATTTGAGCCATAATGAATCACATGCTTAGTCTTGCAGCTGTTAGAGGCTAAATATTGTCTATAGCCTGGTCATACATTCATGTTCAGAGAGGATCAGCTCTAACTCCATGTATTCAGGGCATGTGAGGGTGTAATATGTTTGGGATAAGAGGGATTTAACCAACTGTGAAAGGACAGGAATATACAGTGATGGAAAGACACCAAACACCAAATACTCAGCTTTTACAAATGTTCCTATCCAATTACATGTATATGTCATGTCTCTGTACAAAGTATGTATGTCTACATTTACAACCCTGACCTTAGTACACTTCATATATAATCACTAACCTATTACAAGAACTGGGCTGGTTATTAGTGGACTGTGCAAATCACCAGATCATTGTTTAGATCCAGGAGTGTATTCAGAGAGTGTATTATTTTGAGATATGGATCATAGATACAGCACTAACTTCACTCACTAAAAGAACAAATTATGGCAAAAGCCTGAACTAGTAGATGATCAAGTTTGAGTCCAGGTATGGAAGCTATATCTTTACCCTTGCAAGATAGGACCAGTGCCTTAGCAGAGGTCTATGTTCTCTGGGTGCTTTTCTTTTTTGTATTATGGTGTACTTTTCTACATTTTTCAAGACTTTTGCTTTGTATAATGCAATATAAATAAGTCATCTTGACCGTCTTGTCCACTAAGACCTTCTCCCAGTGGACCCCTTTCTTATTGCTACTTAGTTTTTTATTCTAAAAAATGGATTTAGGCCTAGCTAGGTTTCAACTAAACATGGTATATTAAGATTTTTTTGTAATTTAAAATGTAAGTGTCCAAAAATAACACATACATTACAATAAGAAACTAAAACACAAATGCCCACAAGGCAATAATAACTTAGCCTGACAAAGGAACTTAAATGTTAAATGCAAAACAAACAATCTGACTTGCCATGTGCACAGAACAATCTGGAAGGGCTAAAAATTAAAAAGGGTAATTTTATATAAATAGTAAGTGATTTCGTCTTGAAGGTGGCTGCAAGTGGCTACCAAAAAGTCATGTAATCTGTCTTTTCCTATAAAGCTGTCCTTGAGAGCTAAGCGTCTCTGTAGCTCAGACATAAATGAGTTAACAGTCTGACTCTGCATTGTCTAAAGTTGCAGCCTTTTGGTGACCCCTGCTTTTAAAGAGCACTTGGCCCTCATTTTGTAGGGGCCCTGTGAGAGTCTCTCGTTTAAACCCAGGCCCCGCTCCAATCTGTCGGAGATTCCCCATCGCTAAGGTGTCATCTCTAAGGTGTCGTCTCCGGGGGCGATAGGCTTGCCGCAGCCATGGTAACGCACTTGATCCCCACGGTAACCACAAAAACAAGGAGGGCAGAGGACACACAGAGTTCGGACTCACAAGACAACGACTGCTGGAACTTACATGAAAACTCACTTAGACAGAAGACAAAAGGCTAGCGTAGTCCACTTCAGTGATATATTTACATGCAGACCTTAGTTGGATTTTCCTTATATGTTAAATTAAAATTTCCAACTAGCTACAAACATGAGAAAATACCCTAATAGCATTTAGCCTTTGTTAAAAAAATGAAAATAAGTCTAGAAGTGAACTTAAAATTGATGGGGATAATAAGCTTGTCTTTTTTTGAAGTTTTAATCAAAATCTGACTATTAGGTTATATTTTGAGTTGCTAACAGAATAACCAATTGACACAAGCATAATTATAACCTCGAGAGGGAATAAAATCAATCCTTACTGCCTTTTCTCAAATCACATGAATGCATCTTCAGCTATGACATACAGCCCTCTCTGTTAGCATTACTCTGTGCCACTGTAGGGCCAGGAGCATGCACAGAGCACCGTGTCCAATGTCAGTCCATGTATGCTATATACCAGCGGTTCCCAATGTGGGGTCCGGGGTCCCCTGGGGGTCCGTGAAGGTACTGCAGGGGGCCCCCAGAGGCTGTCTATATTAAGTACATAAAAAGAAATTGAGTTTGAAATGCACTGTAAAAAGCAATGCTGCAAGTCAAGGCAACAGGATCCCTCAAGATTTTTGAGTTTTGGTGATCAACTCAAAATCTCAAGTTTTCATCAACTAATATTTTTTTACTCACAAAATTTAACATTCATACGTCTAAAAACGTCTAAAACATCTAAAAAAAATTAAGTTTTACTCTAGCTTTATTTTTTCCAACTCATCTTACAGCCAACTGACTCCACTGTTCAGAAAAAAGTATTATTGATAATAATAAAAACTAAATATACTACATTTAACAAAAGAATAACTTTTTCTGGACACTGTAAGTTGGCTGTAAGATGAGTAAAAAAAAATTATGATAGAGAGAAAAACTTAAAAATTAGAAAAGGTTTTTAGACGTATGAAAATCAAATTAAATGAAAGTGTGGAAAACTTGAGATTTTGAGTTGGCCCCAAAAATCTTGAGGAATCCTTTGCCTTGAGTTATTGAGTCTTTGCAGCTTTTTATTTTATTTTTTACAGTGTATTTGTTTAAAAATATAACTTTAAAACACTTTTTAACCAATAGTTAGTGTCTTTTGTAATGTTTTTATTGAAATATATGGAGAAAAACATGAAAATAAAATTTGTGATGGAGGGAAGTTGTATTGTTGGGGGTCCGCGTGGGATTTTGGTAAATTTAAGGGGGCAGTGACACTCCTGACTTTGGGAATGGCTGATCTATACATTTATCAGTGGTCCAACAAATAACATCAACCAAGGAAAATGACTTTATAAAACTCCGAATGTAATTGCACTAAGACAAATATTCAAACTTCTTCTCTCCTTTCATGTGACCATACTGACTTAAGCCTGTATTACCACCATGCTATCTGTCAAAACCAACACGATAACTACCCTGCGGCTCAGATAGAAACCCTTGCTCCCTGGATTGGATTACATGCACCTACACAAGACGAGAGCTTAGTCAAAAATCTGTCAAAAAGAGCAGCTAATGACCTTTAAGAATGTGTGTGTGGATGGCTGGGGAGGACGGCGGGAAGACTTTGCGGTGATTATGTGTTGGAGAATGGGAAGGATGTTGGCTTGATGTGTTGGAGCATGTGTGTTGCGAAAGGCAGGAAATGACCAGTGGACCTGCAGACGGCCAAACGGTTCTTTTTCATAATAAAGGAAAAAGGGGCACACAGCACACTTTAATTTGTGCTCGCCTGAGGAAATGCCATTGTTTCTCATACGTATGGTTGGTCAAAAACTCTCGATTCATATTTTACAGTGGCTATATTGCCTGTGCCACCAGTGATTGGATTATATTAACGTTTTTAAATGCCGTAATATGTGTCAAAAAGCATGAAGCCTTCTGGAAGCAAGCTGGATTTTCATGATATTTGAACAAACTTGCGGTTGTTAGTGCAAAAAGAACCTCATAAGTAGGAAGCAAATTAGGACTGCATATTATATCGCAAAATTATCGTTATCGCAATATCAGCAAACGCAATATCCGTATTTGAAGAACCTAAATATATCGCAATAACGCTGTGGTCTTCCATCTGACAGAGATTTGCACTGAAGAATCATTTTCCACCAGAGCCTTAAAAGAACATGTGTTGTGACTAAATAAAAATGTTTTAAAAGTCCAGTTTTAGTGGTGATTTAATTAATTTAATCACACCTTAGCCTTGTTTTATTACTGCTTTAGTCTGTGTTAAGGTTTGATTTTGTTGCTGTTTTGACTTGTAAATACAGAAACTTACATTTTTGTGAAACGTAGTGAATTTAACTTACTATGTTCAAAAAGTAGGCGCTATTTTCAAATATTACAATAATATCATTATCGCGATTTTCAACCTAGTTATCAAATATCGCATGTTTTCTCCATATCGTGCTGCCCTAAAGCAAATGCGAATAAACATTGGCAATGCATTTATTTGTCATGAGCTAACTATTACACATATAACAGCAAATGCCATGTACTTGGTCTTTTATAGCCATCACATAAATGGGGGCTCGTCAGGGCACTCTCTCATAGACTATAAATATGAATTAAAGATGGAAGATATGGATTAAGCCAATAAATAGGGGCTGCAAATAAAAGTATTTCAGTGAAGGGAGATATTATTGCCAAAGTTTTGACCTGTCATAGTGAGGTTGGACTGTCTTCTCCCTGGAGCGGCAGCAGACACACTCATGTCCACATTACCTAACCCTCCCTGCAGCTGTGTAACCATATACCTGTGAATTACTCAAACACAAACCGACAAGACGCTCCCGGCACAATACTCCATGTCATGTTCAAGACTATTTCTTACTACTGTCCCTTTCGCCTCATAGCACTCGCAGAGGAGATGGACAGCAGCTTTTGTTGTCCCATATCTTTTTTAGGAACGAAAACAGATGTGTGGATGGCATGAGTCTGAGGTAAGAGAAACTGTATCCTATTTGGAAAAGCTTGAGAAAATTCCAAGTAAAGGTTGCCGAACATGACCACCTGGCCTTACATCAGTGGTATAACCCTTTCACCAACGCATCAAACACTTTTAATGTAAAGCAAGATGATCTTTGACCCCTCTGTAGTTTTTCTCCATTGCTCTGGGACTTGTACTATAAGACAGTCCATCCTAAATCTCTTCAGTCTCAGTGATGTATGGAGATGTTTTGTATAGTTGTAATTTAAACCAGACTTTGTACAATGTTACCATACCACAGGGTCATTTGTTATCAGTGAATAGGCATTTTGAGATTTACATTGCTACACATAGCAGCACACACAGCCTTTGTGTAATTTTTTTCTGTTTGTATTGACGAAATGTCAAGATTCTGCAGCTAAAACACAAATAATATAAAATATAAAATATTTGTATTACCTCTGTAATGCCTTTGTTTAAAGGTTGCAACAAACAAAACAAAGAGCAGCATCAATACATAAGTTATTTGTGTATGCAGATTTGCTGTGTGCTGATTGCTTTTAGAGTCTTTTAATAAGACAAATTATAATAGACCTGGTCTTTAGAGATAGAAAGGGCTAACAATAAATGGCATTCATTCATTCACTACTCTAAGCTTAATGTACAGTGCTTATTTTGTTCTGTGTGAGCATTTAACGTATCTGTATGTTCTAAAATTGAGTAAAAGCCAGCTTGATGCTTTTTGACACCCTAAGTATACTCACATGAGTCCACAAACAACAAATCCACGGAGAATGTTAAAAAGTTTACTTGAGTACTCACAGACAATACAAATAGAAAAGATCCAAGTATACAAGGGAGGCAGCAAGGTCAAAAAACTGTGCGGCTTCACTCCCCAGTTCCGCACTCCCATGGTGCACCTCTGATTTGACGCCATTTTATAGACAGAAATATCAATAATGAACTTAATTGCTAACAAAATACTCATTCAAAAATCATAAGAACAATAACTTAGTGAACTTATAATGAAAATTATACCTATTTAGCAATTAAATAAGTTCTAAATAATTATGTTAACAATAAACATAACCAATTTTACCACAATCATAAGAAAGAAATCAAGATCAAAGGAAAATAATCATAATAATTCAAAATAACACTGAATAGTGAAAAGAGGGATTTAGGCTCCTACAGTATCTTTGAAAGTATTTGAGTGGTTGGACTTTTTACATGGTGAGTTTGGTCCTTACTGCATACACAACTGCCATAGCTAAATAACATCATTTTCATCAATCAAGAGTTATATTAGGTCTAGGTACAACATCTTGATGGAGATTTTTACCCCATTTACATATAAAGTATTGAAGGTAGTTCAGTAAAAAAAAAAAAAAAAAAGGATTTTACCTTTACTGAAGAGTTCTACAAGAGAGGACAGTAGACAGAGCCTAAAAGTCTTTAACTAAAAGGTATGTTGTTCTTGTCCAGTCAAATGTAATGTGCTAATGTGGTAGCTCATCTTATTGTTATCTAAATTGGTTTACACAGAGAGCAGTATAAAGCAATTACTATCAGTTCATCTACAGTGAAAAAACAAAGCAGACCAATAAAACTGATTTTAACAAGGATCACAGGAGAGATAAGAAAAGTAAGCAGGAACAAAGATAAGAAATATGGTCGCCAAGCTGCACAGATGCTTCCTATCAGTAATTCTTTCATCTCATTTTATAATATGAAGTTATTGTTTGGGTCATGCTAGGTTAGGTGTGTAAAATGTCTTCCTGTTAGCAGCCCATACTCCTTTCTTTACACAGAGTAGAGCAGAACTATACAAACGACAGGAGTTGCAGATGTAGTGATAGTCTGTGGTGTAAGGAGGAGGTCTATAGTGACAGATTTATCAGATACAACGTCAGTTTTCCCGACTCTACTTATCTTCCTTTACTGCACACTACTGCATTAGTCATGTAGACGCAGGTGGTATTTTTAAAAAATCTTACTTCCTGTCATAAACCTTTTCAAAATGCTAGTATTATTTGGTGACTTATAATCAATTTTTTCTATAATTTACTTTTTAATATTGCTTTATTCCAGATCAATTTTATTCTGTTTTCTCATATTTTGTGTCATTAGCTTTGTTTAAATGCATCCTTTTCCCCATTGTTTATTTTTCTGTGGTTGCAATGTGGTAAAATTCATCTTATTTTTGGTTAATCTTACAGAATAAAATACTTGTTCTGTCCACACAAGGCAGAGTTTTTTACACACCTTAATGTATGTGTTTAAACTTGGACATGCGTACATGCTAACTGTCAACAAAAAAGAAAAAAAATGCACAGCACAGAAAGTCCACACTATATTGCCAAAAGTATTTGCTCACCTGCCCTCACACGCTTAATTCTTAATCCATAGGGTTTAATATGACGTTGGCCTGCCCTTTGCATCTAAAACAGCTTTAACTCTTCTGGGAAAGCTTTCCACAAGGTTTAGGAGTGTTTATGGGAATTTTGACCATTTTTCCAGAAGCGCATTTGTGAGGCCAGACACTGATGTTGGCCGAAGGCCTGGCTCGCAGTCTTCGCTCTAATTTATTCCAAAGGTGTTCTGTCAGGTTGAGGTCAGGATTCTGTGCAGCCCAGTCAGGTTCTTCCACATCAAACTCGCTCATCCATGTCTTTATGGACCGTGCTCTGAGTCAGATTGGCACAGGAAGTGGCCATCCCCAAATTTTCCACAAACTTTTCCACAAAGCTGCAGCCTAGGTGCTTGATTTTATTCACCTGTGGCCATGGAAGTGATTGGAACCTGAATTCAGTATTACAGTGTATCTATTAGATTTGTAGACAAGGAAACACGAGCTTCTTTTAGCACAGATCAGATGGTGCAAGGTTATTGCTGTTCTGTGTTATCTATTGTACTAATACAATAAAAGCAAAACCTACAGGTGCAAAACGTTCATGAGTTATAAATGTACAGTTTCTTTGACTTATTTCTGTTGTAAGGCAATGGAAAATCACAATGTACTGGAGTAGTGTTCATTATTAGGTAGTGGTTTAGTGTTGTGTCGTGGAGTCGAGATTGGATTTTGGGCAAAAATTCTAACTTTGTTATCAGAAGTATGCACAAAATAATCCACTGGCATTTAGTACAAAATGGTAGTGGTTGGGAAAATATATTTAAAATAATCTGCATATATTCATATTTTTGTTTGTTACGCACACAAAAAAAAAAAAATCTACTTTTTTTTTCTAAGGTCCAGATCCACTATTTGGAAACACCCTAAACCTGTGTGGCAGTGAGCTCAATTTACTGCAACTAATGTTTGTATTGAGATTAAACTATTACAAGCAATTAAAGGCTTACAAACTGATCTCAAATCCTTTTAAACTGAATTGCAGTCAACAGAGGTCACTGGAAGAAGATACGTCCACATTCATTAGAGTCAGCTTGGGTGAATCCTTACTAATCTTTACTGACATATTTTAACTAAAGGGAGACGTTGCCAATAAAAACACAGATTGGCTGGTGTGGACCTACATGTCTGAGAGCTGTCTGTTTGCCAATGTTCAAACATGTTCATTTCACTTCAACACACTTTAATAGAGGAAGAGACGAATGGTGACAGATGCGCAGAGACTGTTAGTGCTTAGAAATAAGTGGGTTGTTCAGATAAAAAAGAATTGACAATTGCATTCAAAGAGATACATAAAACCAGTAACAGCAGTTTTGCACAGAGAAGCCACATGACTGACTTTACAACCATCATTTCAGTGGAAAATGTAAAAAGTAATTTCTACGTATTCAAATGTCATACCTCTTGAAATTCCAGACTTAGACCAGAATACATTTTAAATATGATAAGATTTTCCTCCCTTCTGGTTTTTCTGTCCCTGCCTCTGCTCCTGTTCTCTCCATCCCTCCCTCTGCTTTAACTTCAGGGGGGATAAAAAAAGTTGACTCGCCTCGCCTAAAGCCCGCCTCTCACTCGCAAATTCACATGAACGATGGGACCACATGACGTTTGAAGAAGTCTTGCAGTTACTGCATGCAGAGAAAACTACGACACACAATTCTTTCCTTTCTGCTTTCATGAAAATGCTTATAGAATTCCCTCGCCTTTTTTACTTCCTGTAACTTGTGCGTGAACTCATTTGGGCTGCGATTCGCCCCCTCCCTCTCTCAATCTCTCTCTCGGTGTGCGACGTCAGTGCAGTGAGAGGACAGGACAGACAGCGCAGACACACATCCTTCTCCACTACATTCTACATATTTGTTAATCTGAGGATGAAACAACCAAAACAAAGCCAATAGCACAGACACAGCAGTTATCTGTCCTTTAGTTCGTTTGCGTCTAATTCATTATGCAAAAAGTGACACTTTGATTATTTTTGCACAGAAGTTATTAGTGTTATTCTTTTCACTGTTAAATTAATCTGAAAATACTAGGGGTATAACAATAGGTTTTTGCAACGATACAATATGCATCGATTAGAAGTGTTTTAATACAATTCAAGAACAATATTGGCTAATTTGGAATGATACAATTCGATACGATTCAACACCTTCGTATCAATAATTGATACAGCAACTTTTTGCCAAAAATCATAAAAGTTTACTGTCAAATGTAGCACTGCGACTGGGGTTGATTATGTCCAGCAGACAGAGAGTGAAGAAAAGGTGAATATAACATTTTATTTAAGTAAAAACACAAAATTTATCTCCAAAAAGCCATATCTGATTTTATTTTAACATACAAATTTCTAATTTCGATATTTCCGATATTATTGATCAATACTTCATATGTATCAATATTCACTTCCTAGAAAACGATACGATTTGATACAAGCTCATGCGTATCGATGTAGTTGTATCATAGGAAGAAAAATGTATACATCGATACAGTTACTGTATTGTTACACCCCTAGAAAATACAGATTATTTTAATAATCTTCCTCAAACCATAGACAGCTTAAAAACACATCAAAATGCACCAGAAAGCAGGAAATGTCGTCTGCTCTTTCAACATTTTTCTGGGGGAGGACCCCAGAGAGATAGAGTGGTAAGTGAATGCTATTAAAACACACTAGGTGATTTAATAATTAAAATAGTTAAATGACAATCACAATATTTTAATCAACCAAGCACATTTTCCAAATCATATGTTACAATCAAGTCAAGTTAGCCATTAATCTTCACCAACAATTCAGGAAGAGAGAAGGAAAATTATAGGTCTACGCATTAATGCAAACTGCACAGACCCTAAGGCCAGACCAAAACCAAAGAGAAGACCCACATCTAAAGATCCAGACTACAGACCCTGGTGCTTCCATGTTACCTCTGTGTGAGAGAGGTAAGCATGCGGAGTTAGTCCCTCAGAAACACAGACTACACCAGAAGAGGAAACACCATGGGACTAAAGCTAACAGGGTTACCTCCTTCTGATAGAGCTCCAGCCAGGCCGTATAGAGAGGGAGGCGCACTGCCCCACTGGAGTCCACCAGACTCCCCCCGTCCTGGGACAGACACCGTAAGAGAGAGGGTTAGACTCAGGCCCACAAACCAAGACACGCACAACAAGACTATACATCAACTACACCTACACAATATCTACTAATAAGGAGGAAGCATTTTGGTACATGGAAAAATATGTATAACTTCTATTATCACTAAAGCAGAAAAATAAATGATAGGCATGCTGTACTATATAAATACTCATGTACATAAAACAGCTTATAAAAACCATTTCTTTAGAAACTACAAATTCAAGGACATTGAGTGAGTGGTAGACATGTGGATTTGTATGAAATGTTGCACACTAGGGCTGCACGATATGGAGAAAACATGTGATAATCGATAACTGTTGAAAATTGTGATAACAATATTATTGCGATGTTTGAAAATAGAGCCTACTTTTTGAACATAGTAAGTTAAATTCACTGAATTTTACAAAAATGTAAGTTCCTGTATTTACAAGTCAAAACAGTGACAAAATCAAAACTTAACACAGACTAAACCAGGAATAAAACAAGGCTAAGCTGCTAAATTAATTAAATTACCACTAAGACTGGACTTTTTAAACATTTTTATTTAGTCACAACACATGTTCTTTTAAGGCTCTGGTGGAAAATGATTCTTCAGTGTAAATCTCTGTCAGATGGAAGACCACATTGTTATTGTGATATATTTACATTCTTGCGATATGGATATTACGTTTGCTAATATTGCGATAATGATAATTTTGCGATATATTGCGCAGCTCTATTGCAGACTAACTTATTTCCATACATAATGGTAGCATAAACACTGTTTTCTAACATGCATTCACCGTAGAGAAAGCATACTCCAAGTGGACCTATTTATCTACAATGAAAGGAAAAAACCTGCTTATAGGTATAAAATATAAGGAAAAATCATACCACAACTTACTACTACTTACTACCACCGTTATTACTGCAACAATAAAGGGACTTGACATATTTAGATAAAAGCTACAGAACAAACACCACTATAAATTACTTTTTAAATATGTAATAATGTAAGGTAATGCCTCGGCTGCTAAGAAAACAATGCGTACTAAACTTCCTTGTACTTTAAAACATGTTTTGGTGGGATGATAATCTTAACTGTTCGAGGTCTTTGACATAGGCATTAGGACAAACAATAACACAGTCTGTCTTCCTCTGCAAGTACGCCCTGCATGGGAATGTACAGAGTAGCACCTCACCTCCAAAAATACCACTTAACCTTCTGAAAAAGCAAAACAAAGCAATCAGACCTGTGGCATGGGTGCCTATTGTAACATAACACGGCATTAATTTGCTTAAAAGGCATGTGTCAGTACATCAATGTTGGCCACCATGAAAACCAAAAACAGTCTTACAATGGGCTATAAAACTAGTATATGGATGCTTCTGCTAAACCACAAAGTGTATTTTAAGTGTATGAGGTAATTGTGGGAAATCATAAAATGGCAACAGAGAGACAGGGACCATGAAACAAACATAATATGATAAGTGGTACAAATAAAATAATGGAGACGTGGAGTGGCATCAACAGAAATAGCAATTGAAATGAGTGATGTGACTAAATCTGCTAATCTGCTACAACAATTTCATTTCACTTCATTAATTTGCAAACTATATATATTTTTTTCTTTTTAACAACTTTCTAAGGTGTCTCACTTAATACTGCAAAGTATATTGGTAAAAACTATATCTGAAAGTATGTGAAAAAGCATATTTTTAATGTCCCAAGCAGACATACATCATCCTACAAAATAATACACATGTTGGTAATGAGCTGGTAATTAATAATAGTCATTACCTCTGAAACATTGTAGTAATGTTGAGGTAATTACACTAATGGGAAAATTTTGCGGTTAGTAGTAGTGTTAGGTTTGTTGAAAATGTATTTAAAGGTCATCATGCTTTTTTCAGGGTTTTCAAAGTCGTTTTGGAAACCTTTGCATTAGTATTACATTTATAACTTAAAACAATTTATATGTAATATTATATGTGAAAAAGGTCTTTGGTTGGGCAGCTGACTCTTTCAATTTGCAGAAAACATTTGGATGTCTGTCGCCCCCTGCTGGCAACAGTAGGGACTGGACAGAGCATAAAATGGCTCTTTAGCCCGGCTATTGGCAACATGACGCTATCAGATAGATAAATGTGCTGACTGCTTTGTACATATACCAATTTAAGCGCTGAAATTATCAGAATAAGTCCTGGGACATTGTATGGGCTTTAGAAACGCACAGAAGCACTTCCTGGTTTCATGTGTCTATGTTAATCAAATTCTACTCTATGTTTTTGAAGTGGAAACAACATTATAACTTGATTAAATGTTTTTAAAAAAGTCGATTTAGCATAACAGAGGACTTTTAACACATCTAATACTTTTTTACCAGACTTTGACCAAAAAATTAAAAATCTATAATCCTGAACAATACAAGATCATATGAACGTAAATTAACCTAAATTAACTAAATTGAATATGGGTCTCTGGGACACTTACATAATACCTGATGCCAATAGCTTCATCACTATTTGAAGCTCTATTTGTTTATGTGTATATTGTAAATGTACAGCATAGATATCAATCAGTATTTGAAGCATGTAGTGAGTAAGTACTGCTAAGTGACCAGCATTAGCCTTGGGGTCAAGTCGAAGTGAAATCCAAAAATACCCCTGTACAGTATTAAAAAGCACTTTGAGCTGTGCTGTAAAGTCATTTACACCTGTGTTTGAGACTTATGTGTGTGGTAAACAGAAACAGAATGATGGATACCAAACTCTTGATTTGTTGGTACTAAGAGCCAGCTAAACTCAGTCTGGGTATTCTGTCTACATGTTAGGGCTGCATGATATGGAAAAACCATGCGATATTTGATAACTATGTTGAAAATTGCGATAACAATATTATTGCGATATTTGAAAATAGAGCCTACTTTTGGAACATAGTTAAATCCACTACATTTCACAAAAATGTAAGTTCCTGTATTTACAAGTCAAAACAGCAACAAAATCAAGACATAACACAGACTAAACCAGGAATAAAACAAGGCTAAGCTGTGACTAAATTAATTAAATTACTACTAAAACTGGACTTTTTAAACATTTTTATTTAGTCACAACACATGTTCTTTTAAGGCTGAGAAAATTATTCTTCAGTGTAAATCTCTGTCAGATGGAAGACCACAGCGTTATTGTGATATATTTAGATTCTTGTGATACGAATATTGCGTTTGCTGATATTACGATAACAATAATTTTGTGATATATTGTGCAACCCTACTACATGTATATAATTCTTGGTTCTCCGTGTTGCGTTTTTTGGCAAAACCTTGATCTAAGCATCTGCTAATTTGCATTCTGTAGTAGCCATGGTTCTCTTCCTACTCACTGACACCACACACACTTTTTTGTGCAACTTTAGCTATTTTCCTTCATTCATGGACAAAACCCAACTGCAGTCGGCTTAACTTGCATTGAAACCCAGGCCTTCTTGTTGTTGCGGCGCACCCTCTACACACCAAAGTGATTTATTAGGTCAAATGATGAGGCGGTTGAGGGCGTGCAGGGGCGTAAGGCTGCCTCTTTTAAAACCTGCTCTATTCAAACCAAGCGGGGAGCCTCTTGTCTAAAAAACAAAGGTCAAAGGTCATGGGAGGGTTGGCATGACAACAGCTATGGACCTGCCACCGTTGTACTGATCTGGGGCAGTTTGAAGGCTATGGGTATCAACGGGGGGGCAGTTTTTTATTTTTTTTCTTAAGCATGTTTGCATGGATGCATATGGGACCCTTGTCATTTTGGAATGGTGCACAATAGAAGGAGCAGCATAACACATTTTTTTTTTTTTATTTCCACGTGTTGGGACAAACAGGAAGTAGATGCAGCAGAGATGGTTATTCTTGCAGCTGGAAGAGGTTTGTGTTAGATGTAGCTCATTACAGGAAATGCACAGCTTGTTGGAGGAAGTGATGCTGCAAAAGGCTTTGTTCAAAGGTAATCCCCAGTTATTTGGAATTTCTTTAAAGAGAATAAAAATAAACTAGGAATTGTCTAGAGCCTAGATGTCAATGCATAGTTAAAAAAACTTTAACCAATTGGGACACAATGCTGTAGTTATTTTGAAATAAGCTACCAGATAAACTAGCTGTTAGAAATACAGTAAGTTACTGTGCTAATGTCTTTGACCTAAACTTGACTTTTGCTTAGATTTAAATGCAATTTTTATTTGTTTAATTTTTTAAACAATATTATTTAGTCTACTTAAAAAGCAGTACATGGTCAACATGGAACCTGTTTTTCCTCATGGTTCAACTACTAATAGTAACAACACAACAGCCAAGATATTCCACAACCGCTGTGAAACAGAAATGAGTTCTCAACTAGACAGTGCCTTCATCACAAAATGGGATGTGGTAAACTAGGTTGTGAGTTGTATAGACCCTGAATTGATAAACTATAGCAGATGTACAATGGTGTGTGGTACAAAAATAAATTGTTTTCTGATCTTGTACCAATCATTTTCCATGATAAAAGTCATAAAATATAAAGCATAACTTGTGTATGCATAAAAAATGTATAATACTTAAGCAAAATGCATGAATTCCCTGACATTTATTATATACTGTAGCTATGCACTTTTTGGATAAAATATAGCTAAATTACGTGACAGTTGAAGTATGTGGCTTTAGTGATACTCTTCGACATGGACAAATGCAGACTCTTTCATGCACAACAAATACATCTGAACCTCCATTCACATGTCAACACGTCTGCTCTATTGTGAAAATATCATTACTGTATGCCAGATACAGTTCCCCCAGTTCCCTGGAGCACTTCATATAAGATTAAGTTACCATCAGTCAGAGCAACTTCTGATCATTCAACACAGAGAGAAAAGCTAACTTTGTGTTTTTGTCAAACAGGACCTTGGGCAAATTTAACGGTAAATGTCACCAGCATCACAAATGAAGAAAGACATGATGAAAAAAATATTCACCACCTGCTATAGACAGTAATAAATCAAAGTACCAGGGTGTCATTTTTGTGGAGCTGAAAGAAGTAATCAAAAGCTGAACTCAAAAAAAAGTATTGTTACTTTAAAATAATATTACTTATTAAAAGTAAAAGTATCCAAAAGTATTGAGTGGAAAGTACAAATTATTTTGTTGTAGTGGTTTTAGTAATATGTGCAGTTAAAATTAGTACCACTGCTACAATTAGTATTGCTAACTAGAGCTACATTACTAATACTACCCACTTTAACACCAAGACCAATAAAGGAATAAATAACTTTTAACTTTTTGGCCCCTAATAATTATTCAATTTAAAGTAAAAAATGTGCATTTAAAAATATATATTCTTAAAATGTGTACAACAAATTTTGTGAGTAAAAGTATTTAGTTACCTTGATTTTTTGCCTCTAAATTTTTGAATGTCAAGTTGATTAATGAGCTAGAGTAGTTTGTTTTTACTACATGCATTTGCGTGTCCTAACAGCTAAAAGTTCACAGAGGCTTGATGTGAAAAAAAAAGAAAGAAAGAAAACAAAGCTATGAAATTAATCAAGTTGAAATTGAATGTATGTTTCCATGGCGGCATCCTTACAAATATTTAAGAACCAAGCTGACAAACATAACAAAGAAAGTCACATTATTTTGCAAATAATAGGCTACCTGACGCTTGCAGCTACTTCAGCAAAGACATGCACGGCTTAAATTATTATCTACAGCATTGTCATCCAGTTTGAAGTCGCTGTTGTAAAGAAGGGGGACAGGAGCTAAACAATAGTCTCCCCTGAAGCTAACATGCTAAAAGTGCTAGCTAGCTATGATTCATTGTCACTGTCAAAGCTAACGTGTACATATGTTTTCTGCTAATAGCACAAGCGAGAGACGAACAAGCTGTGAAACGTGAGAGGACAAGCTTTGTAACGGGCTGCTCTTGTTAACAAGGTAAAAAAAAACAACAACCAGGTGTCTGAAATTTGATGCTACACGTCCCAGGTCAGAGCGGGGATGCTGAGATGTTTAGCCCTAAATACAACAAGGAAGAGCAACAGCTAACGGCTAACAAGGAGGCAAAGACTGAACAGCAAAGTACTCAAATTCTGTATGCAAGTAAAATTAGTGTTACTTCAAATATTACTGAAGTGGCTGGCAAGGGGAAAAAAAATATAATTAAATCAATTATAATAAATAGTAAAACAGTAAATGGAAAAAAAATTATATATAGGCAATATTTATTTTTTATATTTCATAAAAATTACCCATGTGCCCCCAGATATGAGGTAAACACACACACAATTAATAAAAATATGTGACATAATGCCCAAATTGTTTATGTTTACATTTTTTGCTTTGGTACAATCGTCCAATCAGAGAATCAGAAAGATTTTGATTTAGACTAAACTGTTTTCAAACTAGTATGAGCTCATGCTTTTTACAGTCCCTTTGGATTACATGAAAGCTTTATGTTATGCAATTGTTAGCATCTGTTAGCATATTAGCTGTAATAAACAAAGAGATAAAACAACACAGATATTTTCTGTTGCACATTAAATGGCTGATACTGTATGTACCAATACCACTCCAGGATACAAAAATATTGAATATAATTAGAAACTTAAAATCATAGCTTTAAAACATCTAGTATTATCTGCTCTATTTTAAAATTACAGTGTTGGGTCTGTGTCTGCGGGCTCTGGAAGTTTGCTGCAAAATAACACCACCAATTGACTACAACATAAGCCGCTCCGATATAAAATTACAACTGAAGTGGATATTCGAGCTAGCTTGTGAAATAACCGGTGCCTCTTCTCTGAGATTACATTCAGACAAGATGCAAGAGAAATACCGTGGGAAGGCCGTGACAAATTGAATTTTTACCAACATGTGTTACGCAATGAGTTACAAGTGCCATTGTATTGGTTTTAGCAGTGAAGGCAACCATTCATTTCTTATGTAGACAACACAACTCATGGTCTACAGACTCATAAACTATACAGACAGCAAAGAGTGGGTGTATAACCTTTTGACCCCAGAACATAAAACTAGGCTTCTTTGAGTTACAGCAAGCTTTTCAAAAAAGTCAAACTAAATAATCCCATCTATCAGTATTCAAGGTCAGCTACTCTCAAGCTGATTTTAATTTATACAACATACTCCCCGGGAATAATTCAGATATGCTTAGGACCATCTCTGGCTAATTGTAGCAGTGACCTTGAAGAAGAGAAGAAAAAGGTAGATACAGATAGTATTAACCTGTATTTATATGGAAAATTAGAAGAGTAGAAACAGCTGTTGAGGCAATATCTTACCTTGTTGTAGTAATGAAGTTGGACTGAGTGCCACAGTCCATCGCTGACTCCACCAGGGATGTATGGTGCTACTGTGGTCTTGGTCTCACCTGGAATTTAAAAAAAGAAGGTACAAATTGTAAGAAAATGGGATAAGAAGTGCAGCAGCATGGGTAGGGTGGGTGGATAAAAAATTACTTCATGCCCAAGGGAAAAAGTTACTAAATTGAACCATCAGACATTAGAGTAAAATGTCTGTGTTTCTGGTTATTAATGTATAAACATGGACCATCTACATACTGCTTTTGCAACTCCAATGTCTTAATTTGAGCCTTGACTGCATCAAACAAACATTTTGACTAGGGCTGCACAATATATCGCAAAATTATTGTTATCGCAATATCAGCAAACGCAATATCTATATCGCAAGAATCTAAATATATCGCAATAACGCTGTAGTCTTCCATCTGACAGAGATTTACACTGAAGAATCATTTTCCACCAGAGCCTTAAAAGAACATGTGTTGTGACCAAATAAAAATGTTTAAAAAGTCCAGTTTTAGTAGTAATTTAATTAATTTAGTCACAGCTTAGCCTTGTTTTATTCCTGGTTTAGTCTGTGTTAAGTTTTGATTTTGTGGCTGTTTTGACTTGTAAATACAGGAACTTACATTTTTGTGAAATGTAGTGAATTTAACTTACTATGTTCTAAAAGTAGGCTCTATTTTCAAATATTGCAATAATGTCCTTATCATAGTTTTCAACATAATTATCAAATATCGCATGTTTTCTCCATATCGTGCAGCTCTAATTGTGACTAACATTTATCAGGCTGCATCTTTTGGCGTTGCATTGCCATGTTGTTACAGGTAATTGTAAGAGCATTTATTGCCATTGGCAAAACTAAAACCCACTCACCTGTGACACTCTTGCCACATGGACACAAACGGAGAGAAGCTTGAGAATGATAAGATGGATTTTTGTCAAGAAACCACCTAAATGACTTTGAGGTTATATTTTTTATTGTAAGGTTACATAATCTTTTGAATTTAAAGCAGAAGGTGTTAAATTGTTGGCCCATTACCCTTAAAATAAATGGCTAACCTCACATTTTAAGAGGTTATAGAGATTGTGCACAGGCCATCAATACTCCTTCCTTTAAAATCTGCACATGCATCATAAATCACCCATTGGGAAATCCATGTTAGACCACAGTATCAACATCTCTCAGTGAAGTGATTGTAGTACACAATGACTTCAGATTGACTTAAGCTTTAGTGTATTTGTTAAAGGCAGGGGCAGCAGGAACCCGCTGGTCTCAAATCAGTCGAAATGTTCTGCAACACTAACAAGACAAGTGTGTTTCTTTGTCTGCAAGGCCAATGGAGACTGGGCTATTTCCTATTGTGAGCATGACACAGTGACATATGTGGAAGCAAGTGAACCTTATAATCTGCATACATTAGTTTTATAACATAAAAAAACAAACAAAGTAATTACAACTTCCTTTAAATTCATTAATAACATGTAACACTAAAATGTATTTGATGATTCATGCTCTCAATATTTTGGTTCTGTTTCACATCTGAATTATGCCACAAGGACTTGGCCGGGATCCCAAAAGTAGTTTAGGGATCCCTCCCTGTTTGGCATCATGGGAAAGTCTTTTAACAACAGGAGCACAATTCAATAGTTACTATAGTGACCAAGGGAGTATTTATTTACACTGATACTGCAGTATACTGTGTGTCAAAGTACCAAGGTGAATGGTAAAATATTTACATGTGCTTGTCTCTTTTAGTTTTGCATATGAATGTAGGCTTTTCATAATACAAAATCAAAACAAAACAAAATGGAAGTCCTGGTGACTTAAATTATCTTTCAAAAATTCCACCAACAAAAACTTATAATTTCTTCCTTGGCCTATTAATGACCTTTCCTGAAAACTATATCAATATCCAACCATTATTGCTTGATAACAGTCTAACAACAATCAACCAACAAACAAACCAACGCCTTGGCTACTTGGCAAAGGAAACAAAAAATGGAGTTATTAATGTGATTATTTAGTCAACTCTTCTCAAGTCGTCAACAAAGCAGATAACCGACAATTAATTCCCACACATAGACTTAGAGAAGCGTAATATAAAAAATACTCACCTCCAGAAAATGTGAGCTGGATCTGCTCATCGATGATCTCCAGAGCAATGAAGTCATGTTTCTCATTGAACCTGCCATTGTAGAGCAGAAGAGCATTCCTCTCTCGGGTCGCAAACCTGAGGAGACAGATGCAAGTCATACTCACGCCAATATTAATTCCGAAACCTTTCTTTCAGAGTTCATCAGTGAGTAATATTAAGTTCAGTTTTACACTAGCCTTCTGAAAGAACCTTAAGCCTTTGTAAAATCATTTGTATTTCTTGGTGAAGTGGAGTAAAAAAACTCTTATTGCAACATTAGGGATGCACAATATATCGTAAAATTATCGCAATATCAGCAAACGCAATATCTGTATCGCAATAATATAAATATATCACAATAACGCTGTGGTCTTCCAACTGACAGAGATTTACACTGAAGAATCATTTTCCACCAGAGCCTTAAAAGAACATGTGTTGTGACTAAATAAAAATGTTTAAAAAGTCCAGTTTTAGTGGTAATTTAATTAATTTAATCACAGCTTAGCCTTGTTTTATTCCTGGTTTAGTCTGTGTTAAGTTTTGATTTTTTTCGCTGTTTTGACTTGAAAATACAGGAACTTACATTTTTGTGAAAGGTAGTGAATTTAACTTACTATGTTCGAAAAGTAGGCTCTATTTTCAAATACCGCAGTAATATCGTTATTGCAATTTTCAACATAGTTATCAAATATCGCATGTTTTCTCCATATCGTGCAGCCCTATGCAACATATTATGTCATGAACACACAATATATGCCTATGCATTTTTTGAAATGCTGAACAACCATGTTATTCCAGCCACTTTTATGCAAAATTGTTTTGTACATTTGTGTATTTTTGTAGACCTATTCTGGTGCCCAAAAACTAAAAGTGAAAATACAGTATACCAGTATTTGAATTGCCACGCTCTTGCCAATTGTTTCTCCTTTCCCAGTCCAACACAAACAAAGCAAGGACTAATGCGTGAAGCCCTCAAACATAACCTTAAAACAACATACATGGGAACTCTTGAGGAAAAGTCACATGGAAAGACAAGACAGGATGTGAAAACTATTGGGCCTAAGACAAAACATGAGATAGAGGCACAGACCTGGCCTAGTTTGAACAAAAGCATTACCTTCACATATTTCAGTGTTCAAAGTTCACATACTTCCCTGCACATGTGTGTTTTAGTGTGTGAGTGGAGGGCAGAAGAGTCAGCTCGCAGATGCCGGTGAGGCAGGAAGCCAGGACGGACTCAGTCAAACACCGATAAGGGAAACTCATCAAAGCTTTTCCTGTTTTTTACTGCATTACCACCCCTGCTGCTGTGCTACTCATCTACCCATATCAGTCACATTCATCTTGCCTATTAGTGTGAATACATAATATTTACTACTTGATAAACTCATTGAACTTGGGTTGTCCCGCAGCAGCTTCATGTTTTGAGTGTGAAGATGTGATAAGCAAGACTAGTAAGGTGGAGATATGTATGCCCTATGCAGAAAATGAGAGTAACTAGATACTTTTTAATTACAATTTCCAATGAATACTTCTAGTTGAGTACATTTTAGTGATAGTGAAGTAATAGTAGTGGTTGCACCAGTAGTAGTATAGCAGGAATAGTAATGGCAATGATATTAATAGCAGAATTAAATAAATGAGCAGGATTAACAGCAACAGTAGCAATTGTAGATGTACTATTAAACTTTACGCTCAATATTTTTAACCCATACTCAAGATACTACTGCATCATTTTTGAAGTAGCATAACTTTTACTTTGATTTCTTCCAAATCTGTATGTATTATGTGTATGTATGCTAGGTGTGTGTTGATGAATATTGAGCGCAGCCTATGAAGAGACAATATAAAAGAGTGCACAGGTCGGGACACGCCCCAGTGACACAGTTTACCGCTGAACTGAAGTCTATTTGTTTGTGCAGATCTGACTAAATTACAGTTTACTGCAGTCCCAAACTCAAGTGGCAGACATGTGTGCTGCAGAGTCTCTCCAGTGAACATTTGACGCAACAGAATGAATGAATGATCTGTATAAACATTAATGTAGGCTTAATGCATAATCCAAATTCTTAAAAAGTTAATGTTTTGTGAAAAAGTGTTTGTTTATGAAATTGGAAAAAAAGCTGAGATAATAAGACAATGGTTCCTAAATGTAAGCAATATTTTAGACATTGTGTAATTCTTAATATTTACATGCTTTTTTACTATTTCTTAACAAAAATACAGTATCTCTGTGCTGTAGCTCTGTACTTGTGAACCCCTATTTTTATATATATTTGCATCTTTCATTTCCTACAGTATATACCAGGGCTATTCAACATTAAAGCAATATTTTAATAGCCGCTAAACTATATTATACATATGTTAATTTGCAACATTGTGCAGCACTAGTACAGCTGTACAGGGGAATGACTGGCCCACAGGATCATAGCCTACTAACAATTTGGCCCCTAGGAAAATATAATTGAATAGCCCTGGTGTATACAGTATACAGTAGTTTCTTATTCTAGAACTGTGGGTCAGGACAAAAAAAATGGCTGTGTGAAAATAGTTTCAATGTTCCACTTGTTTAAAGGTTAAATATTGTTCTAATTACATGAAATGATGAAACAGAATGTAGAAAATGTAGTGAAATAATTTAGAAAAATAGTGTTCTGTAAAATGTGGGTCATAAAATATAAAATAATGAGGGATAAAATATTAAGAAACTACACTTATTGGCAGTGATTCTCATCTGGTCTGAGGGGGGCTCAGACCAGATGAGAATCACTGCCAATAAGTGTAGTTTCTTAATATGGTAATATAGGTATGCACTAAGCCAATAAAAGCGTTTCTAATTAGCTGTTGGCCATGAATAAGTGACCATACCAACACTATAATATATAATAGCTTATAAACTGCACTTTGTATGCAGGAGATGCATTTTGTTCCTGCAAGAAGTCAATTACAAGAAGTGATTCACTAAAACACGTGCAAGTTTTACTTCAGTAAAATGCAAAACAAAACAGCGCTCTAGCTTTAAGGCCTGACAATTGCAACTGAGAGCGCCTACATTTAAAGGATTAATTGCCATACTTCAACAGCTGCTATCTCCCCTTATTACAAATTATAATGCTACCAAAGAGTGTATTTTCCCAACAACATGGGCCAGTACTCACGTGAATGATATGGTGAAGTGGAACCTCTGCCTCAGCCCTCTGAAAGTAATGAAGGACTGTCCCGGGAAACTCCTCGTGGTCATCTCACAGTAAGGCATCTCATACTCTCCCTGTGGACACCTACAGCTGAAGCCTCCATTCATTTTGTTCACACACTCCCCTCCGTTCTTACACACGCCAGGTACACAGCGGTCTGAGGAGGCATCCAGCTCACAGTGCTCACCTGGAAGGAAATACAAGGGTTTATGCAGTTTGGGGCCCAGCATATCAGTCATTTTGTACACCAAGTCAAATTTACCACAGTATAGCAAAGTTTTAAAAATCTTTTTCTGATTAGCCCTATCAAAATGAGGTCTTTTTTCCATAGGCAACCAAAAAAAGTTGTTGAATCAGCAAATAATCCAAAGGTTTGGGGCATCCTCTAACGCTTATGAGGGCCTATGCAGCCGCAAACTAATTTGGTTTAGTTTGGAACTATTAAAGAATGAAAAAGCTTACAAGGCTTTACAACTTGCTGTTTCATCCTCATCATTAACAGTATAAGGTCAGACAGTAACACTTGTACACATTGCCATTAACTAAAGTAAATAAATTTCTAAATCCTCCCTTGTATGCTGAAGCAGGGCTGCTAGAGCCGCTGTACATCAGTGCTCAAGGATCAATGGCTGTGCATTGTACAGTCGCCGCTGGCTCAGCTGTGAGTTTGTGCTGTGATCTGAGGGCGATCCTCTCATTCCCCTGTAAACACTGAGCAGTGACTGTTCAGGCTCTGTCAGGGACACTCAGCTGTTTCTGACTGGATGCTCTCCACAGATGCTTACTTACTCGCCCTGTCATTGGTTACTTTTATGGAGCTCCTGTCTGATTGGCTGTCTGTGAGAAGTAGGCGGGAGTAAAGTGCTGTGAGCGATTGGCTTGATTGATGTGAGATGACTGTAAACAGAGCGCAACATGACAGATACAAAAATATGAAACAATATTACTTTAAACCAGGCACTGGACACAAACGTGAGGCGGATTACAGACGGAATGGGAGCTTTCAGCTGCTTTAGGGCGTTTGGAAGCTAAACGCGAGTAAGTCTCTCTTTGCTAAGTGTGACAACAATGTGGATAATAATATAACCTATCAGGAACATTCAAACGAAAAATAAAAAAAATATATTGTTAATAAAAGCACTCCTTGTTGTTTTCTGTCAGGTTGACAGTGTGAGCAGTGTAAAAGCTGGGCTAAAGCTAACAGCAGCTAAAGCTAACAGCAGCTAAAGCTCCTGCAGAGGAACAGGGCTGGTTATATCACAGTCTGTGGAAATGTGTCTCCTTAAGGTAAGGCTGACTATCATTTACTGTTGCTTCTCTCTGTAAGGATTTAAGTTTAAAGGGACATAAGAGTCAGTATTTTAAATATACAATATACACTGACTAAGTGGCTACATTCTAGGCTGTTTTAATATTGTAGGCCCTTAATAAATATTGCTCAGTTAGTTGTTCAGATGAGATGATTGTTTGGGCAGATCACTAAAGGACTTGATGTTTTTGAATAATCTCAGTACAGGTGTTGAAGTGCTTTTTGGTGCAGAATGGGACTGGTGTCATGCAACATACAGAAACTTGTGCATTTAACCCCTAGGGATGTAACAATGCACTGAAGTCATGATTTGATTTGATTCACGATTTTATGTTCACAATTACGATTTTTTACTATTTTTATTTGCAGATATAGTTGCAGTATAATTATGACCAAAAGGATTTTTTTACAAAGCCTATTTGTGTCTCCTCATCAAAATTAAATTGTTGTACATTTCTTATTAACTGAAATTGAATTTAAAAAGTAGATATTAAAACAGTGACATGTAAAAATAACCAGCTTGTTGTTGTTGTTTCCTTGTGAATGAGGGCACTGTGCGCGCTCCTCTGTCTGTGTGAGATGCACAGAGGAGAGAAGGTACACTCCTGGGCCGCTCCGAGTAATTAACCAATCGTGCAGCCTTTTCACGTTCCCGGCATGTTGGGCTTTTTACAAGTTCTGTAAACTAAACATCGATATAAATGCATGTTTCTTTTAAGTAAAATGGCCAGGTAATGATGTCTAGCGCCAAACAACTGAGCCAGATTACGCACCAGTGGCCTGAATGCTGGGGCATCGTGATTCTTTTTTTTTTTTTTTTTTCACACCGATACAAAATCCTCTCTTTTGCAATGATTTTTAACCAATTTATGAAGAATCGTTACATCCCTGTTAACCCCAAATATTTATTACACATTTTTACTGTATGACCCCTGATTTGTTGAGCCCTGGGCCGTGTGTCATTTGCTGCTACTGTATGTAAGACTCTTGTAAATCCTCTTTTTATTCTCTAAAAGTACAGCCTATAAAGCATCACTTTAGTTTTTTACACATCTTACTTGTATAATAGGTAGGTAAAGTACTTTTCTGCTAAAAGCTTTTGTTGAACAATTTGATTAGGATCTGATACAATGACAGATTATATTCTATATGGTATTCACACTAAAGCCATCTAACACTATTTAAAACACACCAGGATACATATATTGTATTGTATATTGTATTGTATATTATTTACCTCTTTTGTTATTCATACTCTCAGAACTGTATTCTAAAAACTTATTTTTATAGATTTATGCAGAAGAACAATGTTGTTGAAGTTGAATTAGGGTTGGTCTACAAAAAAATTCACCAGCTGAAAATGAGTCCCACTCAGGCCCTGTGCTGAAGTATTTTTTGCCACGTTTTCCGGGTTTTTTCACACTGTTAACCAAAAGCCAAAATAAAGGCTTTACTTTTGCCCACACTGGACCAGTGCATACAGCTCCATGACTTTTTATTGTGTTGTTAACATGAAAGCACATTGTATTTTTTGCAGTGTCACTGATAAATTGCTCATTTATTTTATCTGTCAAGCATGTTGTTAAGCATTGATTTAAACAAACTTCGCATCATTCAGTAGGTATGCATCTGCTTTAATAAGACATGATTTCCAGTCAGGCACAGTAATTCCTTTTTCCAGTCTGAACCTAATGCCACTTTACAACAGCTGTTTAAGAAGAGTCCCTTTTTATCTTCAGATCAGAAACAGAGACAGATCCTGTTTACAGACTTTACTGGGACAGTCCAAAGCACGAGTCCATTTAGCCCTATTTGGAGAAGACACTATATATAGCGGATAAAAGGAGGAAAGGAGAAGAGATAGTAAAATAGTGGTGAATGTAAAGTTTGGATGGGGGTATTTCTTATGTCTGTAATTTTTTAGGATCTGCCTTTAAACTACAGTATATGATGTTGGTTTATTGATACTAATATTTTGATGCTTCTTTCACGAAACTGTGTGCCCATAAATGTCTGAGATGTTGAGGACTGTCAGACATCTGGCATGGCATCCACTGTTAGTTGATTAACCCCTTTGCAAGAAATTAAAATAATTTAGATTTTTATTAGAGCTGCACAATATATCGCAAAATTATTGTTATCGCAATATCAGCAAACGCAATATCCATATCGTAAGAATCTTAATATATCGCAATAATGCTGTGGTCTTCCATCTGACAGAGATTTACACTGAAGAATCATTTTCCACCAGAGCCTTAAAATAACATGTGTTGTGACTAAATAAAAATGTTTAAAAAGTCCAGTTTAATGGTAATTTAATTAATTTAGTCACAGCTTAGCCTTTTTTTATTCCTGGTTTAGTCTGTGTTAAGTTTTGATTTTGTCGCTGTTTTGACTTGTAAATACAGGAACTTACATTTTTGAGAAATGTAGTGAATTTAACTTAATATGTTCAAAAAGTAAGCACTATTTTCAAATATCGCAATAATATTGTTATCACAATTTTCAACATAGTTATCGAATATCGCATGTTTTCTCCATATCATGCAGCTCTAATTTTTATGATTTCCTTTTTCAGGAAAAGTTAGTAATGGGCCAAGAAACAATTATGATCTCATCTTTTTAATAGATTCTTTAACATTGCAAGATAGGCCCAGTTTTGTCCTTTGTCTTTGGCTCCAGGAAGGAACTATAATGTCTTGGTGGAGGTCTGGTCTCTCCAGGTGCTTCTAGTTTACTGTAAGCCTACATTGTGCTTCAAAACCCACACAAGTTTTATTCTACATTGTCTTCATTGAAATTCCTTACAACAGTCACATAACTCCAGTCCTACCTAAAATCAGTATTGGTCTCCTGTTTCCTGCTCATTTAAATTCCTCTTTCTTCCTCTTATAATATTTCTGATTGTCCCAGACAGAGATGTGAACCCCCAAAACACCACCTCTGTCCTGGAACCAGCTAATAGCCCTTCTCTCTACAGCGTAATCCCTTTTTTTTTTGAGAGGAATTAGCCGTATCTGTTTCCCTGTACAATGTAGGAAACCTGAGGAGGAAAGATTGGCCTCCCACACGTCAGCGTCCACATAATGGTTCCTGATGGGGCCTGACTATCTGAGGTTGAACTCTGACCTTCAAAGGACCAGGACAGGGAGTCGCAGGTATAAGAGAAATACGGCGGTGGAGCAGAAAAAGTGGCCCGTTGAGTGATAGGGCAGAGCTAATCGGGTAATTACATCAGATAGACAGAGGAAGAGGAGGAGATGAAGGCTGTCAGGGGCTTGTAATGAGGGAGAGACTGAGGAGGAGACAGTGGGTAAGGTATCATGTGGACAAAAGGGGGAAGTACTGAGAGGGGACATATTTCTGAAAATGGTTTGCATGGGAATGATGAAAAATGCCAGAGATCATCTACAACAGTGATTCTCTACTGGTGGGTCAGGACATAAAAGTGGGCCACAGGGAGGTTGAATATAGTTTTGCATTCCTTCAAAAAAATCCAAGTGAAGTGGATTCATTGGAAATTGTGCAGCCTTGGTTCACAGCAATATAACATCTGCTCCCCTCTGTCCACATTACTTTTTGATTTACCTTTGAAAACGCATGAGTTATGCGTGCACAGACATGCTGTGAATTAAAAGTCGTATGTAGTCAGACTCTTTAGGTTTAAATTCACTGGGACAAATGGCAGAGCTAGTTGAACCAGAAAAGTCAGAATTCGAAGACAGTAAAATTTCTGTACAGGTGTCTTTACCTACATATTACTGTCTGCACTGGGTTTAACCTCACACTTCAGTAATTGCATTTAAAAGCTGTTTATAACTAGTCTGTCGAATGGACTCTTGTAAATGTCAAATATGTGGATTTCAAACTCAGTTGCCTGTTCTCCTGTCACATAATGGATATAATTATTGCAGTCTTAAATACGTTTCTACATGTACAACATACAAACATGGCGGTTTACTGTTTTTGCCTTAAGATACCAGAATATGCCATATTATAAGCAGCTCTGTGCATATTTTTTAAAGGGGCCAGCAACAGAACCCAGTTGTACATAGACTTGTGGAAAAAGTCAGTTATTTTTGTTTTATTTTATTTTATTCCAGCTATGACCTACACTGTATTAAATAATCACAATAGCCTAGCTAAGCCTAAGCTCAATGGCTATTAGGGCTGCACGATATGGAGACAACATGCGATATTCGATAACTCTGTTGAAAATTGCAATAACAATATTATTGCAATATTTTAAAATAGAGCCTACTTTTCGAACATAGTAAGTTATTTTCACTACATTTCACAAAAATGTAAGTTCCTGTATTTACAAGCCAAACAGCGACAAAATCAAAACTTAACACAGGCTAAACCAGGAAGTAGGCTCTATTTTCAAATATCGCAATAATATCGTATCGCAATTTTCAACATAGTTATCAAATATCACATGTTTTCTACATATCGTACAGCCCTAATTTAAATTGCTTAAATAAGAGTTTGGTTAGTGTCAACACTGTACTCACCAGTGAAGTCCTCCAGACACTCGCAGGTGTAGCCTCCCTCTCGGCTGCGACATTTCCCATTGTTTTTACAGGGTCCAGAGTAGCACAGGTCAATCTCGGTCTCACAGTACTCTCCAGTGAAGCCGACGGGACAGCGGCAGCGCAGTCCGTTTATGGGATGGATGGGTCGGAACAGGACAGTGTCAGACGAGATGAAGGGAGGAGAACTGTCAAACTTAAGCACTGAGACACACTTCATGTAGTTCTCACAGGGCTCTCTCAGGCAGATGTTGTCATCAAATGGTAACACCTGGTAAGAAAAATTAGGTTTAGCCATTAGAACCATTACTGATGTAGTGATGTATTTTAAACTTGAATGAAAACTATGCTTTTGTGGTAATAATAAAAATTGTAAAATGTACCCCTACTATAATTTTATATAATATCCACTATATGCTATATACTGTGAGTTTCTGATGGTCCACTTCGCAAATACCTACATATTACAAAAATTAGGAAACAAAATATATTAGTATAGTATAGTATAGTATAGTATAGTATAGTATAGTATAGTATAGTATAGGGCTGCAGAATATGGAGGAAACATGCGATATTTGAAAACTATGTTGAAAATTGCGATAACAATATTATTGAGATATTTGAAAATAGAGCTTACTTTAGAACATAGTAAGTTAAATTCAATACATTTCACAAAAATGTAAGTTCCTGTATTTACAAGTCAAAACGGCGACAAAATCAAAACTTAACACAGACTAAACCAGGAATAAAACAAGGCTAAGCTGTGACTAACTTAATTAAATTACCATTAAAATTGGACTTTTTAAACATTTTTATTTAGTCACAACACATGTTCTTTTAAGGCTCTGGTTGAAAATTTCAGCATAAATCTCTGTCAGATGGAAGACCACAGCGTTATTGCAATATATTTTATCATTGCGATACAGATATTGCGTTTGCTGATATTGCGATAACGATAATTTTGCGATATATTATGCAGCAGCTCTAGTATAGTCTATATATATATGTGAGTGTAAAAGGGTCTTAAAATCTTAAAAAAAAAAAAATCCTAATAAAATAAACCTAATTTTCTTGGTACTGTGGTACTTGTAATAATTTTAAGTTTCTAACAAGCAGACCTTGAAAAATAGTTTTCTAAAATAACCCTACCAAACTTGACAGTGTATAAAAACCATGCAGGAAGTTAAAATATACCAACTCAAATTTACAGCACCTAAATTTATTGATGAATTTCTTGCATACAAAAAGTTTGATTGACTAAAGCTGGGTCCACACTGCAGATGTTGTAGTCTTACAAGATTTATGGGAGTCACACTGCACAACGTGGAATGAGTAAATTGTAAGCCAGCTCTTTTTCACACCTTGCGAGGGTTCAAGCGTTGAATTGTGGCTACGACCAAAGTCGGTTGGAGATAATTTGAGACGCTGGACGCAGTGTGTTTACGTCATCATCATAGCGTTTGTGATCTGGAAGCTGCCAGCACTTCCTCTACCTGTGTGTGTCATAGATGTGCGGGGGGAAAGTAAATACATCAAAAGAGAAAAGGGGGAATGTGGTCACGTTTGTGGCTGGGCACTGTTGTTGTTACTATGACGATGCTTTCATATTTTTCTATTTGTCACACGAGAGGCTGACACACTGCGATAAAGCTAAATATCTGACACTGCTGATATCTGTTGCAGCTTGTCTTTGGTCGTAAGAGGACTCTGTCTGTGATCCTTGTCTCACTATAAAATGTACAACCACTGTCTTTGAGCTAAGATGGACGATTTTTCCAAACGTATACCTGGCTTCACTGCTGATCTTGGTAAACCACTAATTCATCTTTTCACCTTAGGCATGACATTACAGTGGTTTTGTGTGTGCCACTTACAATACCAAGCTAAAAGCAGCTCAGCAAAGTGTGTACATTTTTTGATTTATTGCTTATATTTTGTGTATTTCGCTGTTTACCTCCTGTGATGATATGAGCCTGAGCAGGGTCCTGTTGAGGTAGATCTGCTCCTGGAGCTCCTCTGAGGGGAAGAAGGTCCCTCTGCCTGGTCCGGTGTGGGGCTGCAAAGCTGAGAAGGTCACATTGAGAATGGAGCCCTGGACGTCCGTGTCATTCTGGATGTTGAAGATGAACACTGCCTCTCGTTTAGTGGACAGCACTGCAGCCACACCCTCCATGAAGAGACCGAGCAGGGGGGAGAGAAAACGCTCCTGGGACATGTTCTCCAGCCGGACCGTGATGCTGTTGGTCAACATGTCGTCCGTGATGATGGTCATGCGGAGAGTGCACAGGGCCACGACTGTATGGAGACCGTCTGGAAGAGAAAACAGGGGATTATTCTATTTTATGTACTTCATATACTTCATACAGTACGCAGTAGCGTTATGGATTATGTCTGCTAAGGTGATAACAGCAGGAGAGACAAAAAACATAGTAATTTACAACAAATATAATCAGTTTGGCAGAAAAGGCCTTCTTCAAAAACTCAAACACAAATAGTTTAATCAATACGTATTATATCGTTGCAAAAACATATTGTTACACCTGTATACTGTATGTACTTAGTCAGCTGTTTACCTAAGTGTGGTAACTTTCATGGGTTCATCAGAAATCATCTGCCTTTGTCTCGCCCTATCCTCCGCATCCTCTTATCTCACACCAAACAAACTAATTTAATTTCCTCACAGCATTAGTAAATCTCCTCCATGGTCTTCCTCTAGGCTTCCTACCTAGCAAATCTAAACTCAGCATTCTTCTTTCCATATATTCACTATCCCAAACCATCTCAATCTGGCCTCTCTTTATCTCCAAAACATCTAACACAAGCTGTCCCTCTTATCATTATCCTATCCATCCTGGTCACCCCCATAGAAAACCTCAACATATTCAGCTCTGCTACCTCCTGGACCCAAAAAATATTGTACTAAAGTTGTTCTATAAAGCTATAGTTATGATAAAATGATGTTTGTTTGGCATAGGTCTGAAAAGATCTTAAGCCTTTTCCTAAAAACAAATTCAAGGTCCTTGTTTTTAAAATTTCTTATGCAATGATAATACATTTAATCTCACCAAACACTGGCAAAGCATGTAGTCATTTGCACATAGGAAATTTTGTACTTAAATGCAAAGAATGGCTACAAATACAAAAGTGCTATGTTTACATTTTCCAGAGTATAATATGACACAAAAGGGTAAACAAAAACATCCATCATCACTGAATTACAGAAAAGGAAAGACAAGGGTTTTATCGTGTAATCTCCAGAAGACGATCAAATGACCCAAGACAAATAAGAGTTCACATAGCGGTAAGGTCAAAGTTAAAGGTGTAAAATGCTTGTCAACAAAACACTGTATACCACTGTGTGTGTAAGACTGAATACCTGTGCTACAAAACACTTTTTTTTTATCTTTATGTAAAACAGTGTTCACATTTCTCCAACCTATTTCCTCTCCGCTATCGTCTTACAACGCAGGTCCCACAGATGTGACGGCCATATTGTCTTGACTTCCTGCTCCTCCTTCACAACTATCACCTTATCTGCAGGGTTCATGCACCTTTTACTGGGTCAAGCTTAAGAACATTTCAGGCACTTTGAAGGTCTTCCAGCACCTTGCATCAAGGGTAACTTACACACTGGATTTATTTTAGTAACGAAATAGGTCAAGCATTTGTCCTAGATGCACCAAAGTTACAATAGTTGTAGGGCATTCCTTAAAGATAATTAAGCATTACAACATGCATGCTCAAACTGTGCAAACACAATACTAAAGCTGAAAATGTGGCAGACATTATTGCCTTTAAAAATACATTTAAAGATATAGGAATTTAACAGATATTAAAAAAAAAATTACCAAATGCCAAAAGATGAGGGCCAAGACCAAACAAGTTATGATCAGCAATATAAATGCATTGAACCTAAAATAAAATGTCATTTAAATATAAAGTTATTTAGGTAAGAAAAAATAAACAAGTCTAGTCTTAAATATTATGCAAAATCAACCTTTCTGAGCGTTCTGCCATGTTATAATGTTGCTCCCTCATCAAAAATGTACCTGGAGTTGTGTTTTGATTCATTGATGTATGTTTGAGTAAACCTGTATTCTCTGGCATGACCTTTCTGAGGTTCCTCACAGCTATTTTATATAGTAAATACAAAAAATTTAAAGAAATGCTCTTTTTCTATGGTTCTGTTCGAAAGATCTCAGCTCTGCACTCTGCTGCCCTCTGCTGGTCTCTTCACCTGTTTCTTTATTGCACCAGTAGACTACTTTAAGCCAGATTATGTTGATAAAGGTTATAAAACATGCAGTGCAGTTCTACAAGTGACCAAAATTGGTTTAAAATTAATAAAACCATAATATAACCATAACATAGCCCTTTTAAGCTCCATGTCCCACATTTTTTTTGCAAATATATAAGTGGATTACTATTAGTGTCTTGTTGTCCATCACATACTGCAACTGGAGAAGCAGAGAGAATCAAAGGCTACAACTACAACAGTAAAACAATATAAAAACAACAACAGTAGTAGTTGTCGTGTTTGTTTACATTGCCATCTCTGCCATTGTGCCACCAAGTTTATTCATTGGGGTAATTGTGAATGAGACAGCAGTAGAATAATTTTTTAATTCAGATATGTTTCAAGATGGTTACTGTGAAATATAACAATTTAATAATTTATGTATGTCAGTGTAGAGTTTTATTGTTCTAGATATTATCAGTTCTACAGTGAGACCTTGAGCTCCTATGCTACATTCTTCCTTCTGCACCATTTTAACCTGATCCTATCTTCTAACGACTGCTCCATCTCTCTTTACAGTAGTTAAACATCTTGAACGCTTTACTGGGGAACACTTTTGCCGCTAGATTGAATTAAGGCCGAAGCAGATTCAGTTTGATTCTCGCTCGGGCCGGGGGTAATTGGATCAGGGTAGGATTTCTCCCCCGGGGGAGGGCTGGGCTGGTACTGTTGAAGTTGTAGCGCAAATGCACAGTAAGCAGTGAAGTCTATGGAGGGAAACATACACTGAAAAAGCCAATGATACATCTTAAAATAAGTTATTCTCACTTAGTTTTAATAAATTGTCAGAAATATTTACTCTAAAGCATGATGAGGGACACAGAAACGTAGACAGATCTAAGTAAATACTGCTATTACTAGTACTACTACAACCACTACCACTATAAATAGAACTACTCACTTTACGACAACGGTTCAAAAATACTATGCACTTGAGTAAAAGTATGTTTTAGAAATATACTCATAATTCTGCCAAAAAATGTAGTTCATTAAATTAATGGCATGCATTGTTGAGCTTGTAGACACAGAACAGTTAGCATTTAAGACTACGGAGAGAAAGATACACTGTAAAACCAAAAGGCACATCTTACTAAAATACAAAAGTTAATAGCAAAAGAGAAACATGGCGCAGAGACCTCTGCCAAGGTACTCCAAATCTGTACTTAAGTGAGTAAAAGTAATCAACAAGTTTGTTAATTGAGGAAAATAAAATAAAAATTATGAGTGTTTACTTAATCAGAAAGTACCTCTACCACCACTAGTACTACTACAACTACTACCACAGGTGCTACTATACGACTATCCCAGGTTTAGTCTTTGTTTTGTATTTATTTAGTAATACATTTTTGTGAAAATACAGTTTTTTAATCCCTGGGTTAGTCCAGTTTAGGCTCACTTTAGCACATTAACAATGGTACCTAGAAAGCCAAATATTTTCTGAGGTGGTACTTGGTGTGAAAAGTACTATACCATGTAGTTATTTATGTACATAGAAGGTAGTCTAAAATAAAAATCTATCATTTATTATAGTTCCACAGACTCTTGAATATGATAAACTTATAGAATATAATATAACTTGACTTGTATAGCATAAAAAACTTGGGGCAATCAGTTTCCCCATTCATTTGAGTTGAAGTAACTTTTTACAGTGTAGTGAATTACAGCTAACAACAGGTGGTGAGGCCAGATGAGAGCGTCAGGGGTAATATGATTGAACTGGTGCAGGACAGGGTTCGGGTTGCACAGGACCGTCCCATACAGAGAACAGACTTAAAGGGGTATTTGTGAAGATTTAGGGGTGAAGGAGTCAAGCTGAGTTTTGGACACAGGTGCAAACATCGTGAGGTCACTTCTCGGGACCCAAACTCTCAATGCACAAACAGAGGGACAGTCAATCACCAGACAAGTGTGGACAGGACGGACCGACAAACCAGATCAGGGCAAACTGCTAAACGGACGGAGGTCAACTTCAACAGCGCCGAGGAATGAGAGGAACATGTGGGAGGAGGACTGAGGGTAATTTAGAACTTTGGTTTTAGACATGAGTAAACAACTGATTATTATTCAGAAAGAAGACTTTGCTGTCACCAGTGTGGACTGAGGCATTTTATGGTTCCCACAATGCAACAGATACTAATAATGTATCTGACATCAAGTTAAACAATGATTCTATATGGAAATGCTGTGCACAAATCAACCAGTTCAGCATCTCTGCTCTGTAAGTTCGTTATTCAGGATCTATTTTGTAGTCTATAGTATTAGTCACAGATAAGTATATGTTGAAGACCCTAAGTTATCTTACAATGAATCGTGAAAAGCAAAAGAATTAGGGCTGTAACGATACGTTTTTGCAACGATATGATGTGCATCAATTAGAACTGTTTCGATTTGATTCAAGAACGATATTGGCTAATTTGGAACAGTACGATTCGATATGATTCAACACCTTCATATCAATAATCGATACAGCAACTTTTTTGCCAAAAATCATAAAAGTTTACTCTCAAATGTAGCACCGTGGCCGGGGTTGATTATGTCCAGCAGACAGAGAGTGAAGAAAAGTTAAATATAACATTTTATTTAATTAAAAACACAAAATTTATTTCCAAAAAGCCATATCTGGTTTTATTTTAACATACACATTTCTAATTTCGATATTTCCTATATTATCGATCAATACGTCATGTGTATCAATATTCACTTCCTAGAAAACGATACGATTGGATACAAGCTCATGTGTACCGATGCAGTTGTATCATAGGAAAAAAATCGATACATCGATACAGTTACTGTATTGTTACACCGATAAAAAGAATATTCACAAATTTGAAAATAGCGCATATTGCATGTATCACACTAAACGTAAAATAGAAGATAAGCACACCAAAATCTAACTTACATGTAAACAGAAGAGTACATGTTCCTAATATTGGAAGTTCAAATGGGACAAGTCAGCTAACATTTAAGGCCATTTTAGTAAATGGGCAACACCGGTAAGCATAAAAAAAACAAATATAATAAATAGTGTAAAAGCAATATAGAGAATATATAAAGTTAGTATGAAAAGCTAATTTGTTACTGCTTTAAGACATAGCCATATCTAAAGAAATGCATCAAATAATTAAATTAAGTTAATAATTGCATTGTCATTACAAGAAAACTTAACTTGCCTTCCTATTCTATCGAAGAAAGTATTGCCCAATCTCATGTGCAGCTTAAATTTTTACAGTATATTACGAAAGACTACATAATACACTACAAGTTATTAAAAATATGTTAGAAATGTATGTATACCTTAAAAGCTGAGGCATTGTCAGGCATCTAGGTAGGTAGCAGGTAGCAGTTTTATTTTCCCCATAAGGAAATTGGTTTGCAGTGAGTAAAAAACATTTAACATACTGTATAAAACAAAGATTTACACACTAAGCATAACATAACATACAGTGTAGACAACAGCCAACAAAAAATTGAAAAAGTTGAAAAAAATAAAGGCTTTGAGCAAAAACTATAAAATTGTGAAAGTAAAATACATTTTGCCCTGTAAACACCAGTTGTACACAAGGGTTGTCAGTAGGTCAAACAACTGTTGTGGCCCTACTATTGCTATCACGGCTGAGAAAAAATGTTTACCAAAAAGCAGCACTCACTTTATCTTAGTGCAATAGTTTGTTTATTACTCAAGACAATAATGGAAAATATACTAAGCACAATGCATCAAGCACTATGCCACATTCACAAGTAACTGCTTTTATTGCACTATTTCACTATTGTATTAGATATAAAAGCAACACAGACTTTTCAGTGGGGAAATATTGTACAGGTATTTACTGATACATTAAACTGTCAATTAAAAGATATGCTGACTCATGCAAAAAACACACTGGATTGAGGCTGCACAATATATCGAAAAATTATCGTTATCGCAATATCAGCAAACGCAATATCTGTATCGCAAGAATCTAAATATATTGCAATAACGCTGTGGTCTTCCATCTGACAGAGATTTACACTGAAGAATCATTTTCCACCAGAGCCTTAAAAGAACATGTGTTGTGACTAAATAAAAATGTTTAAAAAGTCCAGTTTTAGTGGTAATTTAATTAATTTAGTCACAGCTTAGCCTTGTTTTATTCCTGGTTTAGTCTGTGTTAAGTTTTGATTTTGTCGCTTATTCGCCTTTTAAAACAGGAACTTACATTTTTGTGAAATGTAGTGAATTTAACTTACTATGTTCTAAAAGTAGGCTCTATTTTCAAATATGCAATAATATTATTGTTATCGCAATTTTCAACATAGTTATCAAATATCGCATGTTTTCTCCATATCGTGCAGCACTACATTGGATACACAATCTATTCTTAGAAACTACTTTCATTGTTGTTCTGGTTTATTCAGATGCAGACATCCTTAACGTATAGACAAAAGAAATGTGACACCCATTACTAAAGCTCGTGAAAAAGAAGCTTAGACAAAAAATACCATTTAACCCTAGTCTGTCACACCACTGGTATCAAAGGATCAAGGTCCTGACAAAATCTGTTAGCATTGGACTTAAGACAGCAGCCTCTCACCCGCGCTCTCGCACAGCCAGGAGCTCAGGCCTGATCCTGGGTAGGTCCCCCTCAGATCCTGGTGTGATGGAGCGTGACGAGGAAGATCACAGAGCCGCACACAGACCTGAAGTATTTATGAGGCATGGAGAGGCCTAGTGTGATCAGAGCAGCCTGTTCGAACCACACTGGCCTATAAGCAATGCAAGGCTAGTAGCATTCAGTGTCACTTGCAAAATGTAAAATATGGAGGTATCATAGCAGTAGTTCTTATACAGTATTACTACTTAAATGAAAATGTATGTGATTTCTTCTTATTTAGGGAAAAAATGTTCAAAGTAGCATGTAGTAGGAATCATCTGTAAACAAACAAGACCTTAAGATGTCATCGGAATCATTTATCAAGCATTTTAATATAAAAAAAATGTACATTGCATGAAGGACTCTTCCTTAGGCTGTAGCGCTAAACTACCTGCTGATAATGCAGAAAACATAAAACCATTAACAAAAGTGGTCGCGCTGTTGTTGGAGGGTGTAGTTGGTGGCTGGAAAGAATATATTTTTGGTTTTGTAGGTAAATTAACATAAAAAAAGAAAAAAAAAGAAAGGTAATTGTCAATGGAGTTAACATTTTTATGTGTGGGACCCCCCTAACCACTTTGTTATCTTTCTTCTGGTTCATGGTGGCGTCCTGTGCCTCTCTATATATAACCCCACAGCTGCTGGGATCACACACAGAGGATGGATGAGCAGTGGAAAGGGAGTGGTACAGCCCAACGACATGGAAAAACTAAAGTATATCACTGCAGACTGGGTCAAACAAACTGGACTCATACAGGGAAAAAAAACTCATTATGGCTTGATACTGATGTGTTCACAGCTTTAACACTCATACATCAATGGAAAATTACTTGGTTCAGCAGGGACAGTCTATAGAGATATGACTTTTAAATTAAATTAAAATGTATGTAAATAACCAGAATAATTGTATATAGGGCTGCCCGAAATGGTGGAAACATGCGATATTCGATAATGATATTATTGCGATATTTGAAAATAGAGCCTACTTTTGGAACATAGTAAGTTAAATTCACTACATTGCACAAAAATGTAAGTTCCTGTATTTACAAGTCAAAACAGCAACAAAATCAAAACTTAACACAGACTAAACCAGGAATAAAACAAGGCTAAGCTGTGACTAAATTAATTAAATTACCACTAAAACTGGACTTTTTAAACATTTTTATTTAGTCACAACACATGTTCTTTTAAGGCTCTGGTGGAAAATGATTCTTCAGTGTAAATCTCTGTCAGATGGAAGACCACAGCGTTATTGCCATATATTTAGATTCTTGTGATATTGCGTTTGCTGATATTGCGATAACGATAATTTTGCGATATATTCTGCAGCCCTAATTGTATAGTAATTATTTTTAGTATTTGTCTTGAAAGTATTTCTTCAGAGTTCTCATTGGCTAGAAGAAGACTGCAAAAACACATTAAAGTACCCAAAATAATGTCTGTCTTTTGCTAAAAAAAAAAAAAAAAAAGACCACACAACTAGACGACATATTTTTCAGGGCAGGGGGGAAGGAGTAAGTAATAAACGCTGTTAATGAGCTCAGAATGACTTGTTTATGTTTGTCAGTGAGGACAGATGACCACAGATGCAAACACACATGAAGAAATTTGTAGGCTTTTATAAAATGTATGAAATTGTTAGGGTTAAAAATGTATAAATCTGTGATAGTGTTGCTTTAAGGTCGCAATAATGCTATGGTCTTCCATCTGACAGAGATTTACACTGAAGAATCATTTTCCACCAGAGCCTTAAAAGAACATGTGTCGTTACTAAATAAAAATGTTTAAAAAGTCCAGTTTTAGTGGTAATTTAATTAATTTAGCCACAGCTTAGCCTTGTTTTATTCCTGGTTTAGTCTGTGTTAAGTTTTGATTTTGTTGCTGTTTTGACTTGTAAATACAGGAACTTACATTTTTGTTTTAATTGAATTTACCAGAACTAAACTAGGTCTAAACTAGGACTAAATCAGTTCTGAACTAGAACTAAATAATCTAGCTCTGTTTTATGTGAATTTAACTATGTCAGAAGAGTAGGCCCTATTAGAAAATATCGCAATAATATCGTTATCGCAATATTCAACATAATTATCGAATATCGCATGTTATACCCATATCGTGCAGCCCTAGTATGGTGCATAATTGGCATAATTGAAGATGGCTTTATGGAAACATTTAAAATTTAAAGTGAGTTGAAGAGTATGTTGGCTTTAATTTAAAAAGAAAATCACTGTTTATTCCAGAAATCCCCAGTTTTTATTTAAGCATTCTAAAAAAATATGAGAAAAAGAGCCACTTATTAGAGGTGATATATTTCGACTCCCTTTGGACTCCTCTTTTAGCTTCACAATCTCCCCACATTTATTAACTTCATATTCATCTGGACTTGGGACCAGCACATAGGGATATTTTTTTCCCCTACCTTTTATGCCAGGTTCACCTCACACAAATATGAAGCATCATGTGATAAGAAGTACAATATGTTACAATTGGGCCTATTGAGAATGAAGCCTAAGGGCCAACAAAAAATGGTCAGTGGGCCAGATTTGGCTCCTGGGCCCTAGCATGGACACCCCTGGCTAAATCACTCTTGTTTTGTCCCAAAGAATTATTGCTACTGCGGAATGAAAATGGAGTTTTTTGGTTACTTATTTGTTTATATGTTTTATATTTTATGGGATATCACAATGCATACAAAAAACTTCACTTGACTTGAATCTTTACAATGGTTTAGAGCAGTGTTTCCCACCCAGGGGTACAGGGACCCCTAGGGGTACGCGAGCACTTTACAGGGGGTACTTGGAATTATTTCATAATAGTATAAAAAATTTGCAATCTTTTCACATTAAACTATTAAAACTTGTGGAAAACAAACTCAAGTGTCTCATTGCCTGATGATTGAGTAAAAATCATTGATTAAAATGAGATGAAACTATTAGAAATATTATTTGAGTAGGCTTATTATAAAGCTTGTTTCAAAGGGGAATTATTTATTTAAATGGTTATTTTTTATACATTTTTCTTGTCAATTTATTACGAGTTTTAGTTTTTTGTTAAAAACTATAGTAAAAGAAGTAAATGTAATATAAGTTTATATTCTATTTGTATTTTTTTTATTTTGTTATATATATTTAGTTGTTGTTGTACTATAATAGTTTTGTATGCATTGTTATTTTAAAGGGTTTTTATTCGTATCTTGAATAAAATTTTAAAAGCAAAAAATGTAGGATAAAGTAGGCTAAGTATGAAATGTCTTTGTACTGATAAACACAGATGACCGCTCTCTGGTGACTTTTTGAAAATTGAACATGTAAACGAATGAGGGGGGTACTCACAGTGTAACAGAAAGCCCAGGAGGTAAACCATTCAATACACTTCACTCATTCAAGACCACTCTGGTGGCCGGGCCATGGTGTGAAAGCATCAACAGCGTTTATTCAGTCAGTAAGAGGAGCGTTAACAAAACAACAAAAAACTAACAACACATGTGTAGCTTTTGGCAGGTTTCAGTGAGGTGACAGGACCACCACAGAGTCACACTTCACTTGCATTTCTTTCTTTCTTTAGAGAGATACCATTTTTGGAATCTGCTAAAAATCAACAAGTTCTGTATCTCTGCTATACAAGTTCATTATTCAGGATCCAATTTGTAGTCTATAGCAATGGTTCCCAACCTTTTTTGCCTCATGTACCCCCTAGGCTTTTTTATCATGCCATGAGTATCCCCTCATGATTCTTCAATTAAACATATTTTACATACTTTATTGTAAATACTAATTCTCCTGCATTTTTCCTTTTAAACAAAAAAAAAGTAAATAAATAAATAAAATAAAATACTAAAAATCTAACTTTAAATTGTCCTTGCATTATGAATTCCTTTTACATTTACTAATTTTACAGTATATTTTATGCTCAAAATAAACTCAATAAATTGACTACATGTAAATGTATGTAAAATAATTCCCCTTTGAAACAAACTGTGTTGTGACTAAATAAAAATGTTTAAAAAGTCCAGTTTTAGTGGTAATTTAATTAATTTAGTCACAGCTTAGCCTTGTTTTATTCCTGGTTTTGGCTGTGTTAAGTTTTGATTTTGTTGCTGTTTTGACTTGTAAATACAGGAACTTACATTTTTTTGAAATGTAGTGAATTTAACTCACTATGTTCGAAAAGTAGGCTCTAGTTTCAAATATCGCAATAATATCGTTATCGCAATTTTCAACATAATTATCAAATATCGCATGTTTTCTCCATATTGTGCAGCTCTAGTAATAAGTCAATTTTAGTTAACAGGCAACATTGGCAAGCATTAAAAAACAAATCAAATATAATAAAAAGCATAAAAGCAAAGTGGTGGAGGCTATATATGTATTATACAGAGTTGGCACCAGAAGTTAATCTTTCAATGCTTTCAGACAAGCAGCTAAATTACATGAATTAATGTCATTACAAGGACACTCAACCTGACTTCCTCTTGTAACAAAACAAAAAAGAGCAAAGTCATATCTGCTACTAATGCGTAAGCCCATGCAATACTAATACAACTTGTCATTGAAAATACTAAATTAGTTACCATGAACACTAAATTGTTAGACATGATTAGTATGCAGACACTGAGGAGCTGTAACTGTTTCAACCTCAGGGAAAACATTCAATACAAAAAGCAGGAAGCCCGACGCAGTAAATCTTTCTCTGCACAGTTAAACTTTTACAACACTAATAATAACTAAAGCAGCTAACAACTCTCTTGCTCCCTCCTTTTACATTCAGCTAGCCCTGCCTTTTTCCTCTCGGCTCTGCTTTTAGTTCAAACTTTTAAATCAATACAAAGCCGGTAACTTGAGTGGCTCCCGACCAATCAGAGAGCAGCAACACTGAACACCTTTGTCCAATCAGGAACAGTAAACACATTAAAGCAGTGAGTCTTAAACACCTCAGACAAAACAGACTAAACCAGGACTAAATTAAGACTAAATGAGTCTAAGCCAGGTCTCAGCCAGGACTAAAACTGGACTGAACCTAGACTAAACCAGGTCTGCGCCATGAGAAAATCAGGCCTAAAATATGTCTAAGCCAGAACAAAACCAAGTCTAAGCCAGGACAAAACCTGGACTAAAACTGGACTAAATTTAGACTAGACTAAGCCAGGTCAAAGCAGTGGTCTAACTTTAATCCCCAAATCAGCGCGGCAATAAAACTCATGCTAAATTAAACTAAAATATGACCTGAACTGCAAAAGAGTCCTGAGCACCATCAGAAGAAGCCTGTGTACCATTAGTGGTACCTCTACCACAGTTTGACAACCACTGCACTTGCTGTTGGCACGTTTAGAAGCTTATTTCATAATGTTTTTTCTTTCTATTCATCATTTTATCGAAGAAAGTATTGCCCAATCTTCATCTCCTTACATCTGATTCCAATAAAATGTCAAGTCTCATCTCTCGTTGTTTCTCATGGCAACTCTCCGCCAAATTCAGATCACATATCAGGAGCCTGCAGGCGTTTGGAGACACATCCTGTGCACTGAAAGGAAAGGGAAATTACCCCCCAGTCTACCCCTGAACCAGTGAAGACACATATCCAAGCAGATGCCAGGGCAATTATGAAAAATTACAGATGAAAAGAGGATGAGAGAGGTCAAATCAACTGTTTAGTGTGGTTTTCCCACTCAATTTGGTTTAATGTGAAGAACTAAATTGACCATTATAAACACTATGAGCTTCATGCATAATTTGTAATCTAAAGAGGGGATGATTTTCGTTGGGGGAATGGAGAGCAACATCATATAATAGAATGTGCTTTCATTGAGTGTGTAGAGAACATTAGCAAGTAGGAGTGTAACGTTACAGTAACTGTGTCGATTTTTTTTTCCCTACATCAATACACATGACCTTATATTGAATCGTATAGTTTTTTTAGGATGTGAATATTGATACACATGAATTATCGATCAATAATATTGGAAATATCAAAATTAGAAATTTGTATGTTAAAATAAAAACAGATATGGCTTTTGGGAGATAAATGTTGTGTTTTTAATTAAATAAAATATATTCAACTTTTCTTCACTCTCTATCTGCTGGACATAATCAACCCCGGCCGTGGTGCTACATTTGAGAGTAAACTTTTATGATTTTTGGCAAAAAGTTACTGTATCAATTATCGATACAAAGGTGTTGAATTGTATTGTATCGTATTGTTCCAAATTAGCCAATATTGTTCTTGAATCGTATTGAAACACTTCTGATCAATACATATCGTATTGTTGCAAAAAATGTATCGTTATACCCCTATTAGCAAGTGGTAGTTGCGATAGAAAAGATAATTTAGGCTACTTAACTAAAGGCTAAGTGAATAGCATTCTTGATCCATTTTTACCAACAACATAGCAGCCCAACATTATAGTTTTTGACACTCCAACATGACAAACAATAGTGCAGTATTTATTGACCAGATGAAAACCTTCAAGAAAAACAAGAAGTTTAACTCCACATGCCTGATGAAAGATGACAAAATTATGACAAAATGATGACAAAAAACTTTTAAATATATCACTTTATTTCAAAGAACTGTTTGGCTTCAAGTGTTAAGTTTCAGCCAGAAACTCAACACTGGTGCGCAACAGGTGGAAGCAGCTCTGTATTTTTATTAATGATTTATAGCAAAATTGAAATAGATTGAATGAACAGTGCGCACAAGCTAAATGTCAATACTTGCCAATTCTTAAACCCTTGTAATAACATTGCCCAATGTTGGAGTTAAACTGTCAAGAAAGAGGTGAATAAGCCCATAGTTCTGCACAAATACTTATAATGTTTTTTTTCATGGATCAAGTGTCAGTGACCCTAAGCACGACCTACAGTGATTTAATAACACTGGCTAACAAAAGGTAGAAGATTAACTACAGCAATGGCAAGAGGTTAACACTTCAAGCATACAAAGAATGAGATTTATAGATTCAGAATAGATAAATAAAAAGCTAGAGGATCTACCTAGAAATAGGACTGACTAGCTTTGTTGCCAGTGCCTATCTCCTCTCACTCAGCCACCTGTGTTAGCCATTTGCTCACTGGATCCTATCTGGAAACACTCAGTGGAAGCCTCTCTCATCTCTACATGTTGCAGGGCTGCTCAGGTGCACTTGGTCTGTCCATTTGATCAAAGCCCTGGACATGGACAGAACGACTTTGAACACGGCACGCACACAGATACAGACGGATAAAGTTGTTGGATACGAAGGCAACTGGACAATTGGGACCAAAAAGATACAGCGCAGTAATAGACTGTAGGTTCGAAGGGAGTAACACAGTGAATAGAACTTGTTAAAAAAATAACAGATGCTAAAATATAGTCCAGCAGTCCCTCACCACTACACTGTAGGGCTGCACAATATATCGCAAATTTATTGTTATCGCAATACCAACAAATGCAATATCCGTATCGCAAGAATCTAAATGTATCGCAATAACGCTATGGTCTTCCATCTGACAGGTTTATGCTGTCAGAATATTTTTTTTTACCAGAGCTCTAAAAGAAAATGTGTTGATTAAATAAAAATGTTTAAGCAGTAATTTCCTTAATTTAGTCACAATTTAGCCTTGTTTTAGTCCTGATTTAGTCTGTATTAAGTTGAGAGTTTGATGAGGTTTTGACTTGTGAATACAGGGCTTTACAGTTTTGTTTTAAGTGAATTTACCAGAACTAAACTAGGTCTAGATCTGTTTTACATAAATTTAACCATGTCAGAATAGTAGGCCCTATTTTAAAATATCGCAATAATATTGTTATCGCAATATTCACCATAATGATCAAATATCGCATGTTATACCCATATTGTCCAGCCCTACTACACTTATTGTGTTTCATAATATGATTTATATCTCAAACAAAAACACAACTTGTTTGGCATTGAAGTAAAATTGCCTTATGCTGCCATGTAAAGAACCCACTTTCTAACTATCCCCAATGCATTCCCCAAGCAGAGATCGTCAGCCTCATAAAAGTGGTCATCTGTGACTGTGCATCACCATCTCATACTCTCCCAGCTGTTGCGGCCTCTCCCCACTCCCACCCCCAACACCTGTGCCTCCCCATGGGGCCAAAAAACACACATCCTCCTCCTTCTCCATGGTCCACTTTACGGTGCTAACCCCGCTATTAGGATTATGCCTTTCTCTTGTTCTTTCTTATAGGGGAAAGAGCACCAACACAATAGAGTCCTTTCACCCGAGCAGTGAGGGGCAGGGGGTGGAGTGAGGTTTGGAGCGGTGGACGGGAGCGCGGTGATAACATCCTGACTACAGCAGAGAAACAGGTGGGATTACAGTAAGCAGACACATTGAGTGAAGCTGGATCAAGGGCCGGACTCTCGGAGCCAACAGGTGGACGACACACTCTGACTGAAGCAGGGACATATGTCTAGAACACTGATGATACAATGGTTACATTATAATAAAGCAGAACAAATTGCATCACGTCACTTCCCAACCATTATGTTTGAACACATTCTGTTTAGTAATTGCGTTCCTAAGCTATGGGCTGCTGATTTGCATGATTCAAGTCAAGCGTTAAAATCTTAAGCCCTTAAATATCAGTGACTCCAAACATGATTCACAATATCCTAAAACATACACTAGAGTGATGGGACCCTACTTAACTAATGATAAAATTCTCCACACATCTTATAAATTTTGAGACCCAAGGGAGCTGGCAACAGTGGATATGCGGCCGTTTATTAGGCCGCTCCTGACAAGTTTACAAGTGTTGCTTTACTACTTCTTTTTGTCCATAGACCTTTTTTTAAAGAGTGGTCATTACAAGAGCAAGTGAGGCTGGCTGGGCTAGACTCCAGGAAGTAGGAATAGTTTATGTCTTTAAATGTTGCTGACAGTCAATGCCAAGAAATGTTTGGAGTTATGTTGCTCACAGACAAAGTAGGCGGGCAAAAAACCTACTTGGCAAAGGTAAAAAGCACATCCAGTATAATTCATTACTTGTATCAACATCTGACCAAAGTATTATTCACACAGTCTCATCCTTCTTGCTCTCTAAGTATAGTTTCTAGCAGATCAACTACAAATGTTCAAAGTCATAGTCTGGAGCCACCCATGCAGCTCTGTGGCCCAGCCCGAAACCCCGGTTGGCACACGAGGGAATTCGACAGCCCGACCACTGTATCAACTTCTCCTCCACCTCCACCTTTAAGCAGAATAGCCCCTCACAAGCCCTCCACAAGTGCCCTTAGAGCTCTACTTAAGCACAGCACTCAGGGGCACCGAGTGCCAGCCCAAAAACTCACCCGGCTAGAATATCTCTGTCCCATTTAGGATCCCTGGGAGAGATGGAGGAGAAGAATAGACCCACTGTTCCTGGGCTAGACAATACTAAAGCAGCCCGGATGAAGAGGACAGACAATGCGAATCGAGCCAAAATGACTGACTAAGTTGTCCCGTTGCCAAGGAGGGGACTGTTACCACTGCACTTGATAGCTCATCATCTCCTAAGTATCTCCAAAAGAGTCATTAATGATAGCAAAGTATCTTTTACAAGCTTGTCTGCAAGGATTATCTTTGACACTTCTCATTGACCACTGGACACAGTTGTAAATAAAGAACTCTCAGTCATCAACACACATTAAAGAAGGCATTCAAAGGCATATTTGTTTTACATCTCTGTTAAACTTTTTCTAATGTGATAGAGGGAAAGCTAGTGATAAATCAAAAACAATATGGCTGAAGATGAATACAAGAGATTCTTCTGCTGTTTATTGTAGCAGTATATGGCTATACCTCCATCTTCTCATAGAACATTTCAGACAAAGAATTACTTTTCATTTTTAGTAATTGGCAAACAAACTACACTTTAAAAGTCTATTTAATATTTGTCATACAGAAGTACAACTTAGCACTAAACACAGTACCACTTGTTTGATGTCATAATACACAGAAGGGATGTTTTTGAGGTGGAAAAATTATAACATAGATCAAAAGTCGATTCAGTATAACCTTTAAAGCTGTGAAGAACATTGATGGCTAATACTTTGGATGTTTTGACAAGGTATTAATCACATTTAGCTGATTAACAAGTCTGAATCTGAGTCGGACACAACCTCAGGACACTGGCTGCAGAAGTACAGAATAGGACAAAACGAGCTGAACTGAATTGAGTTGAGGTCTTGTGTGAATCAACCAGGATTAAAATCTGTGTGTGCCTCATCAGCTGTGTATCATAAGCGTCATGACCTCACACAAACTCATAACATTTCTGAACATACTGTAGCAGCACTTGTTCTTTAGCCACGTCACAAAAGTTTACAGGCTAAAGGCTCAGGCACCATTAACTCTATAGATCTAAAGTCCATCTCTTTTTAAACTGATTCTAATGGAAAGTTGAATGCACTTAATGGCTCTCGCTCCACCATTGAGTACTCTATCATCTTTCATCCTTGTCAGCCCAATCCAGGCTTTAATGCTACATTCATGCAGTCCTCTGATCCTTCCAGTTTTCAAGTGAGGAAGCTGTTTTTTTCCAAGTTGATGATGTTTAAGTGTTCAGCTTGCACCAACACATTAGTAGTAAAATATACACCAATCAGGCATAACAATGACTGCGTTTACGTGGCACATCATACTCTGATATTTAGATTAAGCTCATATTCTGAATAAGGTGTTTACATGCACTACTGGAATTAGCATGTTCCTGTTTACATGTCAGGAGCATATTCTGAATAAGCTTAAGTTAGAGTTTTAAATGTTGTGTTAATGTATGAGATATAAAATACATTTATAGCAGATATTTTAAACATGCTGCATTGTCTGTATTTAATAAAAGGACGAGAGTAAATCCTGGAGTGTAGCAATGAGAGGCTGGCGGTAAAGCTAATGCTAACGCTATGCTACACCTTGTGTTTCCTGTTTAGTCCTAGATTTCTGTGCAGTATATATTCCATGTTGTGCAACTGTACTGACCCTACATTTAAACAACTCACTATATAACATCACTAGTTTGACTCATGTTAATATAATGTTAAAAATAAATGCAATGTTTTTTTAAGTAACGGTGCTGTCTAAAATCGGAAACAGGTGTTGCTAATAACCGCTGATAACCGCTAGCTTGTTTTGCTGAGAATAACGGCGCTTTGACCGTTTTCTCTTGAATTAAGAAAGTTTTTATCAGTCACAAAGCCACCTTAACTTCGGTCAAAAAGGTGAGAATAAGCAATAATCTGATTAAGATGTTTACATGCAACAATAATCAGAATAAGATCAGAATACTCCAGGTGTCTTATTCTGATCAAGGCTTATTCTGAATAGGACCTTAATCTGATTAAGGTCATTCTAAAACGGTGTTTACATGACAGTATCTTATTCAAAATATGCTCATATTCAGATTATGATCGGAGTATTCTAGTGCATGTAAACAGTCATTATGATCACCTGCCTAATCCAGCTCCATAGGCAAAAAACTGATGCACTGAGTATTCTGACACCTGACTCTTTCAGAACCGCATTAACGTCTTCAGCAATTTTTGAGCCACAATTTGGCCCCTGTGAAATTTACTCAAATCCAATAAGCTTGCCCATTTTTCCTGCTTCTAACACAAATGAAGAGACAATCTGTTTTAAACACTTTACCTGTTGCTTGTAATGTTACTGTATGCCTGATTGGTGTTATCAGCGTTTAACATATAACTTACAGGTTGACACTTTATGTAATCATGAAATGCTCAAAACCAAAATAATAACCAATAACAAGCAAACCTTTTTCAGAGTTTTGGGAAAATATCTGAATGCAACATATCTGCCTCACTGCTGAACCAACTAATCTCATTATATCCATCTACTTCCTCTTATTAAAGGATCAAAGGTCACTAAATCCAGGTGTCGTCTGGCTCTGTTTTCCACTGTCGATGTGAAGCATTAAATCTAACCCCAGAGGCTTAGTATTTAAAGATATGTGCCAACACAGACAGAGAAAAGATAAATGATCTATATGGTTACTTCCCTGTTCCTGTAAGAGTTTGATTTACCTCTATATAGTTAAAACTGTAATCCATCACTCTTAATTACTCTGTTTTACTTTAGTTTGATCTTTTACAAGCTGCTACAATTGATTTCCAGTTCTTTCCCTAAATCCTAGAGGCAATTGTGGGTAGGAAATGGGTGGCATATCACCTTCATGTCTTTAATAAGGATATTGTTGACAGATATAAATGACACTTATGCATTTTCAACATTGATTTAAAAGTTTTTCCAAGACGTGATGACTGTGGCAGATGTAGCATACTCGAACACAAAAAATTCTCAACAATCTCTTACTCTTACTTCTTAATCTCATAGCGTTTAATCACTTAATGGTAGTCTATGAAAAAACAAGACCTTAATAAAGCATCTAACTTTTATTATAAACATAACCTTGACTGAGCTACACCACTTGTCAACTTTTTTTTCTTACTTTTTGCCAACATGGCTGACAGAAAATGGCTATTTTTGTGCTAAATATGTCACACACAAAAAACAACCCAAAAAGATATGTGTTTTTGGGGTATTGCACCTTTTAAAAAAATGTAAAGCATTTTTAACCTTGGGAAAACGCACATTTTTTTTTAGCATTTTCAAGCTATGCGGACCATACAGCACTGTTTAACACAGCTCATGCCTGCATCCAGACCCTGAGTGTGTGTGTGGTCGGCTGATTAGTATTAGCACAATTAGATTCCTTTTAAAACCTTTTCAGAGGATCACAAAAAGGTGAAGAGTCAAACAGGCTTTTTTTTCTGATGCAGAGGACAAGGTTACTGAAGTATAACCAAGAATGCACATTCACACAGCACGCTGATCTGTCACGCTCTGCTGCTGTTGCTGAGCAAGCTTTGAGACAAATTTGATTTATTACTCATTATCTGTGACTCATTGTGAATTTAACAACAAAGCTATCAAGTTCGAAAGCAGCTTAATACAACATGTTATGCAAAATGCCAAGTCTAAGAAAGCAATGGGTTAGCTAGGTCAAATTAGGTCCAGCCCACTATAGCATCTTCAAATGGATAAATGGCCCGATCATGTTCAAAAGACATTTCTTAATAAAGAATATTTTGACAGTTGTGTCTTTAGATTGATTGTGCATTTCCAGTGTTTACTGCTATAAACATTCCTGGGGACATTTTTTCTCTCTGCTATTTTTGTTTAACTATGTGTGACCCGCTCTGAAAATACCACTTTTTTCAATTTCTCTCCCTGATTTCCAGTCTGAACTGTCTCATAAAGGCAAAAGGTACTGTAGGCTATATCTTAGAAAATGCCCAGAGAGATTGGCAGTACAAATTATTCTCTTTAAGTGCATTTTCACGTTTCATGTCAGCAGCCTTCTCATTTAAAACTATCAAAAAACAGAATCAGCTCCCAGTCTGAAGTTGTCTGTAGATCTGCATCATTTTTCTCAAAACCTTAAAAAACATATTCTCAATAATCAACCTTCCAACCAATGTACCTTCCTGGATTCATCATTATTCGCTACTAATATCTTGTATTTGTAAATACATTTATCAGTTATGAATTAAGGCTAAAATGCCTTTTTAAGCTTGGTAAGTGTTTTAACTATGAATTAATATTAACTTTTGTCTTCTGTAATGTTGTATTCTGTGCTCACCTGCCCAGGGACTGCAGATGGAAAGTAGCTTGTAGCTAAATCTGGTACAAAGAATCTCTTTTCTTGTGAAATTAATGTATTTGTACATGGTCCCTGACAAATAAAGAATAAACTAAACTAAACTAAACTAATGGCCAACTGTGCATGGTGTACCTAGCAGTTAAATACACAAGACATAGGCTATATCAAAGTATCCCAAATGTAAATAAAATGAATAAATAAATGAACAAATAACATTATGGCTAACACATAAATGCTACAATGTATACTAAACAAAGGGCAAGAGAAGTAGCCTACTAGGGCTGCACGATATGGAGAAAACATGCGATATTCGATAACTATGTTGAAAATTGAGATAACGATATTATTGCGATATTTGAAAATAGAGCCTACTTTTCAAACATAGTAAGTTAAATTCACTACATTTCACAAAAATGTAAGTTCCTGTATTTACAAGTCAAAACAGTGACAAAATCAAAACTTAACACAGATTAAACCAGGAATAAAACAAGGCTAAGCTGTGACTAAATTAATTAAATTACCACTAAAACTGGACTTTTTAAACATTTTTATTTAGTCACAACACATGTTCTTTTAAGGCTCTGGTGGAAAATGATTCTTCAGTGAAAATCTCTGTCAGATGGAAGACCACAGCGTTATTGCGATATATTTATATTATTGTGATACGGATATTGCGTTTGCTGATATTGCGATAATTTTGCAATATATTGTGCAGCCCAATAGCCTACTATTACTTGTGGAATAAGCAATATAAAGACACACAGATAAACAAAACCTCAGCTAACACAAAAGCTCTTGTTTCTTGGCTCCTCTCGATAGGGTAATAGTGTACAAACAGCTGGTGTGGGGGTGACAAACTGATCAAAAGCCTTTTTCCAGGTCGACCCACACTGCTCTCTTTAGCCACCCAACCCAGCCTAAACCTTACAGGACCACAGTATCTATTACACTGACACAAGATAGTAGTTAAGTTCTCTGTTACTACTGCTACCTGCACTATCACCATGTACTGTATTTCCAAACATGAACATTTTCTCTTATAATCATGTAGGATAATATACAGTCCTAAAATTGAAAGTTATTGAAAAGTAATTTTGTTTTAGGAAAAAATATCATGAAACTAGATTTTTTTATGCATCAAAAATCAATTGCAAAATGTCTACTCCCAAAACTTTCTCTCCCCTCTATTCTTCTCCGACTTCAACTTTCCTGGACTTCAACTTTCCTGGACTTTTTTTTTTCTTGGGGTGTCAGGTTACAGTTATTGTTGCCGCTGGTTACTGATAAATAGGTTGCCTAGTTACAGGCCGGCGCGCGATTGGCTCTTTTCAACAAAAACACAGTGAAGGAGGAGAAAAGGGAGGGGCGGGTTTAAAAAGGGGGTTGCCGTGGAAACCGCGAGACTTGTGTCAATTTAAATAAAGTCGGGACAAATGCTTGGGACGTTTGTGTACAAGTGTGTGTGGACTGTGGGCGGGAGATAGGGTTGTTTTCACAGTCGGGACAGAAGGAGACACACTGACCCATTCCAAAAGCCTAAATACCCCAGTGACACCTGCTGAAGGCCCGTTTAGTGGCATTACGTCAGCATTCTGCCAAGCACCACCCTTTTATCAACATACGGAAACTTTTATCAACATAAGAAACTTTCTAGAATTCAAGATGGATGCCCAGGGAGCGGTACCAAAGGATATCTGCAAGTGGGAAGTTATAAAACAAAAACAAACAAACAAGTATCTCCCCTTTTAGATAAAAACCTTACTAATATTCCATGGAAAGTGATGTGAAGGGAAGGGATTCCAGACACACGTTACAACTTCAAAACTTCAAATGGGTATTGATGGCCAGGTGAAAAAAAAAAAGTTTCATTTTATGAGACTTAAGGTAAGCTACTTTCTGACCTTTTCACTTGCACATAAAATAAAGTAAAAAATAAATGTAAAATTAACGTAAGTGTAGACAACAATACACTCTTTTGCACAGGCATTCTCACATTTAAAGTAAACATTTTAAGACTGCACAACATTAAAATTACAAGTTCAAAAAGTACATAAAAATGAATAAACACTAGCAAAGGACTCTTGATTTTTGCCTATTGAAGGTCTATTCCCTACCAAAAGCTCTTGTAGCTGCTTGGATTCATTTATTTGTCCTTTAAGCCCAAGTCAATACTGTTTACAACATTTCTAATTTGCTGATGTGAACACAGCTCCAGTTGCTGCAGTCGCATTGCTAACATAACCCTGTGCAAGTGTGACTGTGGCTCACATTTGACCTTGCCTGTAAAACTGCCCCTAAGCCAGTGACATACCAGCCATACCTCATTTAAGTGCACTGTCAGCCTACTGCAGGAAGAAACACGGCTTCATGCACTCAAATGGAGTTTTACAAAAAGAGAGCAGCCTGGCATAATTGTAGCTCTGAATCTAAATTAGCCACAATAAACTCCTCGGTCTACTTAAAAGTTTGTCTTTGTTCCTTTGTTGAGTTTTCAGGGCCTGGAGGCCTGCTTTTAGATCTGCTGTCAACTTCAGGAAGTCTATGAACCACCATGAAATTAACCAGATCCATGAGTGAGAGTGAAAGCTAACAATTATCACATACCACATGACAAATTGGTAAAAAAAAAATGTCAGCAAAGTTTAGTAAATCATTCATAATATAGTCATGTTATATAGCCATCTCCCACTGTCAAAATATGTCATTAGCTTTTTATCATACTCTACAACTTCTTTTCTGTATGAGAGCTAAATCAGTCCAAATACTCAAATTATGATTTACATGATCCAGAACTAAGCTGACAGAAAACAAAGTTTTAAAGCAAGGTCCATTAGGGGAGACACTAAAAACCAGGCGTTTCGCCCAGGTGGGCGTGATTTGTCACCATGGAAACCTTGGTGCACATCTGCAACTCATGTAGCATTTATGCTAATTTTGATGATAAATAATTTATAAAATAATAAAAATAAAAAATAAATTATGTAACAATAATTAATAATCAATTAAATAATTATTTGTCAACCTACTTGACTTTTTTTCCCCACCAATCATGGTGCATTTGTACCAAATGACAAAAAAAGCTTCAGAAATCCATACAATTTTCAAATCATTTTTAGTGTCCTATGCTTTTCTATGTTAAAATGGGGACAACTGCGACATAGTTTGTTGAAAACTGGGACATATGAGTGTTTTTACAGATATTTGTTGGGAAATGGGACAAGGAGCCTAAAACTGGGACTGTCCCTGTTAAATAGGGATATCTGGGCCCCCTAATATAGCTACTATATTTTCCTTCAGTACAATATTTTCAGTAATAGTCTACATTACAACCACTAACTTTGCATAGTTGATAACTTATACTGTAGGCTGTAAGAAAAATGTAATGTTATGACTGTTGCTTTTTGTGACTATGCATAGTGCACTAATAAATCTATTAAACAATAATAAATAATAACAAGGAGAGTAAATGATTGTCTGTCAGTGTAAGTGCAACAAACTGGTCATTGTCTAGGCTGTACCCCTCCTAAGGCCCATAGTTGCTGGGTTTATGCTCCAAGCACCAGGGACCCCTAATACTAGAGTATGTTGAATCCTGTAACCTATGCCTCTTTTAGCATTTTGGAACATTAATAAAATAATGAAGATCAATTTTGGTTAATATGCTTCTATTTTGTTTGCTGCAGTCATTTTTTGCTAATGAAAAATAAATGATACTAATGTTTGCATTGTTTAGTAATAGTCAAGAACAATACCAAATGCTTATCCTATATCCCTAAACATATTACAGTACACATGTAAATCTCTCCCCACTGTCTTGTCCTGGGCCAGTTGGTCATCTCATTAAGCTTTTGTTGAATTAATGGGTCATTCATAAGTCTTTTGAGACATGTAATTAATCACTGTGTGTCCGGTCACTGGTTCACTAAAGCGGTTACTTAAGCAAGGGGAGCACCAATCAGGATGCACCCCTGAACAATGTCCCATCAGCGGACACAGATGTCTGCGGTAGCCTCTTGGACCAGACCGCAGCCCACCTGGAGGTACTGTCTGCCAGATGACCTCTTGATGTTTCAATCCCTCCCTTGGTTCAGTGCCAATATCACAGACACAACTATTGTGCTTTTGCTGAAGAGGATTTGGTGTAAGATATCTACACCACCTGAAATGTACTTTTAATTCTGGTCATAACCTTACTCCCAACAACAGCATAGCTACATTTGGGGCTTTTATTTTATTAAAAAAAGTAAAGCAATTCACACATTGCAAAATACTAAGACAACCAGAGTTAAGTAATTAAGCTTATACCTTAAACTTCTATATCCAAGTTTAGTGTTAGTCCATAAATCCAGCAGTATCTCTTCCTTATTAGTGTGAATGTTTTGCCAAGATTTCACTTTGTTGTGCAGATTCACAGTGTAAGTAGACATAGCCAATGCTGGAGTAGACTCTTTCTCAGTATTACTATAAGTCATTTAATGTTAATTTAATGTTGACAGGCAAAATAAACTAACAGTCACAGAGAGGCTGAATACCAAAGTATTAAGTAGGGCTGCACGATATGGAGAAAACATGCGATATTTGATAACTATGTTGAAAATTGCGATAATGATATTATTGCAATATTTGAAAATAGGGCCTACTTTTAGAACCTAGTAAGTTAAATTCACTACATTTCACAAAAATGTAAGTTCCTGTATTTACAAGTCAAAACAGCGACTTAACCCAGACTAAACCAGGAATAAAACAAGCCTAAGCTGTGACTAAATTAATTAAATTACCACTAAAACTGGACTTTTTAAACATTTGTATTTAGTCACAACACATGTTCTTTTAAGGCTCTGGTGGAAAATGATTCTTCAGTGTAAATCTCTGTAAGATGGAAGACCACAGCGTTATTGATTGATATATTTAGATTCTTGTGATACGGATATTGCGTTTGCTGATATTGCGATAACAATAATTTTGCAATATATTAGGCAGCCCTCGTATTAAGTATCAAACAGCTTATTTGCCTATTGCTGATTAAGCTAATAGTTTTAATTAAATGAAATTTTATATTTTTGGGGTCACCTCAGTGAACCAGTCACATGTGATTTGGCAGTTTTTTTGTTTTGTTTTTTTTTTTGTTTTATTTTTTCTGCCCGATGTCTTATCTGCCATACACTGTGACTGGAGTAGGCAAAAAGGTGAAGTGTCTTGCCGATGCATGGACACAACAACAGTATGCGCTTCAGGGGAGATTCGAACCACCGAGCCTCCCGTTGGTTGGCAAAAGCTTGTATGTGTCATTAAGAAAAATAACTTTTGTTTTGAGCAGTCAAGAATAAATTGGGGTTCCAATATTAATAAGGCCAAGATTTCACAAATGATTCCAATTAGAAATGCAAGAAAAAATGCATACATTCTGTTTAACAACACAATTTACTTGTTGGACTTTTACAATTTGTTTTTCTAGTTTTATTGGTCATCATTTTAACTTCAAGGGATCCTCCTAATGCCCCAAAGTGGTTGGAAAAGAAGCAATCCGAGCACTATAAGTCCACTTACAAGAGCCTATAGCTGTGAGTACATGCAGCTGCCATGACTTGTATGGTAAAAAGCTGTAACAAAGCGACACGGTTGAGTGGAGGGCAATAATTCCTTCTCACCGGGAGATTCTTTGAAGTAGAAAAAGTGGGAATGTGGGGGGAAAAAAATTGCATACAGCTTCTCAACTTGGATTTTTTTCCAACTCAATTTCGTACACTCCTAGATATCTCACTCCTAACACCCCATCTTACTTTATCTGTCTTCTAACTTTCTCTGTTTGGCCTCCCCTCCCGCTGTCCCTAAAGGGTCAGGTAAGTGTCACTGCATTGTGTTTGGTGACAAGGGTTGTAAGAATGGTGTGCGATAATGAGTAAGCTTCAAGACACAAGAGAGGGAGGGCAGCGGGAAGGATCGGTTACTGTCAGCGGGACAGGGAATCTCCCTACACCCCTGCTGCTGCTCTGTGTCCCGTATAGGTACAACAAAGTAAGGTTATCAGGTTGTTAAACAGAAGGTATGCAGTTGTTTTTACTTATTTGAGGAAAATGGCTTAATCTAGCGATATCTTGTAATAGGAGCCTTCTGTAAACAAACATTATCTTAATCTAGGCTCTGTTATCCCAAATTTTATCACATAATATTGAGCAGGATCCCCCCACTAAAAGAAAAAACACATCAATCCTATTGGCTAGTCAGTGTACATGGCATGTCAATATTAAATCTTTGGTCAAAATGTCTCTATTCCAGCAATGGCTATGGCTGCTTAGAAAGTACACTGCAACGTCAACATCTTTGTCCTGCTTTGCACTTTCTAACTTTTCCAAAGCATTTATTAAACTGAAGGAGCAGTAAATTAACGTCACTAAACTTGCAGAGACACGCCCAAACTTTACAGAGGTATCCTGCGGACCCCCAGAGAGACAGCTTTTAATAGAGTCATGAATTACAGTCGCAGTATTGCACCTCGATCAATCACACGTACAGTAGGATGTACTGCTCTGTGGAGGACTGGGGTGTGTTGTGACAGGTCTGAATGGAGATGAATGAGAGGGAAGGAAAGCCAAGTTACTGGGATAAGACTAGGCCAAGAATCTAGCAAAAAAAAAAAAAAAGTTGTGTTAGAAGTATATATGCTGCAAGGGGCTGTATTATACAAAATATAACCTGAGCTTTCTGACCATGTTATAATTAGGGCTGCACGATATGGAGAAAACATACGATATTCGATAACTATGTTGAAAATTGTGATAGCGATAGTATTGCAATATTTGAAAATAGAGCCTACTTTTCGAACATAGTAAAATAAATTCACTACATTTCACAAAAATGTAAGTTCCTGTATTTACAAGTCAAAACAGCGACAAAATCAAAACTTAACACAGACTAAACCAGGAATAAAACAAGGCTAAGCTGTGACTAAATTAATTAAATTACCACTAAAACTGGAAACTTTAAACATTTTTATTTAGTCACAACACATGTTCTTTTAAGGCTCTGATGGAAAATGATTCTTCAGTGTAAATCTCTGTCAGATGGAAGACCACAGCGTTATTGGGATATATTTAGATTCTTGCGATACAGATATTGCGATAATGATAATTTTGCGATATATTGTGCAGCCCTAGGTATAATGTTCCATCATAAAAATAAAAAAACATACCTGGAGTTGTGCTTTGTGTCATTTACACAAGTTTAAGTAATCCTGTATTCTCTGGCATGGCCTTTCTGAGGCCTCAAAACTCTTAGTTCCATGCACCCCCACCTCGCCCACAAAATAGCGTAACGGCTTAGGACTTTACTCTACACTGTTGGCTGGTCTCTTCACCTGTTACTTTGTGGCAGTAGTAAAGTAATTACTGAAAAGATTTTTTGTCACCTAATGTTTTTAAAGGTTGTAAAAGCATAATAACGCCTTTTTAAACATGAGAATGTAAAATGATCTCCAAAGGTTGACACTATACTAGATGGCCGAGCTACTGTATGTGGTTGGAAAATGTCCTATTGTTAAGATTTATGGGATTTTTTAAAACTTTTGAAGTAGCCTGTTCACCCATTACCATACCCTTTGGAAAGTGGCAGTCCAACATCCCTTCCCTTAACAACCATTTCCATTTTATAGAAAATAAAGCGATTCAGTTGTTATGCAATGCTTTGTTTCTCTGATCACTTGTATGTCAATCCACTTGAGTCTGAAGCTGTTCAAATAAAAGTTACAGAGACTAATTCTGCCGATATCTGCCCAATACTAAAACATCGATTACTTTATTTACATCCAACTCCAAAATGGATGTTACATGAAAGTCCTCACATGGGAATGAGGCTCAATTAACACCGTTTTACTGGGTCCTCCTGACTGGGCTTTCCCACTCTCTCTTTCTCTCTCTGTAGAGTTATTTGATGCTTGTTGGTTTTGCTGCAGGTGAAGTCATTCCTGTGGCAGAGGCAGGAATGCTGAGCGTAATAAGTGTGAGACAAGTTTGTGGACGCTTTCCAAATGTCTGTGAACTGAGTTTTCTTGTGCCGTTGTGCCAGATTAACACACGTGGATGCATCCAGGTGGGAGGTCTGAGAGGTTTAATGACAAAAAATGTGGTCACCTTACAAAAAAGCTGTATAACAAGCTTATCCTATAAATTATATATTGCTTTGTCAAATTCCCTTGTGTACAATAAACATGTATTAAAAGCATTCTGGCCAGCCATTTTCTTACTCTCTAAAAAGATTAGGATACCTGAAAGTTGGTACTAACAGATGCAGAATAAACTAATACACAACACATAAAACTAATCAGAGTACTATGTAAAAATGTTTTTACAGTAGACGACAGGATTTCTGCCAAGTGATGATGCTGTGAGTTAAAGGGATCACAGACCCATTTCTCTTCTCTCATTCTTGCTTCTCCCTGTTTAAGTCCAGGCTAAAAACTCTCTTGTTTAGTCTGGCTTTTAACACTCAGGTTTTAAGTGTTTGGTTCATTCTGTTACTGTGTATTGTGTCTTATTATTTAATACATTTTATAGCATTGATTCAACTTTTGTAATTTTATGTTTTTTTTTTTTTTTTATGTAAAGCACTTTGGTCTTCCTTGTGTTGTTGTAAAGTGCTATAGAAATAAACTTTGATTGATTAATTTCTCTTCACAAACTAAATGGCTATAGCCGCAGAGATATTTTGATAGCTCTACAGAGGTCAACAATCAATAGTTTTAAATGCTGCTGAAATGAACAGAAGTACAAACTTAATAGAAGCTTTTTCTACACAGATAAGGGGGCAGTATACAATGAAGTTAAATTTGACACCAGTCAGAATCAGTTAATACTAATAAAAAAATGTATTTTTGAGCTTAGAGCCTCTTGGTGCAGGAATAGAAGATGTGGTTTTGGATAGAGTGACAAGTGCAGTGTTTAAGGGCACAGTTTGGTTCCTGCTGCAGTTGTCTGTCATCACTTCACTAATAACAGAGCTCTTCTGTTGTACGCGCCCGAAGCCACTGGACCAAACTGAGGCTGAAGCTACAAAGAGCGGTGTATAAAACAGGGATATGTGTGTAATTGTTCATCTATGTAACGTGTGTATGTGTGAGCTGTAAATCAAGGTCCCCCTGAAGCCAAACCACAGCTAACCACAGTGTTTCTCTCTGATTTTATAGAAACTGTTGAAAAGGACTGATGGACCCTGACTCAGCTAGAAATACAGTATGAAAGGAAGAGGGAAGTCTAGATCAGTGGTTCTCAACTGGTCTGGCTTTGGGACCCACTATCACTCTATAGTAACAAGCAAATAAACACTTTATGCAGTTTTAACCTGAGAGAGTTTAATACTTTAATAACCCTACTGTAGGCTACTTAGACAAACCATTCAAAGCTCAGTTTTATATATATATTTGTATATGATACAAAAAAGCTTTATAATGTATGTTGTTTTTTGTTTGTTTGTTTGTTTTTTTTACAGTTGGATTAATGGAACTAATTTACAAACACAAAAAAAGATTTACATTAGAAGTTTCATTAACAGTGGCCATTAAAACCAGTGTTCATTTTGACACCCCCAGTCTCAATTTCACACCTAAGACAATGTTAAGCAAAAAAGCCATTTGAAGCTCCACTATTGTATGCATGCAGATAAAATAAGTGTTCCCCCTTTTAATGTTAAGCGAGTGAGAGTAAAGACAGTATAGAATGATAGCATGTAAATGAATCTCTTTGGGAATCACTATTTGTGTGAAAGGCAAACTAAAGACATGTTTTAAGACCTTCTCTCAAATGCAGTTCATGGTAAAAAGAAGCTCACTTAATAGTATCCTACATGGCAGTTTATCCTTACTGCAAAGTGCAATTTTTTTCTAACTCTATCACTTATTTCTGCAAGATTTTAATGTGTAACTGCTATAATCGACTGTATAGAAATTATATATTATTCATATTTGCTAATGCACCATTGATGGTTTGGTATGCTCAAACAAACCAGAAAAAAACAGCTAATGGCAGATGATAAAGCTACTTGGTCAATCAATAACTTCCTTATGTGCTAGAGCAAATATTAGCACTGATTGAAAGTGGAAGATTGCAGGTTCTACATCCTGAGGAAACTGCGGTCTTTTGGAGTGAAGGGGGCACTCCTGAGGACCTTCTATGACTCCGTGGCGGCCTCAGCCCATCCTGTGTGCGGTGTGGTCTACTGGAGCAGCAGCATCACAGAGAGGGAGAGGAAGAAAAGCTGGACAAAATCATCAGGAAGTCCAGCTCTGTCCTGGGCTGCCTCTGGACTCAGTGCGGGAGGTGGGTGACAGAAGGGTCCTGGCAAAACTGACATCTATGCTGGACCATGAGTCAGACTCCTGCAGGACAGACTCTACACTGAACACATGTAAACTGCTCCCATTACACCTGGGCAAACCTGTGCAATAGTTATTACTATGTGCAATAATTAGTTTCATACAGCAATGCACAATTTTGCTTCTGTATGAATATCTATATAATGTACATACTCATCTGTCAGACCTGATACTGTACATATTTATTATAGTGCAGCCTTTCCCAAAGTCAAGACAGTCGTGGCCCCCTTAAATTTCCAAAAATCCCACACGGACCCCCAACTATAGAGCTTCCCTCTATTTACAAAACTATGTTTTATAAAAACATTACAAGAACACTGACTATTGGCTAAAATTAGTTTTAAAGTAATATTTTAAAACAAGTATATACAGTGAAGCCCGAAATTATTCAAACCCATAGCTAGTTTTTATATTTTTTATTTTATTCAATCCCTTTGGCCAGGCTGCTCTCTGATAGCACACTTTCCTATTTACAAATACAGCAATATACTAGGGCCTCTCTCAGAACATAGATGTTATCTGTGAACGACAGATGTTATGAGTCCCAGTGACCTCCCAGTATCTGCTAGGCACAACTTTGTCATGGGTCAGAGGTCAAATGGCCATAATCTGAGGTCAAAATCCACAGAGCTGTCATGTCTGATGGGCTAATTTTCAAATCAGGAGAATAGACAAGAAGTAGCTTGTGGAGAACTGTCAGTAGGGCTGGTTAGTACTGATAATAGTCATTGTTTGTTGAGTGCGTATTGTTCAATAGAGCGTACTGGACAATGGTTTTATTCAAAAGCAATAAATGAAAACCACAGCCACTACGCTAACCTCAACACTAACCACAGGACTGATTACATAGTGGGTCCATTTTCTTCATGTCTTATAAACAAATACAAATATCTATGCTACTCTCTTTATTGACGCAAATTTGTTTGCACTATGACAATTTCATATGAAAAATAAACAGATAAACAATCACAAGGATGCTTTCAAAAAGAAAAAACTAAACAAAACATTATCTATTCATTATATTTTTAGGGACTGCACTAGACCCTTCCAGGAGTGATGAATTTAAAAAATGTTGTGCACGCAGCCTGGTACCAAGATTAACATTATCCAATTTCTACAAGAGAGCAAAATAAAACAAAAAATGTAGACGTTTTTAGACGGCAGGGACGAATGGTTGTTGTTTATATATATTCATTAAAAATTACTCAGAATTATTATGACCCAGATTTAATTGTCAGGTTCAGTTGCTAAAGTTTACTTATTTAAGTAGAATCTGTGGTGACTGATGAATTAAATCTGAGCATACAATGTCAAAGTATACTACTTCTGTTACTAATTGTTCTGCATAACATTGAAATTAAGAAATTTTAATTACCGTGTTTTCCAGACTACAAGTCACACTTTTTTTCATAGTCTGGCTAGGGGTGTGACGTATACTCAGGTGTGACTTCTATATTAAAATATTTCAGGTGTTGGTTAGAGGGCACTCTAGGCTTGTGTACCAGCATCTGCTGCACCTGTACCACTGACAATTTAAAATGTAAACATTACAGCTAACAACTTAGGCTATAAAGACAACTGAGAAAGAGCGGAATAATTGGAAATGGAACTGATGCTGAGTCTGACGACAGCCACGCAGAGGAGGAAGCGGTGCTTCGTCTACCTCCGGAGTTGGCGGAGTTGTTCAGAAGCGACACCGAGGATGAAGAATTTAAAGGATTTAGCGATTAGGAGTGAGATGGTGAGTTTGGTGAACTTGTTATATTATGTTCTTTATGCTATAGTTATGTGAATAACTGTTAATATATTACATTAACATACGAGACACCTATTCAGTTTGTTGTTTATGCTTCATGTAGCTGAATAACCATCAATGTGTTACGTTAGCATAGCGCACACCTATTCAGCCTGTTGTTCTCTATTCTATTATTACTATAACTTGCCTTTCAAAATGAAATGTCTGTTCTTGGTGTCCGATTTTGTAAAATAAACTTCCCCCAAAAATTGCGACTTATAGTCCAGTGCAACTTATATACGTTTTTTTCTTCTTCATTATGCATTTTTTGGCTAGTGCGACTTACACTCCGGAGCGACTTATAGTCTGGAAAATACGGTACATATCATTTAGCTTATATGCTAATTATAGACGCTAATTGCTACATTAAATAAAATGGCTAAATACTGACACACTCGCTAATGATGGCCAGTGTGTCATGTCTTAATTATTCATAATTCCTTCATTAAAAGTTTACTATTGTCTTTTTAACTTCTGGTACCAGTCTCTGGAATGCAAATATTCTGTTAACAAACACCAGAAGCACTACTACTAGCACTACTTAGTCCATCTGCAAGCCTTAAAGCACCGCAGGCTCCATTATCTTCCCAACTAAAACCATTATAGATCTAAGTATCTTTTTGAAAGCCCACTTTGCTGCAGTGCATTACAATCATCTCTTCAGACAGGGTCAGCTAAGGACACAGGGTCAAGTAGAGGTCACTGGAGTCAAAGCACCAGTTATAGGTTAATCCTGCCACTCTAAACACACTCTCACCATATAATAGGCAGACGCTGGCTCTAAAATTCCCACATTGCTGCTAAACATTTTGATCATGTTGTTTTTTTTCACACCCTGGATCTCACAGCTCTTCTCTGTATCCAATAACTCAATATGTCCAGACCAGCAGCATGCATGTCATTTCCCAACATCACATGGGGCAGGACAGAGGGCAGTATTGTGGTAAAAGGGTCATCACCACCTCTTGATAGAGCATTTTAGACTGCTGCTCTGGTGTAGGAAGTAGGAAGATATATTGAGTGAGGCTATCTATTTTGGGTGCTATATACAATAAAAGGTGCAATAGAAATTAGTGTGAAACTTAATCACATGCTTGTACCCATTTTTCAAGATTCAAGAGGTTAATTTAGTAGTTTGTCTACAAGGCCTGTCAACAATAAATCGGCCTGTCATATGTCGAATTGAAATGTGGGAAAAAAGTGGGAAAATGCATGCATGCTACAAGTGAAGTTTGCACCAGCTCTTTTAACCAACCCATTCAAAATATACAGTAAGTAGCAACATCTAAGCTCAAAGCGGCACAACAGCCAGCCAAAGTAAATTTCTATCCACCCTAGCTCTGTCTCTGTATCAGTCTCGATGTTAAAAGACGAAGCCTGGAGCGCTGGAGAAAATACACTTCAATCCTCGCGTCTTACTCAGTGTCATTGAAATGTTACAGAGGCCTAAGCTTCGCCTCAAGGTGCCAAGGCTGTCCCGGGACGTGGGGGAAAGAAACCCTGTGTGTGGTAAGGAAGTATCAAGATTTAAATTCACAGCCAACATTTATGATGTTTTAGTCACTTGGTGTTACCATGTGCACACAGTGAATGAAAAGCTGACAGGATTTGTAAATTGAGACATGAGGTGGCAGCTTAGTCTCAAAGTGATTGACACAGAGGGATAAAGGTGATATTGGGGAATCCAAATAACTGCCTGGTAGCTATGCATTTTAATCTCTCATGACAGTAAACATCCAGGTCGAAGATGCAGCTTAGTGCCTGAGAAATGCTACTATTGACCTTTTCACACGCACTACGTCAGGAGACGTTGGAGTTAAATGGAGGCAGATGATCTGCAGTAGCAACCTATGAAGGGGAAAAAAGATAAAGAAGACTATGTCAGGAGAAGAGGCTTTACTGTGCAGCGGGCGGTGGACAGAGTGGGCATGAGGGCCATTCACAATACTAAGCTAGAGGACAAATGAGTTGCCTCCTCTGCAGCTAATGCCCTGAGTTTGTGTTTCCGATGAACAGTGCAACATAACTAAACAGAGAAAAATAAAGCATGAACAAGTTGTGAGTGCAAGGGTTTAGCACTGCACACACTCCACTCACGTACACGTCATCAGGTGAAAGCGAGAGAAGAACGAGTTGAGTAAAAGCCAAACAGCACATGGTTAATTAGCATGAACACAAATACACAGAAAAACTTCCACCACTAAGTACTGTTTGAGGTTGGTGGTTCGATCCGCGCTAATGGCATTGCATACTGTCATTGTGTCCTTAGGCAAGACACTTCACCCACCTTGCCTGTATGAATGTGTCTGTGTGATTGATTGTTTGGTGGCAGTCAGAGAGGCCCGCAGCACAGATTGGCAGCCACACTTCCGTCAGTCTGCCCCAGGGCAGCTGTGGCTACAGAAGTAGCTCACCACCACTGAGTGTGACTGAGGAGTCAATGAATAATAGATCAAAATTGTAAAGCGACTTTGAGTTGTGTGAAAAGCGCTATATAAAACTGATGTATTATTATTATTATTATTATTATTATTGCCACCACAACAATAACAACAAGTTCTTCTACTACCAGTGCTACTATTACTATTGCTAATACTAGGGCTGCACAATATGGAGAAAACATGCAATAATCGATAACTATGTTAAAAATTGCGATAACGATATTATTGCGCTATTTGAAAATAGCGCCTACATTTCAAACATAGTAAGTTAAATTCACTACATTTCACAAAAATGTAAGTTCCTGTATTTACAAGTCAAAACAGCCACAAAATCAAAACTTAACACAGATTAAACCAGGAATAAAACAAGGCTAAGCTGTGGCTAAATTAATAAAATTACCACTAAAACTGGACTTTTTAAACATTTTTATTTAGTCACAACACATGTTCTTTTAAGGCTCTGGTGAAAAATTATTCTTCAGTGTAAATCTCTGTCAGATGGAAGACCACAGCATTATTGCGATATATTTAGATTCTTGCGATATTGGATATTGTGTTTGCTGATATTGCGATAACGATAATTTTGCAATATATTGTGCAGCCCCAGCTAATACTCACTTTGAGGACCATGGTAAAACAAAATAATTTTACCCTAGAAAACTCCCGCACGCTGTCAAATATAGAATGTAAGAAAATGTACCAAGAAAGTACCTGAGTCAGCTCTCCACCTTATACAGCAGCATGACACTATGTATGCAATAAAGGAACAACCCTTAACAAAAGGTGTAACTAAAAGTACTTAAGGTTGACCAGAAGATCTGCAAAGGAAAATGTCAAGTGCTCTCTGACAGACCCTATAAAAGAAAAAGCACATGAAACAAAAAGCCAAACATGCATCAACAAGTCCAGTCACAGGTAGGATTTACTGTCATATTACACCTGTCACCAGCTCCTGCCCCGGCTCTGAGGAACAGGACTCAATCTGACGCTTCAACAAGTGCCATGCGCCTCATATTTAAAAACTCTTTATGATATTTCAACAAACCATTACTCAAGCAGAAATAGAGGTAAAAGTACCATACAAAATCAATACTGCAGTGAAAGTTAAAAGGTAATGAGTGTAAGTTTAGTGTGAGTAGAAAGGACTACCACTACATCTGATACTAAAACTACTACTGCTGCCACTATTACTATCACTATTACTACGACTATCACTGCTCCCTGAGGTCAAAAAATACTTCTGCTCATTTAGAGTTTCACAAATGTCTTTCAGTACTCTCCCAAAATCAAGTAAGTTTTTGAAAAAAGTGTCTGAAACATAAAAAAGTAAACTGTACTCTAGTAAAATGCATGAGTAAAAGTATCTAGTTACCTTCCACCACTCAATAATAGACATAAACATACAAACAATACAAACAAACAATATTATGTTTTTTACTTTCTTCACAGGACGAAAAAGGGCAGTCAGATAATTCCAGTAAACTAAATCCATCTAAGCCGTTTGTCATTTCATCCTAATTCTTGTATTGTCAGTAGATTTGCCAAGTCTTAATAGCTGGGAGAATTGTAGAGCAGTGCATTACATACTGTCCTGTGACACAAAGAAACAAGGCTATGGCCCTAATAATGAGTGGGATATGGTTACATACTGTGATTAATAGAGCTGTAGTGCAAGTTTTCAAACTTCCTCACCAATTACAATGTACTGGATAAGGTTACTCTTGAAGAAGGAATTTATGTAAGTTTAACAGCCTGTATTTTAAACAGGAAATGATGTGTGGAAAGTAAAGTTAGCTGTGATGGGAATCTAGTTTATCAGACTTTTAACCTTGGCTAAAATGTGTTGTGGCTGCTTGCAAGCTACCCTGCCATTTTGGTGGGGAAATTCAGGTGTTGCCAAGCCCAGACGAATGGAGAGGGTTGAGTTAGGAAAGGTATTTGGTGTAAAAACTTTTCAACAATCCGTGAAAACAATTTGATGTGGCAGCTTGAAGAGAGAGCAGCCGATACTTCCTTTAGTGTGGCATTCTTACTGAAAGGTAGAGCACAGCAGTCTATATTAACAAGAAAATAAAACTACTGTCAAAGTGGGTGAGAGACCTGAGTTCATTACATTTGTAATACAGCACTGTGAGAGACAAGACAGATGTAAAACAAGCTTGTTATTGGCAACCGTTGTAATTACAATTCTAAAGTGGAAACAGTTGTTGCCTGCACCAGTTTTGTAGCTGATGCTGCCTTCCTTTTGGTCAGGCACCTGTCCGGGAAACTATGTGACTGAAGGACCCCACCATCACCCATCTTGTAGTAGTTTAGGCTCTTACACTGTAGTTCATATTAAACATCCAAAAATGCTTTATCGCAGCCTGAGAAGCACAAAACGCAATTAAAAGTTTCTTCTCATTTTGTTCTCATAGAACCTTGTAGAACAAAAATTTAAAAAGTATTTTCTCTCCCCAAACTCTACTTGCACACAAAGCAGGGCTGCACGATATGGAGAAAACATGCGATATTCGATAACTATGTTGAAAATTGCGATAACGATATTATTCTGCCATACCCCTGGTTGGGAAACAGTGGTGTAAGCTAAAGGAGAGTGAGATTTGTGACTTCATCCTTGCTCACTCTGACTACATTGGCATTCAGCGTGTCCACACAGGTATGCGCTATTAGATCCCACAGAATCAGATAGGAGCCACAATTAGCAAGTCATGGAGCCCCGCGGTGTGAACAAGGCCCAAAACCACACAATACTTCCTCCTTACATACAGTATCTATCCTTCTGCCTTTCTACCTGTCACTCTTTCACTTCCTCTCAACCTAATCAACGCCATTTCCAACACAAGACCCAAACACTTCACATGGCAGCAGCTGGTCAGCCTCACCAATGTAACGTTAACCTCAGGAGCCATAGAGCCAATATACTGAGGCTATAACAAAGGCAACTATTGTGGTTTTTTTTTTTTTTTTTTTGTTTTTTTCTGAGTGGAGGAGGATAAAAAGTAAGAGAGCAGGAGAGAGTTGTGTTGGATTACAAACAGGACCCCTCCCCCAGAGTGAAGTGTGAGCGGTGAAATCACTGTCCTGCAGCGTGTAGGCCACAGATAACACAGATATGAGCAAGGGGCTGAAGGAGGAGGAGGGTCAGACTGCTGTCAAAGATGATGGGAGAGGAATACTGTAGACACTGCTGACATTTGGTGTGTTTTGCATTTGAATAGTTGACGTTATAAAAAAAAAAAAACTTAAACAAATCCCACACAATGGTGACAGCTTTAACAAACACAACATCCTCAGGAAAAATAGAGCACCTCTCACTGCAGCTGAGGCACTGTTTGCAAACAACCAAACACATCTTTAAAGTCCACCAGTCATCCTGTTTCTTTGATAAGAGGAGGTAAGACTACATTACAAGACTACATTACAGCACACCTTTTTCAGCAAATAGACAGTGAACTGAGGAGAAGAAATAAAACATGCACTATGGCAATACCTTTACAATATACTTAAAGCAGCACAGTGTAACTTTTGCTCTCTCTGAATCCCTCTTTGATTGATAAGACTCCAGAAGTCTATTTTATAGAACTATATCAACAGAAAAGGTTGCGTGTGTCATGAAATGAACTAAAGTAATGACAAAAAGAACAACATTTTAGTTAGCATTAGTCGCTTAATAGCAGGTGCTCTCCTGAGTTACATAGTGGTCAAGAATAAAAATGAGAAGCACTCAGGGTTAAGTGGAACAGCAGGTACTCCCATTAAAGGTCCTATAATATGCCTTTTTCAGGCTTTTTAAAATAGTTTGGGACGCTTGTTTTAGTATTTTATTTTATAATTTAAAATACTGCATGTGTAAAGAAAAAGTCTTGTTTTGGGGGGCTGTACTTTTAATTTGCAGAGAACGCTTAGATTAGGCATCTGTCGCCTCCTGCTAGCAATGGTGGGGAATGGACAGAGCATAAAGTGGCTAATTATAACAACTATTAGCAACATGATGCTAATAGCCTCGTAGTGGCAGCAATTATCAGAATGAGTCCAGGTGACGGTGTATGGGCTTTAAAAACACAAGTACTTCCTAGTTTCACATGTCTATGTAGCAGTGAGCTCAAGCGTTTTCAGTCTTGAGAGATGGACAGGCTCAGCAAACAGCACTACTCAAATGTGTGAATGTAACAAAATACTACTCCAGATATGTTTTTGAGGTGTAAACAACATAGTTAAAAGCTCAAGAAAGTTGATTTAGCATAATAGGGGCCCTTGAGCTGTCACTAAACTGAATTTTAAACATTATTTTAGTGTTGTTTTAAACTTTTGGATACCTATTTCTGTTTAAGATACTGTAGTTTTTAAAACTGCATACAACTTTCCCATAATGCCTTCATAGCCATCTTGTTTTTTAAACGTCGGCCTCAGGTCATGTGTTTTGTGGTCTATAATTTGGAGACTTCTCTCAGACTTGAATGGACTCGAAGTGGTGACCAGCACTGATCCCAGATATTTACACTTCAAACTGCCGTCTGCAGCCCTGAGGCACACAGAGCCTGAACATTAAAGCATACGGTGAGCGTGTAAGATTAAGCCTGAATGTGATTCCTGTCCCGTTCACTGGGCACACAAACACAGACATGGAGACTGTTGTTACACCTGCCACGGCTAGACTCTCTCCACTGCAGCCGGATTAAGAGGCGTAATAACAGCATAATAATAATCTGTTATGTTTCTCAGATGTTGAAACTACTGCTTTGAAATTAATAAAGGTCACTTCGAGCTGTTAAAGAACTCTTTCCTGGAAGGATAAAGGCGAAGGATTGCATCAACATCCTTTTTTTTTTTTTTTCTGAATTAGCATACAGCCCAGAAATATAGAGAATAACAAGCCTGAGCTCAGAACTAGGGGTGTAACGATAGGTTTTTGCAACGATACAATATATATATCGATTAGAAGTGTTTCGATACAATTCAAGAACGATATTGGCTAAATTGGAACGATACAATTCGATATGATCCAACACCTTCATATTGATAATCAAGACAGCAACTTTTTGGCAAAAATCATAAAAGTTTACTCTCAAATGTAGCACCGCAGCCGGGGTTGATTATGTCCAGCAGACAGAGAGTGAAGAAAAGTTCAATATAACATTTTATTGCATTAAAAACACAAAATTAATCTCCAAAAAGCCATATCTGTTTTTTTAATTTAACATACAAATTTCTAATTTCAATATTTCCCATATTATCGATCAATACGTCATGTGTATCAATATTTGCTTCCTAGAAAACGATACGATTCGATACAAGCTCATGTGTATCAATGTAGTTGTATCGTAGGAAAAAAAGATACATCAATACAGTTACTGTATCGTTACAGCCCTACTCAGAACTGAATCCAGGCCACTCCAGTACGTGGTATGCACTCTCCCAGGTGAGCCACGAGTCACCCATAATTAATTCAATGTTATTACTACTTATTAATACTTATTGTCTTTGTCACATTTTTAAAAACATAAAAAAGCACATTTTTTTACCGTCTTTTTCAATTCAGTTCAAATGGGGTATAGGCAAGCAAAGAGGTTATACTAATTGCAGGACCAATTACCAAAAATAAGTGGACATATCTGTTTAAGATGTTAGATAGAAAGGAATCACAAAAAAATGTAATGTTAGGGGTTAAGGCATGCAGACTGCGAAGAAGGCCGTAATCTAATAAGTTTCTCAAACCGCCCTGGACAGATTTAGATCTACAAACATGCAGCGGGATAGCAACACTTTCCAGGCACATGGTCCACCAGCGAGGCATTGTTGGGGCAAAATACCAGCGGAGATAAAGAAGTGGAGGCAGAATGAAGAAATACAATGAGACAATGCCAGAGTAGAGAGCGTGGTGAGCTAAGGGAGGGAGGAAACAGGAGGGGTGTGGCGGTGGAGCTGTGGGGGCAAAGCTTAAAAACTACTGTGTGTGATATCTAAGGAATGAATGGGATCTGTGAATATCAGTTACTCAGAGCCAAACCCAGCTATGGCAACATATGTGAGAGACAGCAGGAAAACGTATGGGCTGATGTAGACAGGGCATGGCTCCAGACTTCTATACAAACACATGCTTAATATTGTTCATGGCCCACTGAAAGCAAAAGTATACATTTGGTAAGGTTGGTTAATACAAATATCATGTTTGAAAGAAGACATATACTGTATGTTTGTGAATATTCTTGATCATCCAGGTTTTTACATCAAAACAAGGTTAAAAAGAATTCTGAGACATGTTTTTTATAGAGTGAAAATGTTAGACCTCACATCCAGGAGACATTGTCAACCTTATCAATTGACTAGAAAAAAAAGAGACAAAAATAAGGAAATGCCAGCAGCTTCTTAGCCGTCTTTCTATTAGCCTACTACCTATAACTTTCCTATTAGTCAAAGCATGAATCACTGCATGCATTAGGAAATGTTCAACCAATTAAGAAATTGAAACTTTCTTTGGGACAAAATGTGTCACGCACCATAACATCTATGACTGCGGCTCACGAGAAAGGTAACTGTCTATGATACGCTGATTTTGAGTGAGCTGTCAGCTTTAAATTATGTTCAACTCAAGATGAAAGATAAGATTTAAACATACCTGAAATGATCTAAAGCTTATTACACAAGAGACTGGCACTGTTTTACATTGATCGAAAGTTTTCCTTGCATTTTCACAATTTTTTTAACTTCTTTCTCAATGTGCTGTCAGTGAGTGGGTGGAGAACATCTTAGAATGATTTTCACACTGTATTGAGTCCCATACACATGAAGTAATGCAACCAAATAAGCATTTTTAACCCCAATACAGTACAATAGTGCAGCTTATGTGCCTCAGTACATTGTAGTAAGTATCTGAACATGCTTTGATCTCACAGGTAAGGCGTCATCCCTGTGTCTGCCTGTGTAACAGCTTCACACCTGTGCTACACCTGAGGGTCATGTTACTCGCGTGTTCAGCAGACTCCATACAATTACACAGAAAACTTAAGCACAAAGATGTCTGTCCCCTGGCTCACTCTGGGACGTCCTGTTTATCAGTGGGTAATTTGTCTTTCTCGACATGTTTTTGTGTGCAACCGGACCATGTTTGACTAAGCCTAAATATTGTTTGTTTGTTTCTTTGTAGATAGAAGATACAGCTTTGGAAAGTGTGAGTGAATGGGTGTCTTATCACCACGAGCGGTACATATTTTTTACATTTCATAAAAATTACCCACATGTCCTAAGATATGAAGTAAACATGTTTACATCAAATATTAGTTTTACTGATAACAATGGTACAGTTGAGTTATTAATAGGGCTGCACAATATATCGCAAAATTATCGTTATCGCAATATCAGCAAAAGCAATATCTGTATCGCAAGAATCTAAATATATCGCAATAACGCTGTGGTCTTCCATCTGACAGATATTTACACTGAAGAATCATTTTCCACCAAAGCCTTAAAAGAACATGTGTTGTGACTAAATAAAAATGTTTAAAAAGTCCAGTTTTAGTGGTAATTTAATTGATTTAGTCACAGCTTAGGCTTGTTTTATTCCTGGTTTAGTCTGTGTTAAGTTTAGATTTTGTCGCTGTTTTGACTTGTAAACACAGGAACTTACATTTTTGTGAAATGTAGTGAATTTAACTTACTATGTTCAAAAAGTAGGCTCTATTTTCAAATATCGCAATAATATCGTTATCGCAATTTTCAACATAGTTATCAAATATCGCATGTTTTCTCCATAGTTTCGCCCTAGTTATTAACAAATAAAAATATGTTTTACACAATGGCCAAGTTGTTTTTGTTTATATTTTTTGTTTTGGTTCTAAAACTGCATCACCGATCATCCAATCAGAAAAGAGACCATTGTTTTGATTTAGACTGCAGTACCGTTTTCTAACCAGTGTGAGCGCATTTACCTTTAGATACTTTTTTTTCCAAATGTTAATTTTTAGTCCCATCGCAAATCTCCCCTGTACCACTAAAAATAGCCAGAAGACCAGTGGCACTTGGACCAATAATATTATCAAATATCAGTATCAGTAGCTGTATGAGTAAGTAGGCTAGCAAATACCAAAGGCTGGGAAGTCAAAGTTCCATTAATTTTGGAATATCATAAAAGTACACGAAACGAAATAATGCATGGAGATGAAAAAGTTCAGCATTATCTTTGAATAGCATTAGCAGCCAAACCAAAAGCATGGCAGCTCTGCTAAAGCTCTGTGGGGCTGTGGACCGGTGCATGTAGCCACACGCCGCACTCACCAAGCCTACGTTAAAGAGATTGCAGCTGAGTTGGAAAAAGATGACATAACATCAATCACTTTTAATAATTTAAGCAACAACGTGCCTCTCTGCATTATTTTATGATATACTACAGCTTGATCCAGTTTGTGCATGTCTTCATATCAGCTGCTGGAAACTCCTCCTCCTTGTGCCAAATGCTTCCTGGAAACTACCTCCACTCTGCATTAATATACAGTTTAATGTTTTAGAAAAGAGACAGGGCGGCCTTACTCTGGTATCCCATGTGAACCATTGTCTGAACTCCATTGGCTAGCTTAGATTTTAGAACACAATTTGGCCCCATAGATCAATCTACTACAATAACTATCTGAATTATTTATTTGGAAACTTAAGATTGTTAGCTTTTTCAGTGCATTTCTCTCTGTTTTTGCCACCAAATGTTTGCATCTATATGATTATCTAAATTCTGCATAATATCAGTGCAATTTTATGATAGCAAAGCGGATCAAATATTGTAGTATATAGAAAATATCCTCTACTGCCGCCAGACTTGTTACAACCACTTACATGCATTAGATTAAAAGCGGTGCAAAAGTGTAGAGGTATAGCCCTACACCTGTTAAAGACACCATAGATAAGAAAACAGTGTTTAAGTGAAGTGAACATGGGGCTACATTACACCAAAATACCTCTCTCCCTGTCCGACCTGTGAAGCAGTCAGGTAAAAACTGACAGATACTCATCTTTGAGAAAGTCGAGTGAAAACCCCAAAGGTTTTTAGTGAAATCTGACGAGTTCAGATAAGACTCGGTACAATGGGAACACACAGCCCTCAGCTATGGGAGCAGCCAGCGACTGTCCCGTATACAGACACATGGAGCGCAGTGTTGTGGCTACCTCAGTGTGTCAGACCAGTGCATCTCAGGAGACTTATCAGGACGGACTACTGTTTCAAGTCCGAGGTCTTGAGAAACATTCCTGGGCTCTCTCTGTCCCAAATGAGAGCACCTGGACATGGACATGGGCCAAGACAGGGCAGCCCTAAAGTGCACAGAGTTAAGTTTAAGAATAACATTGGATTACTGCATTTTACTGTCTAAGCAGGCAGTCTCAACCTGATCACATGACAAGAAAACTAAAGCTTGTGCTAGCAAATATCTTTAGTCCAAGCTAAACATTATAAACGCGCTGCTTTGTTAACTATATGCAGCTACCAATTGCCACCTGATTTATTTAGCTCATCACAGTAATAAAAAAAAGCATATTTACTTGGGTTAAGTAGCTATATGCTCATAATGTATAATAATATATGTTAGATAAAATAGGACACTGTGTATTGCCCATAAAAATGATAACAGAATCTGGTAGAGGGAATGTCTAGTGCATTATCAAAGACCACGAAGAAGAAGAAAAAGGAAAATGTTGGAGGACCAACACATAAATATTCTAAAGGTTTTTGACTTCAGGTAAAAAAACAGAAACAAAGGCAAATTCAACTTTTTAGCATAGACGAACTGGTCACAATTTGCATAGGGTAAAATCAATCTTTCTCAATCTTTTTGTCTTATTGATCTGTTGTGAAGGCAGGAGTGCATCAGTGCATTCTAATTAGTCTAAGAAGGAAAAAATCATTAAAGTTAATGGGAAGATACGGTGAGGCATCCAAGAGACGGAAGTAAAACTGCCATCGACAGGGCTAGGTCAGAAACAGTAACAAAATGACTTACTAAAAACAGTATAGGGAAGATTTTAGAAATAAGTGTGTAATTGTTGAGCCTAAAAAGAGAAGAGGTTTGCCTGTTTCTTGGCCAATATCTATAGAAAACTCTGATGTAAGCCAGCCTAAGCATAAGCAGTTACATCTCTCTGAGTAACTTGTCCAATGCAAGGGCAGCAGACATTACTGCTGCAGAGGAAAGCTATACTCGACACCTGTGGATTTTGAATGGGAGTAAGTTTTACAGGACGGCCAGTCACAGTCTTGTCCTTTACTGCTTGTTATTGTGCTCTGAGCCTCCAATCCCCTCAGGCCTTCCTCCTCCAAAGAGTCCGGGGTCAAAGGTCAGGACATCAGCAGTAATGGTTACCTAACACTTGACATCAGGGCGAACTAATGAAAAAAGGGGGATTGCCACGTTTTTTGAAGTGCAAGTGTGCACCTATAGGCCTAATTGTGCATGAATTTGTGTTGAGTCCAATTATCAAGCTCCCACTGGGACAGTGATTCGGTCAGTGGGACATCAGCTGTTACTGTCGGACGCTGCAGAGGTGAATGTGGAGTTAATGAAAGGGTTAGGGTCAGACACAGCCACCTGAGATCCGCTGTGGGTCGTCTTTTACGGTTGTAAAATGGACACTTGAAGGAGGACAGAACAGCTTTTGTACCAGACAATGGAAGGGCTGCAAGACTGTCTGATGATTAAGAAAGGGAAGTACTAACTACTACAAACTACTGCCAGCTACTACTAGAAGCAATTATTCAAATACCTATACATTTAGTTGAGTAACTTTTGGATGTAGAATGGATGTAGTCTCTGCAAACATCTCAAATAATTTTTTTCTTTAAGTAATATTTCAAAATGAGTCATTACTTTTTGGTTTTGTGGTTAGTTCATGTATAAGAGGAAAAAGAACATGAAAAAGACATTAGAAAGCCAGAGAGGAGGTGGCGAAATAGTCTGTCAATAGGTGACTGGTTGGCTGGTTATTCTGTACGAGATTGATCCTGCCTGTCCCATAGCTGATTAATGTCACGGCTCTCCTCAGCGCGTGTGTGGAAGAATGTGCCTTTGTGGCTGCCCGTTTAGGTGTGAATTTTGAAGTGTTTGCATATGTCTAATCTTTAACTTTTAAGAACAAAGTCTGCTTCTGTAGTAAGGAAACAGCAACAAATTCTTCAGGCATGACCTTCAGGTAAAACTGCACAAAACCACCTACACAGAATGCAAACTTAGACCTCTCTCATAGTTAGTGATGCATACTGTACATTAGCAAATATACAACTATATTCTGGATTACAGAGGGTCTAAACTGATTTGATTGTTGGACAGAATTTCATTCCCATTAGACATTATCTACAACCTACTAATACAACCTTTATGGAGCAGATATCTAATAAAATCTATTTTACCAACACTATTTTTTTTTCTATTATTAGGCGATAAACAGCGGTGGAACAAGTATTAAAAATCTGTACTCAAGTCAAAATATTAATGCTACAAGTAGAAATATAAAGTACTCAACATAATTATCACTTTAGTAAGAGTAAAAAATATTGATTGTACATTTGTGTTTTGAAGGTATTCTTACTACTACACAGCAAATTCTACAACTACTACTGCTAGTACCACAACTACTACTACTACTACTATGCAAACATGTATTGAACGTCTGACCTTCTGGTTGTGAGGTAAGTGTATCTAGTCCCTATTACAAAATTTACACAAGTACAAGTAAAAATATGTTGTAGAATATGTACAGAGTTACTTTTAAGCTAATCCAAATAAGCAGAACTTGGAAGCTATATTCAATCTGTGACCCACTTTTGGGCCCCTTCCCACCATTTGAGAAACACTGGTCTATTAGAGGGAACTAAGCTGTGTCTACATGCTGGCAGTGCAGGTATGTAGTCCTCTATGTGGCAGAGAGAAAACCCACATATCACCAACAACAAAAAGAGCTTGGTTATAAGGGTGCCCTCCTAATGGCACATTTTATTACCTCAACCAACCACTTACAAACAATTAATTTATTAGCACAAAAGCAGCTCAACCGGATCCTGCCGAGAGCCGGGAGCAAACAGCTCAGCGTCAACACCAACTGAAACCAGCCTTAGATCTATATGTAGTACCATAAATGAAGTAAACATACAGTATATGCGTTCATGTTGTGACTTATTACAGTGATTCTCAGCTGATGTCGTAGGTTTTTCCCTTATAATTTTGTTAGGAACCATTTTTAACATATTTACTCTTCTCAACAACTTAACCTTACCTTGTCAAAACATAGCAAAACATTAAAACTACTTTACAGTTTTCAACAATTTTGCTCCATGGGTCACTCAGAACATCCCCAAGAACATGCCAGGTTTTTGGATCCCAACTCAGAGAATGGAGGAACCACTACTGTGTACAACATTATTGGTTTATCAAAGATTTTCCTTACCATTTTGTTGGGACACACTTTCTACATATTTCAGGGTTTCTGCACGGCTCAACGAGTTGAACTTAAGACTTTTTTAGACATTTTTAGGACCATTGTTAAAGAAAATTAAGACCTCTTTCAGAAGCCCGCAGTGCACAAAAAGCTGACTCATAATTGTGGCCGGGTCATTTAATTGTGACTATTAATAATGAGTGCCGCAAAGGATTTTGTTCTTGGTGGGGAAAAAAACTTCAGCTCTCCTATCAGTGAAGGCAATATGCCTTTGAGGATTTAAGTGGGCATTTTAGACATATTTAGGACCTGTCTAAACATATTTAAGACCTAGTACGCTGCATCTCTGCAAATTTAAGACTTTTTAAGGCCTCAAACTCAGGCCAAGACTTTTTTAGACTTTTTAAAGACCCAGCAGAAACTTTACATTTTACATTCTAGTCTACAAAATTGTTATCTTAACCTAATGAAAAAGTCTCAAATAATATAGCAAAACACTCAGACTATATTTTTCCGCAGTGTTTTCCACTCCAGAACGTCACAAGAACAGGCCAACAGCCCTTTTTTTTTGTTTTTTTTTTAGATCCTGGTTCAGGAGTTTGTCATCTGTACAAAACATACATTTTTTCTCATCAATATGTTAGGGTCCACTTATAACATAATTACTATCTTTTTTACAACTTTACCACCTTAATCTCATTTTAACAAGAATAGTATTGTCTAAAGAGCAAAATAAAACAACTTTCTGGTAATGAAAAAACTAAAAGCAACTTGCAAAGATGTGCCCACAATCCATTTTTTACCCTTGAAAATGCAGGATATCCTACAGTATACAAATGCCAAGCGGAATGGAAAGAAATAGGTAGAAAAATGCCTCTTACCTGTAACAGAGATGGTCATAGGTGCTTCCAGTGCTCTGTCATTGTCCAAGTTCCGACTCAGCCTCAAATCCCCAGTGTGTTCATTCAGTATCAGTAGATTAAGTTCATTTCCAGATATAAACTTGTATTTAAGTTTATCCGAAACATCCGGGTCGTGAGCGGGCACCTTCCCGATAATCCCAGTCGGAAAACTGTTGGATTTGTTGGTGACGTAGTTGTTGAAAATGATCTCAAAATCTTGCAGTTGTGGTGCATTGTCATTCATGTCAATCAAGCATATGTGCACAGTGGCACGGCTAACCAAAGGGGCCGAGGTGGCTTGTACTACAATGACATACTCCGTTTTGGTCTCATAATCCAAATCTATGAGCGCAGTAAGATCACCGTTGAATATGTCCAATTGGAACACTTCTGGAAAATTGCCTTCAACAATTTGGTACATGATCTGAGCATTTGTGCCTTCATCCGGATCGGTAGCACTGATTCGAGCCACCACTGACCCGACCGGACTATTCTCCTCGACTCTAATAAACAGCTCGTCTTTTTCAAAAACTGGTGCATTGTCGTTAATATCTTTGACTATAATGTGGATATTTACAGCTGTTTTAAGAGGAGGTATCCCTTTGTCCACTGCGAATGCTTTGAGATTATAGACCGGGACATTTTCACGGTCAAGTTTACGCAATGTCCGGATAATCCCAGTGGACACTTCAATATGGAAATCGCCATCTCCGTCGTCTCCTCCTGCAAAAGTATAGGTCACTCTGCCGTTTGAACCAGAGTCTCGATCCGAAGCCGAAATTTGGAGGACGCTAGTGTAGACGGGCGCATCTTCGAAAACGCTCCCCTGGTACATGTCTCTAATAAATTGAGGCTCATTATCGTTAGCATCAAGAATGATAATATCTACATGTGTGATGCCAGACTTCTGCGGGATGCCGTTGTCCTTGGCGATTATAGCTAACGTATAAGATGCTTGGTCTTCGTAATCAATTTCCATTTGCGTTGTGATTGCGCCTGTATCCGGATCTAGCTTAAACTGCGGAACATTATCATCCATCATGTAAGTAATGCGAGCATTTTCGCCAGTATCCTCATCTGTCGCGCTAATTACCACAACTGTAGTACCAATTGGTTTCTCTTCGCTAAGCATCACTTGGTAGTTAGCGCTTTGAAATATCGGCGCATGCGTGTTAGCATCTGTTACATTGATATAAACTTGTGTCGTATCATAGCGGGTACCATCGCTAGCTGTGACTGTTAGCACATATTGTCGTTCTTGTTTGTAGTCCAATGGCAACGCTAATGTTATGAGACCACCGCCGCTTTGGCTAGTGATAGCAAATCTGTTTCTTGTGTTGCCGCTGGAGATCTGATAAGTCACAACACTATTAACATCTCGGTCTATAGCCGTCACCGTCAACACGCTTGTACCAACAACTGCATCTTCATTGATCTTTTGCGTATAAACCTCTTCAGTAAACGTGGGTACATTGTCGTTTACATCCAGCACTGTGATGGTAATGCTAGCTGAAGAGGACATAGATGGTACGCCATGGTCTCTAGCTTGAACCCCAAATGTATAAAACTCGGTCGTCTCTCTATCTAGCTCCTCACACACCGTTATCCAACCTGTGCTGTTATTAATTGTAAAGGGAAATCCAGGAGTTGTGCCTGTTAACGTATACTCCAAGCGAGCATTTTCACCTGAATCTGCATCATTAGCTTGAATATGTATAACAGAGTAACCAATAGCAACATTTTCCAATACACTCGCTTGGAATGGGGTGCTAACAAACATCGGCGCATTGTCGTTTACATCCACTACTTGGATAACAACCATCCCCGTGCCATTTATAAGAGGAGGCCTGCCACCATCTTGGGCCTTAATCCGCAAATTATACTCCCTGTTGGTCTCATAGTCCAAAGGGTTGATGACGTCAATGACACCAGTGGGAGAATGGATGTAAAATTGTCCCCTGATGTTGCCGCTAATGATGCTATAGTGGACTTTGGCATTGTTTCCCTCATCTTTATCTGTAGCTTCAACTTGGATAATTTTGGTGTTGACTCCGACATTTTCCGGGACCTGAACGACATATCTCTTTTCACTAAATTGTGGGTAATTGTCATTCTCGTCTTCAATATTAATGTGAACCGTGGCAGTGGCTGTGAGTGGCTTTGGGTCTTTGCCCTGGTCATTAGCTTCAACAATAAGTGTATACTGGGCTCTGGTCTCCCTGTCTGGCCTCTCTCGGATCCTCACCAAGCCATTTCGGGGATCGATTTCAAAAACAGAGTTAACTTCATCCTCATTAACAATTTTGTAGATCATGTTGGCGTTAGATGGAGCGTCCCCATCAGTGGCCCGGACTGTCATAACTTCAAAACCGACTTCTACATTCTCCCTTATGCTAACTCGATATTCGGTTTGCTCAAAAATCGGACTGTGATCATTGGTATCGCTAACTGTAACTGTGAGGAAAGATGTGACTGATCTTTTGGGTGTGCCATTGTCACTGACGGTAACTTTGAAAACATGTGTGTCTTTGAATTCCCGGTCCAGAGCCTGAAGCGTGGATATGCTGCCAGTTTGGGAGTCAATGGTGAAATAGTCGTTGGACCTGCTGTCAAACAAGGCCTCCATGGTGTACTCCAGCCTCCCCGCCTCTCCATCATCAGGGTCAGTTGCTTTCAGCGTGATCACCCGTGTCCCAGCGGGCTCGTTCTCGGGCACAGACACCTGATAGCTGGGCAGCTGGAACTGGGGAGCTGCGTTTACTTGACGCTTTCCTCTGCGAAACAACTTGACAGACTTTCCCTGGACGGTTTCTGGCAAATATCCATCAGACACAAGCGTCAAACTGAGCAGCACAGAGAGCCTGCCTCCTGGATGACTGTGGAGAGCGCAGTGCACGTTTACTTCTCCGCGCTCCAGACACAAGTCACTGGCTAAGAACAAACTCCCGTGTCTAAACACAGCGGCCAAGTCTTTTTCAACGCAGAGAGAATCAGAGAAGTCTATACTGTGCGTAAAAGTGGGCAAAAGTTCTGTTACATTCAGAAGCAGTTTACCTGTGTGCAAGCAGGAAGTTGGCTCCAGTCTGGAGAGGTGTTTAATGCTAACTTCGTGCTTACCTGACGCACTCTTTCTTTTGTATTTAATAAAACAGTCCTGTCCGTGGACAAACACGTTAAAACGTGTCATAATATTGTCTTCAGATGTCAAGGAACCTGCCGTAAAGAAGACAGGCGCAGGGTTTCTCAGCATGGACGCACACTGGACGCTGTGAGACAAGCGGACAACCCCGTCGTATTTTCCAATTTGGAAAAAGTTGTGAAGAAATGCAGGCGTTGAAGTCCTGTCCAGTTTGTACGTCCATCCCGGACCCAGCGACAAGTTTGCCAAAATAGTCCCAGGCAGTAAAGTGTCCGAAAGGTGTATTTCCAAAGCGAGCGGCGCGCTGAACAGGGCACAAAACCATATCCAATACATCGATAGTTCCATGCTTGTAAACCAACACAATCCCATTCAATTTGAAGTAAAGTCATCCGAAAGAGCGTTAACTCTCTCTCTCCCAACAAAGCGCTTTATTTTTGTCCCTCATGGTAAAGTTTTAAAGTGGGAAAAGTCTCTGAGTATCCATAGTGTCAGTGTATCCAGTGCGCAGCGGCGGCGTTCACACACTCTAAGTTTAAAATGAGTACAAAATGGCTCCGTGGCTCTCCTCCTCCTCCTGCTCTCCTCCTCAGAGGCTGATTACCATAAACCTGCTGGGTCCCCCCCTGGGACGCTTTCGCAGGGGGCAGTTTTTTTCTCATGGAGATTTAGGAAGTGGTCCTGACCGGGTGACCAATGCGCACAGGTCTATTGTTATTGAAATAGAGTGAGAGTGAGTAAGATTCCTAATGCACGTTTGAGTCACGCTCCCTTTTAACTCTTGTGTGCTAATGTTGTGGTAAACAATGTCAATGCAAGTGTCAAAGCTGAAACAACAACGATAGGCAGCTTTGTCATTTTTTAAATAACATTGTTCAGAACCCACATGGTACAACTTTGACGAGCAGCCAATTCATTTTATGAATCAAAATAGCAATGCCATAGTGTGTATTCATATTTATACGCCTTGTCTCCAATACTAACCTATATTAGATGCACTAATCCGCATCTCATTGGGTTTTGCAGTGTATTATTATGCATGACCTAGTTATTATTCAGCGTACCTTATAAATGGGACAGTACGTTAAATTACACATTTTTAAAAATATCTATCTTGATAAGACAAGTCAACAGTATTCCTGCAGCTTTTCACTAGGCTAACTTTTCAGCGTGTTTTTAGATCGAGGTGTGCCACAAGTTGCCAACTAACCCACGCGACACAGACATCTCCCCGTGGTCTTGTCGCGCCTCCTCGTGGATCCTAGCTGTACAACCTTCACTTATAACCCAATAAAAGTTAGCCTTACGGTGTAATTCTCATCTTGTTTAGAAGATGGTCTAATAAGATGAACACGTAGTTTACAAAAAGGCGCATAGCATGTTTATTTATGTCTCTTTATATATGTTATTAATATATGAGTGATCAGATCAAAAGGAGCTTTTTAAACCCAACTTAAATAAAAATAAGACACAAATTCAAATTTCCTTTTAAAGGTCTTTATAAATATATGCATGTCATAAAACATTTAAAATATAAATAAAAAATTAAATCAACATACACATAAAGAAGGCAAGGACATTACAATCTATCAAGTTACTCACTCTCAAGTACGAAGGCAGAGAACATCATGGTGAATGACTGAGATTGTTTCCCTTAGTTTAAATGAAATAAAAAAGTCAAAGATAACATTACTCATGTTTTACAAAAAAGTCACACTGTTCTAAATTTTCCATCAACGTACATGTTTCCCTTTGTCTTGTGAAAAATAAAAGTTGCAGCTTGCAGTAAAAGCCCTTCTTTTTGTAGCAACCTTAATGTAGTCCCAGCACAAAAGAAATATTTACTTCACAAAAATATTCTTCAATGCGTTTCTTAAAAAGGTTATGGCATTATAAAAGGGAGCTCCAGTCTTTGGTGCAGACATATGAAAGTAATGCATCAGACAGACTGTCCTGGAGCCATCTCTTATTTGGGATATTGATGCACTTACTGCACCATCCTCGGCTCCACTGGCCTCAGGCGGGACGCTCTGTCTGAGACACTGTTTATTTTTATGAACCGTACTAATGTAGCCCACACAATGCACCTCAGAGGCTGCCGGGACGTTTCACCTCAGCTGACAGGCTCCAGACTGGGGTCTTTGAGCCGTGTAGCCGCTAACAACCTCTCACGACCACGCTGCAGTGTGAACTGACTCGGCCCCAACTGTAGGATCTTCCCACTGCCCAGGCACTCGTCACCTCTGTACAACACTGCAAACTGGGAGAGGGAAAATGTAATTATGCAAACAGGAAAAAGTTAAATGATAGAGATTATATAAGTCTTTAAAGCTTATTTGTTATGGTTTACCTGTCCTGGTGTAAGAGCCCTGACTGGTTCAGACAGCGAGATCCACACAGTGCCATCCATGTTCAGAGTCACAGTACATCGAACTGGGGGAGTTAGAAAAAAGGAAAAACAATGTTTTGCAGCATTTGGTTTAGATTCAGTGTAATATTAATGCACAGTGCACTTAAGTAAAATTCTTACTGAGTGGCATCTGATGAATAAAGCGGAACTGACACTCCATCATCTGAGTCTGAGCCAGCTCTCGAGGCGGCTCCATGGTGATCCAGTGGAAACGGTCGGTCTTTAATGTGTCACGAAAAAGAGCAGGATGATTTGTGGTTGGAGCCTGACCAAAATAGAAACACAACAAAATAGTACAATACAATGACATTTCATCTTGATTCTGAATAAAGTTAAACATTAATGGATTTAATACTAATATAAACTTCATACACGCTTAATTAAACTAAAGTTGATTTTCTCACCACCAGCACATCTCCTGTAGTTATGTCTTTGTCCACAACAAACCAGGGGTCCCTCTGTCCTCCTATCCTCGCTCTCTGCCCCAGTGTCAGAGTGAACCAGCCTAAGTGCAGAGAAAAGTGCTGTGTTTGGTCTTCTTAAAATGTCATTGAATGCATCCACGACACAAACCTTTATGTATCCCTTTTACAGTGCCATCTTCAATGGAGACAAAGTTCCCTGGTTTAGGTTCAAGATACTGCAAACAAAAAGTAATGTTATACCATAATCATGAACTTTTACTTTGAAGTACTGCCAATGCTAGGGCAGTGGTCAGGCCCTTTAGAATTTCTCCCACCTCTAAAATAAAGTTTTCAAAGTTCCTCTCTCCAATAAAGCAGATCCCCATACTCTGAATGAAGATGACATAATTAGCTTGGCAGTGAATGATTTTTAGTACAATGCTACTTAAGAATACAAAAAATTATTACAATTAATTGCATTACCTCTTTTTATTTAATACATGGTGGAGACCCGCTTCAGCAGCAATTTTTCGGACAAAATCTTTGGTGAGCCCAGCCAGTGGGAATAGGGTGTGTCTGAGAGCATCTTGCGGGATTTGACTGAGAAAGAATGTTTGGTCTTTGAAAAGATCTGCTCCTTGGTGCAACCTAACAGCTGGGCAGGACATGAGAGCTTTAATAATCTGCAATTTCAGCCTTGAAATTGTAATAATGAGTAGTGGATAGGCATCCTTACGATTTCTGATCTCAAATCTATCTCTGAAAAGCTTGGTTGGTGGGCTAGTGTACATCTGTTGAAAAACCTCTTCATCTTCTTGTGAGGTTCTTGCATAGTGGCCTGTTGCCATGGCATCAGCACCTAGCACAAGCAAGTAACTGTTATGGCTGCCAATCATTCGGATTTCATTATGATTTCTAATTTGTTGTATTAATGTCTTTCACTACTAGAGCTAGTTACAAAGTACTTATTAAACCTAACAGTACAACTGCAAGTACAACTCCCAATGCAGCCAGTACATACCCAAAGTGTCTATGGCATATTTGTGGAAATGCTTAAACTTGATGTGTTTGTTGCACATTATGTCTGGATTTGGAGTTCTGCCTTTCTGGTATTCTTTCAACAGATTTCTGAAAGAAAAACAACAACCGTGTCAATTCCACTAGAAGTGGAATTTGCTTGTATATAACAAAATTTGTGTGAATAAGTGCATAAATATAACTGTGTATGAAAACATGTTTATGAAAACTGGTTTAGGTGATGATGAGCATTTTTCCTTTATTGTTGCCTTGCACATATTGCACATATATATATATATACACAGTATATATATATATATATATATACAGTATATATATATATATACACAGTATATATATATATATATATATACAGTATATATATATATATACAGTATATATATATATATATATATATATATATATATACAGTATATATATATATATATATATATATATATATATATATATATATATATATATATTTATTTATTTATTTATTTATTTATTTTTTGCATTTTTATACATGTAAAGTGACTGACATAAACCTTTCAATGATCCATTTAAATTCCAGGTTGTAAGGCAACAATAAAGGAAAAATGCTAAGGGGGTATATACTTTTGCTTGCCACTGTAGTATCCCTTTAATAGTACCTTTCTTTATTTTACACTATTTCATTAACATCTCTGTTTTCTTTAATAAGTCTCAATGTAGATGTTAATGAAATAGTGTAAAAATATCAGCTAAAGAAAGGTACTATTAAAGGGATACTACAGTGGCAAGCAAAAGTATATACCCTCTTAGCATTTTTCCTTTATAGTATATTATTATACGTACGTAAAAACCTCATGCCAATACTCTTTGACATAGGACACTTGATGAAAGGGGATGTCTAGAGTCTGACACACTTTGTAGGCGTCCTCACAGTCCTTCTCTGAGGTACATACCCCAGACTCATCTAGAGAGTCCCAGTTCTTCATGAACACTCCTGTCACGCTATAACCTTTGGGTATAATAGTACCAAAAGTCAGAATAATATACACCTCATTATTTATTTGAATTATGCACAAGATAATCAACTGATGGTGAATGTTTCAGTGCTGTCCTCACCTCGTCTCTTCAATAACAGCGCGGCCACAGAACTGTCAACGCCTCCTGACATGGCACACACAACGTGCCTTATAAATCCCATATTTGCGACCTACAAAATCTGTCTATCGCTTCTTTTTAAAAGTGTTTTAATATGTTTTTTTTTCTGGCGCTAGCATTAAGGCGCCATCTTTGCGGTCCGTGGGTTAAAAATGTCCGTCTGGAAACGAGTCTCCAACGGGAACGGTTTCGTTTATGGAAGCCTTTAAAGCGGTGACACACAACAACCAACGAGGAGCTGTCATCTGTAGTAAAGTGACAAATCAGAAAATTACAAGGTTTGTTGTAAATCACCGTTTGAAACTGTTTTGTTAAACTAACATTTGCCTTTTACAAAATATGTCTGCTTATGTGAGATTAGACGCTTATTGACATTGCAGGAGGTAAGTATGAGCTGCACATTGCCAGATCAAAGGTCCTGCTGGGGTTTATTCTACTCAGAAACAGCAAAAATATTGGTTTGATTTTAGTTACAACAATGATCTCAGAACTGTATAACACTGTAACAGTCATAGGTAAATTTGGTATAGTAAATTAATTCTCATAAATTATTATTATTTTATAAAAGTTAATTAAGAAACATTGCTTTCACAACTGTCACGCAATATTACATATTGACATATTTATTAAAGAACTGTAATGTTATATAAAGCAGTAAATGTACTTTCTTAAGCTTAGAAGGCTTTTATATATATAATGTAGAGATAAATAGGGAATAGATGCATAATGCATATGTAATACTGTCTGGAAATTGTAATAAGCTTCATCAAATCCATGTTTGTTTGTTTGTTTGTTTGTTTTTGTTTGTTTTTTATACAGATGAGTGAAGTATCGGCAGACACAGTGACCCTGGAGCTCCTAAAAGAGGCCTGGGAGGTGGTGAGGAGCAGCCCACTTGGTGTCATCAAAACTCCCATGATACCCTGGTGCCAGACCACTCTGCCTCTCAGCATCAGCTGTGATATCCACATCAAACTTGAAAACATGCAAAGAACTGGTCAGTTTAAGCATTTTACTCACACTGCATTATTTGTACATGTACTGTATTAAATATGTACATGTTTTTGCAGGGTCTTTTAAAATCAGAGGAGTGGCCCACCAGTTTGCGAAGAGACCGAAGGGTGGTCATTTTGTCACAATGTCTGCTGGGAACTATGGGAAGTCTTTTGCATATGCCTCAAAACACTATAGGTCAAAGGGGAAAGTGGTGATGCCCGAGAGAGCCCCCGTGTCAAGATCCGTCCTCATACAGGTCAGAATTTCTCTGATTCATTGAGTGATAAAAAGTTTGATTAGTTAAAGTTAAATTTTGATTAGCAGTTCAGGTGGGGTGTTTTTGGTGACGTTTTATGGCGCAAGTGCACACTGTAATTCCACATCTCAGTCCTTGTGTTAGCATGTGAACAGCTATGATGTTGTTATCTGGGGCAGCTGTTGTCTATGAACAAAAATGTAAAATTTGAGTTTTAGTGCTATGCGGTATAAACTACAGGATTTTACACAATGCACAGTTGTCATTTTTTAGTTACTTCACTAAGATTCTTTTTTGTGTCCCTCTGTAGAGTCATTTGTCACCTTTTGTACTTTTTTTTTCCAATTTGTGTTTTTTTCTCAGTTAATTTACTATGCACTCTAAATGGTGGTTTTCTTATAATATTTATTTTTCAGAGCTTTGGAGTGGAAGTAGAGAGAGTACCTACCTCCTGTCTGATGAATGTGGTGAACCGCTGTGTTAAGGAGGAAAACGCGAGTTTTCTGCATTCATTCGACGATCTTGATCTCATAGCAGGACATGCAAGGTACCCGATTTTAAATTATACAATACATACATACTCAATTAACAACATAATCTTGGTGTTGCTTCTACTATTGTATCTCTCTCCTCAGTCTTGGACTGGAGGTGCTGGAGGTGCTGCCTGATCCTGATGTGGTGGTGGTATGCTGCGGTGGAGGGGGGCTGCTGGCCGGTGTATCTGCTGCCATCAAACTGTCTGGGTGTAAAAAGACTAGGATCTACGGTGTGGAGCCACAGGGAGGTCAGGAATAACATATTTCTGCTATTACATAGACAGTGTGTGCAATTTTATTATTCCCAAGAATGTCACTTGAGTTTGTTTTCATGTTATTTTAGCATGCACCATGTACCAAAGCTTTATTGAGAACAAGCCAGTGGGTATGGATGCTAAGAGCGTAGCATCAGGACTTGCACCACCTTTTGCAGGTAAGGGATTATGATGTGGATGTAGAAGCCACTAGATTTCCAGATCTGAGGCAATCACATAGTAATGCTGTTTACTGAAACTATTTGAATTTATAAATAAGCTTTTTCTACTTTTCTCTACATGTAACCAGTGGTATGTGGTCTGATCTAAAACATCACAGACATGCAACATTCTGTTATGTTCAGTTGAAATTAAAGATATTCAGTTACTAACATCTCTACTAAGCCCGGGTTATCTTAATTGATTTGCCCCTGTGAAAAACTTAATGTTGCATGAATAGGTTATGATAATAAATTAAATTGTACATTTCTCTTTATTTAAGGCAAGCTGCCGTTTGAGCTATGCCAGCGTTATGTGGAGAGTGTGGTCCTGGTGAGTGATGAGGAGATCAAATCGGCCGTGTCCACTCTGTACAGAGCTGGGCTGGTGGTGGAGCCCTCAGGTTCTGCTGGCTTCGCTGCTATTGTTAATAATAAAATCCCTGATCTGAAGGGAAAGAAAGTGGTCTGCATCCTCACTGGAGGCAACATTGGGAAAGATGAGCTCACAAACTTCCCAGACTGAGAGTAGACACACATGTAGAGACTGTATTATTGTAGAAAGATTGACTGTTATCATGAAATCTACTGTAGACAATTTGATGAATATAATGTTACTAATACATTCAAGTTCACTCTTGTATGTGCTTCAGTTATTACTCAGCCTTTGAATTAAATTATTTAGCACTAGAACAGTTCAAAGACATAAAAGGTATAGATGCAGACACCAAGTACAAAATGAAGCAAATGAAACAATTTTGAAAAAGCTTGTTTTAAGCCATAGGTCAAAACCATTTACTTCAATATTTACTTTAAACAATATGTGTATGTAAAAATAGTCTTGTGATCTTGGTGCTACATAACATCCTTAATGGCCATTCTGCAAACAACTCCATCCAGTAGTGTCCCAATCTTCTCTTCCTGTGGAGTGATTTTGAAGAACTGAAACACAAAATCTAGAGTTAATGATAGAAATAATGATAGAATAATATTGAAAATAACAGAATAGTTAACATGAGGTAATGAACTGGCATTGCTTAGATTTACAACCCATCTTATCTAAACATAGACTAGAATATTTGCATGTTTTGTGTGTGGCACACCTTTTTGATTTTAGCAGTGTCTGACAGAGAAGAGACATCTTCTACTGGGACCTGGCGTCCATCTACGCTGTTCCTGATGTCTGACAATGGTGGAGGCTCGTTCTGGTTGTGAACTAAAACCACCAAAACTGAGTCGTTTCCGTCTGAGATACCAAACCTTTTAAAGGCTTCTGAGATCTTTGTTAGAGGAGACATTTTATTAAGAACATTGGGCTGTGTTGTTATAATAATTTAAGTTTGGCTTACTTACATTGTTGGTAGGGGAAAGGTTAAAAATAATCTCTGAAAACAGACTTCTTGTCTTCATTTTACCAGTCTTCTGTAAGTGCACTGCTTTGTTGGCTGCTACTAACACTTGGAAAGAGCTCACCAACTGTAAAGGAAGAATATTGTTTTAAGATTATTCTTGTATTTTAGAAAATATGTAAATACAATGGCTGTACCTGTGAATCTGCTATATCTAAAGAAGTCAGTAACTCTAGGTTTAACATACAATGGGTATACCTTAAACAAATATTGACTAATAAGCAGCAATAACAGTGCAACTACATTTTAGACTAATAAATAGTGAGATGAATAGTGATGTAAAAAAACATTGCACAATAATTTTAATTAACTTATATTCTAGACAACAAAAACTGACAGTTAACTTTGCAGAGTATTTTAAAAAGACAGAAATGTTCCCGTGTCTTACCATGGTAGCGTTAATCAAGGCACCGTTGAATTTACCGTCGACGGCACTTTGCCTCAGCTCTGCGGCGTTTTTAACATCTCTGAACAGCATCTGAGTCACTCTGTGGTCGGAGTAAAGTTCCAGTTCTTGTGTTAAATGCATATTTAACAGATTTAGAGAGTAAACAACAGGTTTTAGTGCAGCTCTACTCTTCACGTGAACGTCAACGGAGGGGGAACCATAACACGGTGACACTCCTCGAACTAAGACAAAAATATAAACCAAGTAGTAATGTGTTCAAATGTGATTAAATTTATGTTTATCTTGCCTAGTAAAACTATACTATCCTATATATTTGAAAGATGTGTATTTAGACGATTGATTGAATATAGGAACTTTTGTAGCTACGTGTTGTTCGGCGCAGAGCGTTTTAGCACAGCGCACCGCCAGCTGTCAAAAATCAAACTCTTCCGCTCAATACCTGCGTTTCCCTCCAAATATAAAAACAAAGCGACGTCTTATTGACCACCAAACCAGATCGTAATGCGTTTTAAACTCCATCAAAGCTAGTTTTAGTTTGCGTTTCACATCGGACTGCGGGATATTCAGTAAAACATCATGGAGAAATTTGAAGGCTACATCTTCACAGCTCTGTGCAGCACCAACTTTTTCATCTCCTGCCTCGTCTTCTCCAGAGTGACCCGGGAGCAAAGAGAGCCTTACATGGACGAGATTTTTCACGTCCCACAAGCTCAGAAATACTGCCAGGGGAAATTCAACGAGGTACATTTCGTGCTTTCTGAATATTTGTCTAGAAATTAAATGAATTCATTGTTGGCTATGGGATTAGCAAACAAACAACTACGCACTTAATGATGCCCCAGCTCGTACAGCCTCTGTTAAGCTGAAAATCCGACATAGGAGCGTATTAGTGAAGATTTTACACTTTTATTGTTTTGTTTGCTTGTTTTCTATGCAGCTTCTCCGGCAGTACTGTGGTTCCCAACATGTTTTTGTCCTGTTAACCCTCTGTGCTTTTTGTTACACCAGAAGTACTCCCTCCAGTGTACTGTAATGGCCATATAAAATGTTTGATTACAAAGTATTAAATGGAAATAATTGTAATGTCTGTCTGTATTAGTGCAGGGATTTTTAGACTCATTTTATGGTAAATATACATTTTCTCTCTCTTTCTTTTAACTACAACTAAAATTACAACAAAAATTTAAAGATAAAAAAAAAGATAATAAACTCACTTCTATCACATTTATTTAACACACGACAGAAATTTACATGTGTTGATTATCTGGAAATTAATCATAAAATAATTCCACTACCCCCTGTAATGTGCTCGCGTACCCCTGGTTGGGAAACACTGCTGTAGTCAATGTAGTGCATCGTCTGAATGGGTTGACTACATAAGATAAAGATACCAAATTTCAGAGGATGCACTGCAGGAGAGACATCAACAGTGTAGTTACCTTATTTAAGTTAAATTTGTGGTAAGTATAGAGCTGGTGGTTCCCTAGTTACCTTGAATGTGAATTCTTTCTTTCAGCTATAATCAAGAACACTGTGTTGTATTCCTGGTTCTGGTTTGACTCGGCTTAGTGCTTGCTATAGTTTAGTCCTTGTATAAACCCTTTAATTATACATCTTATCATTAACATTTGGAATATAGCTAATAGTAGCAGTAGTGTGTCTTCCTAATATATAATAAATAATAGGGGTGTAACAATACAGTAACTATATCAATGTATAATTTTTTTTAGTCCTACGATACAACTATATCGATAGGCATTACCTTATATCAAATCTTATTGTTTTCTAGGTAGTGTATATTGATTTAAATGGAAAAAAAACATAATATTTGAAATATTGATATCAGAAATTTGCATGTTAAAATAAAACCAGCTAATGTCCTTTTGGATGTAAGTTTTGTGTTTTTAATTAAATAAAATGTTATATTCAACGTTTCTTTGCTCTCTGCCTGCTGAATATAATCAACCCTGGCCGCAATGCTGGATTTGACAATAAACTTGGGCTGCAACACCTAATCAGATTAATCGATTATAATCAATTATTGAAATAATAGTCAACTAATTTAGTAATGTTTAATCGTTCACTGGGGTATTCATAGACTCTGAAACACGCCATGTGCTGAGAGAGGAGGGTTTATTACCAAGACAGCAGTAAAGCGACATAAACTTTTAAAAACAATGTACATTTTGTGTTTTTGATTAAAAATATCTTTGTGTGTGTATGCTCTATTCAAAAATCCTCCAGTGACATAGTTGAAGCTTTGTCTGGTTCAAATTTTGTTTAAAAAAATCTGCGATTTTTGGTAAAATTTAAAATAATCGTTAGTTGCAGCCCTACAGTAAACAGTGATGATTTGGGGCAAAAGTTGCTGTATTGATTGTACTGATATGAAGGTGATGAATCATATCAAACTGTATTGCTCTAAATAAGCAGATATCACTCTTGAATCAAAGCAATTCTTATCAATACCACAGCACTGCCAAAATGCATCGTTACACCCCTACTAAATGATAAAAAAGGTGTCAAAATACAAAAATTCCCAGCATAAGTCTATTATTTAATGTGACTGCTACATCCACTTCCTTTCAGCCTATGATTTTGTCAATCTTGAAAGACTATTTTAAATGACAAAGCATTATCTTATATTCTTCCCTGCAGTGGGACCCAATGATAACCACACTCCCCGGCCTGTACCTCGCCTCAGTGGGGGTCATCAAGCCCATTGTGTGGCTGGCTGAGCTGACTGGTGACCTGGTGTGCTCCACTGCCATGCTGCGATTCATTAACCTGCTTTTCAATGGTGGCAACCTCTACCTGCTCTATCTCCTCATCTGTAAACTGCACCAAAGGGAAAAGGTAAGAGTCAAATTAAGGCTCAACCGTATCTCAGATCTATCGCTACGAATACTATATTATTGATATACAAAGACAAAAGTATGCCACAAAAACTGCTTACAATATGATAATGTTGTAGTAATTATTTCTGATTCCTAACATTCAATGCTGCATGTCAGAATAATTGGCCAGTGGTGTCGATGTTGAATTTTGTTTGTAAGAAAAACAACAACTAAAAATGGCAAAAATAAGACATTTTTGCTTCAGTGTGCCATTATCATTCATTAGTAACGGGTCTAATAAAATATCCTCTGAGGTATTAGTGCAGTGCTTCTCAAACTTTTTCTGGCCCTCCACCTTTGTGAGATGAAAAAAATTAAATAAAATCCAGACCCCCCCCCCCACCGCCCTAGCCTGGCGAGGCAGACTGTCCTACTTGCTTTTCACAAGCAGGACAGTCTGGTCCCCCTCTCAGGGCGGCGCATTTCTCCGATTCAATTTGGAACTGGCCAATCACAGTTGTTTATCTGCTGCGACTTACAAAAGCGGAAGAACTAACCAAGGTAGCACTAGCTACCGAGCTAATTTAATAACTTCTCTGACCTGATTATCAACATTTAGTGCTTTCCTTCATCACCTGCTGGTTCTGCTGAAGTCCACATTATTGTTCAGTCCACTGTCGGATTTTTTTTCTTCATCTTGTTGCTAATTTAACAAGAGTTGAGCCTCGTTGACCTGCGATGTAACAAACGCATTAAAAAAAAAACTTTTTTAACAAATCTTTGTACAACAGGCTTCTGCTGCTGTCCCCATTCAGAAATAAGGACAGAGCTGCTCAGAATATACCATATTCTGGTGTTTTTGAAAAAAAAAACCCGGCAGGAATCCATGTTTCTTTGGGTCAGCAGTGCACAGCTTATTTACCGCTGTTCATTTCTCTGATTCGTTACCCTGCCTGTCATTGTTCCGCCTCAGAAACGAAATGTTACCGAAGAGGTACCAGATTAACTTCTTTGTATAGAATAGGAAGAGTTTGTCTGGCAGGCCAGGCTACCACCACCCCATCGAAAGAAGAAAATTTTAAGAAATTCTAAATAAAAGCAATCAAATACAAAGAATATATCTTAGTTGGTATGTCATGTAGGGTATACAGTTTATAGATTTTCATGTATATTAACCTTAAATATAACAGATATAAAATGTGTATTTATTTGGATAAATACATCTGAGCAATCAGTATCAGTGTCATCAAAATAACTTTAGAATAACTTTAATGGTTTGTGACATGAGAGCCTTTATTTGGTCTGCGTATTAACTGGCCCATGGATTTTTTTGTTTGGAGATATAACAGTGCCTCGTGTAGGCGACACATTCATGTTATTACCGCAGTGACAGTGGACTGGACTTTGTTCTGAACAAGACTCCCACTGAGTACACCCCCACCCCCCCGGACTGTGGTACACCGGTCAAAGCTTGTCCTAACAACGAACCAGAGTCACAGTCTCATCAGTCTGAAGGAATATCACCTCACTCTTCAAAAACCACAGCATTAGTGTAACGAGTAGCAACATGTACAGTCCAAACCTGATTTCAAACTATTTCAATTTACAATGCTCATGTGAAATCTGTATTTTTGCTCATATTTTAGAACGTAAAACAGATATTTTATCCAAATATTGATACTAAATCAAAAGTATTCCACATTAGTGTCATTGGCTTCCTTTTTTGTTTTACAGACACGGACAACCTCACGCCGAATTCTCTCAGCTCTGTCACTCTCTACCTTCCCTGTGCTGTACTTCTTCAACTTCTTATACTACACCGACGCCGGATCGACTTTCTTCATCCTCTTCACTTACCTCATGACGCTGTATGGCTGCCACAAGGCCTCTGCTCTCCTGGGTGTATGTTCCATCTTCTTCCGCCAAACCAACATCATCTGGGTGGCTTTTTGCGCCGGTTCTTTAGTCGCAGCCAAAATGGATGAGACCTGGAGGGTGGAGCAGACCAAGAAGAAAGATGAAGCAAAATTCCAAGTCCCTCTGAATTTCAGTGGGGTGAAAAAAGTGTTGCTTTTTACATTGGAGTTTGTGACTAATCCGGCTCATGTCAAATCAGTTCTGCTGTTGGTTTGGCCTTATGCTCTTGTAAGTATTGGGTTTGTCCTCTTTGTAATCCTGAATGATGGGATTGTTGTTGGTGACAGGACGAGCCACGAAGCCTGCCTAAACTTCCCACAGCTCTTCTACTTCTTCTCCTTCGCCCTTTTTTTTGCCTTGCCCCTCACTGTATGTTACTACCGCGTTGTTCGATTTCTACAGGCTCTCAAAAGGCAGCCCTTTTTCTTCCTCTTGGTCACAGCTGTGTGTCTGTTTCTTGTTTGGAAATTCACATTTGTCCACAAGTACCTTTTGGCTGACAATCGGCATTATCCCTTTTACGTTTGGAAGAAAATTTTCCAAAGGCATGAATTGGTCCAATATCTTCTTGTCCCGGCTTACGTCTTTGCCGGCTGGAGTTTTCTGGACTCAGTTAAGTACCGCTCACTGTTCTGGATTTTAGCATTACTAGTGTGCATTGTGGCCTCTACAGTACCCCAAAAACTACTCGAATTCAGGTACTTTATTGTCCCATATTTGATGTACCGCTTGCACATGCCCCTCCCGTCTCTCCCCAGACTGATTATCGAGTTTCTTCTGTACACTGTGGTCAATGTGGCAACAGTTTATATCTTTATTAGTAAGACGTTCATCTGGCCAGACAGCACTGCCACACAGAGGTTTATGTGGTAAATGCAATGCAATGGGGCTTTCTTGTTTGTAATATGAAAGTGTAAGACGCAAACAAAATATTTGAATATTAAGGAAATGTTTTATTTCAGTAGTTCAGTTCAAGTGAAAAGCATAAACAGAATTACATTGATTTAATACACACAGAGTTAAAAATTTCAAGCATTTATTTGTTTTAAATGGCCTGATTATATCTTACAGTTATGGAAAAAACTAATTTAGTAACATGGAATTAGATTATTATATACAGTTACATACTCACCAAAATCATCACAATGAAAATGAATATATTAATGAACTATTTCTATGTAATGAATGAATGTATGAGTTATATTTTTTGCATTGAACTACTGAAATAGTTTCTCTTTGCAGATAGCAATTTCACACTAAAAGCATGGCAAACTATGGCATTTTGTAAGGACTTGCTATTTGTATGGACAAACCCAGGAAAAATAGGTCTAATGGTGTTTTCATTTAAAAAACTGCAACACTTAAGAGTATGGGGGCATTTATAATTGTATTATTATGAATTAATGTTGCACTCTATGCATCAACAGCTCAGAAATCTTAACAACTGAGCTTGAGTTCATGGTGCTTCACTTATGGTCTCAGACATGAACAGTACAAAAAGTACATAAACAGCTGTTGCTTGTTTAGTTTATGTGCTGTTAATGGAATAAAAAAATCTGAACTTCAAGAGACTGTAATGCAGTCATAAATGCCCTAAACCGGTGGTCCTCAAAACTTTCACACTGAGTACCACTTGAGAAAATATTTGGCTTTTCTAGTATCTGGACTAAAATCAAATAAAAAAAGAAGAAAATCTAAACTAACTTGGGTCTAAACCAAGGGATAAAACATGGATTAGCACAGAAAAATGCATTTCTAAACAAGGACAAAAAAAGAAGTATATCAGTCCTGACGTTGGACTAAACAAGGTCTCAACAGACTTTTTGAGTACTATCAGAAGAATCCTGCTTTCCACCAATTGTACCTGAACCGCTGCCCTAAACTATCATACAACAACATTAATGAGTTGGATATGAGGTTTTTAATGAATACATAATTACATAATAACCATTGTCCCCTCTTCTAAGTGGTAAAATCAGTCAAATCAAAAGCTTGTGAATTCTGTGCAGCTTTAATGTATGTTTCAAAGCTGGACACAAAATGTTTTATTTTGACTTGATCACACACAGTTTTACTATTTAGTCATTTGAATGGACATGGACTGCACTAAAGAAAGCAATGTTGCTATTATTTAAGTTTCAGAAAAGAAAACATTTAATTGTGTTCCTAAGAAAAACTGCCAGTTTACAATAGTGATCCATATGGTAAAATCCTTATACTGTATGCACATAAAGAATGCTGTTGGTATGAGTGAGATTGTTTAAAATGTAAATAGGCAACTGTATAAACTACGCTTGAGGACAAATAACCTAATCTCATGTTTGAATATACTTAAAAAGACCAAATGAAATGATATAGCCATATTCTCCTTTTTTATTGTACAGTGTTTTTGTAACGATGACTGTATTAAAATGTGATAAACATTGAGAGCCATATGATGTGAATATTTGACTAGAAACAACTTGAGGGAATGCACTGAAGGGATTTCTATAAGAATTATGTTAATAATTATTTCTGTAGGTTTGTCTTAAGACTTTTGTACACTGTGATCCAGTTGGGTTAATGTCTTCCCTTCTGTCTTTGTTCAGTGTGGTCTTTTGTTTGAGTCGATATATTTTGTGTTGTTTTTTTTAACACTGGTACTTTAAAGGAATGGGCCAATAATTAAAATGGTTTCTATGTGATAATTATGGATGTCAACCTATTGCCTACAGACTATAACTGTTATGTATGGCCCGCCAAAGGAGCCAGGGATAAAATATGCTTTCCTAAATTTTTTCTAAGTAACAAAGCTTGTTGTGGGGTAAAAATATGATTATTTGTTATTCCATTATAGCCATTTATGAACTTAATTATTTAGATGTCCAAGCACTTCTAAAAGGCTGCCTGAATCAAAATATTATTTACACTGTCTAAATAGCCACTACACTAGCCTCGCGTCATTACTCCTGTCTGTTTCTCCAAACTGGGAGTGTGCAGACAGTACTGTTGTCTACTGCTGGTGATCTATTAAGTGTCCATAAATATCCAATCAAACCATGTTTATCAAATCCTTAATGATCTCCAAATGATTTTCTCTTCTGTCCAGTGTGTAAGGTGTTATTTCCTATGAAAGGGTACACTGTAAATCTGTTTGTCTCTGCCCAGTTTTTGTGTCATTACAATATTCTCAAATCAATAAATTTACTTAATTTTGTATAAATGTTTTCATGTCATTTGATCTTCAGCCACTAGGAGGAGCTCTTAGCTTTTTCAACTTTACAGAGAAACCTCCACAAAACCAACACCATTGTCTTTCACCACTGCTTTGCTTCATTTAAAAGAAGAAATAGTTTTAGTTTTAGCCTTCATTCCCTGATGGCTTATGTGGAGACAAACTTGAGGATTAGATCTTTCCCTCAAATATTCCTTTTAAGTTTAAAGTGAGTACTTTAGATAAAATGAAACCAGACAAAAGGGTACAGGCATTAAATGTGATTTTCTCCATCTAAAATACATTTGTGCTTTGTATTCAAGTCATATTTATTAACTTTCTGCTCCTTCGCAAAGATAACAGACACTCCTCTGCACCTCATAATAATCACATTTATATTGTACTTTTTTTTACCTCCATGGGTACTTACAAGCGCTTTACATCAATAAACCATTCACCCAATTCTCACTCACTAACTGGAGGCATGCAGTAGCAGAAGCTGTGATCGAATCGCTATGCTTCCAGTTAGAGTTACCTCCTGAGCTACTGCTGCTGCCCATAATTAGACTATAAGCCGTATTTTGCTCATTAACAGGGGAGGCAAAAAACACATTTGGCTAGACAGTGCTAATAATGTTTGCCGAGGCTTGTAGTTAGTGAGCACCACTCTACTGTGAGCAAATGGACGGTGCAAGCTTGTTATGCCTGTACTAAGAACAGAATTCAGTCTCGGGCTTAAACAGCAGCAAAGACCACACTTGATTTACCTGTAGGGCCAAGTGCAACAAGTTATAGTTATCATAAAACCATGCAATTTACTGAATGCAAATAACGTTTAGATTGTTGAGAGACCTATTTCCACTCAGGGGTCTTAGCAACTGCCAGCCTTTCCTCAGCCTTTGTTTATTTTGGTCTCTAATTTCAATATAATCCAGCTACAAAAGATCAAAAGCCAGTGGACTCTTTGTGCTGCTCCCACACAAAGAGTCCCAAGCCCAGATAAACGGAAAAGGATGGCAGAGCATTTGCTGTGGCAACCCCAGAAGGGAAAAGCTAAAAGCACTCTTCACTGTAGTTGTTCATAAAGGTTTTGGTCTAAGTCTTGGAACATTTGACTCAGTTACTACAACACTGATGCCCAAGTTTAAACCAGCAACCTCGCCTCTCCACAGTTTGTCTGCTTACTCTAATTCTTGCAAGTTTTTCTGATCGCCCCCCACTGTGACGACATGCTTTTTCCCTCAGACAAAGTCACACAAACAGCGTCTTCCTTTGTGCTTTCTACACTTTCTACTTGTGCAGGCTGAGAATGCGCCGAGCAATTAATTTGAAATGGAGCCCTAACAAAGTGGCATTTGTTTTCCTAAGCCATAGATGAGGCCAAGAAATCACACAGAGAGGAGGAAGAAACCCGTCTTCAAACGCAATCAGCGATCATCGCCTAATTATTCAGCGCAGTTATGTAAGTTGTGAGAGAAGAAAATAATTAGCGTGGAAAAATAGGAAGAGAAGTGAACTGTAACTGAAAAGAAAAACACTTCAGAGATGCTTGGAGACAATGACACGGCAAATGTTTTGGTTATATTTATGGCTATTTTTATTTATAAACTTATGCTCAGGTAACAGTGATGATTTTTACAGTCAGCTTATACATACCTTTATACTTTTATACATTTATTTGTTTTCTACTTTTGACAAGAGGTGAGTACAGTCGTGTAGGAGGGTTATACAAGCTATATAACTAGGTGATGGTGCATAGACAATACTTTTAATGTAGATGCCTGAACAATGATTGGCTGAGACAGACAGGTGATGCAGAAGTGATGGGAGATAACGAGGAGTCATCCAGGCTGAAGTTATGCTGTAGTTTGTTTAATCTGATCTTTGTTAAATTCACAGACATAGAATAAACCACCTCTAAATGCACCTGTATCGATTTATCACTCAGGAAGCACAACAGAAAAACAAAACATCACATAAACCCTGTCCCGTTTCAGATCAACAGTTAACGTTGGTTGGTTGGATCAATCTCAGCAGAAAGAATGGAAATGGAAGACATTCCTGGGAAACTTTATATGGAAACCAAGCCAAGACTAAGCAAACAATAAAAAGTAACCTATATTATAAGACTGGCTATCAGAGCTAATCCTTCACAATAATTTTCTATGGTAACTTAATTGTAAACAGTTCTTGTATACTCATGTCCTGGGGCACGCACAGTAAAATGCCATGTTCTCTTCAGTCTTTGTGCTACCATTAAATACAATTTAAAAAGACAAAACTATAGATGTACCACAGAGTGAAGCACAATGTGTTGACCTGAAAACCACTCAAAAATATAGATCATAAATAAATAATTTGTATACCATTTTGAATACAAAGGCAATCAATGTCTAGTAATGGATTTCAAAAAGTAAAATGAACCTCCACTGCAAATATAAACCTGGCCTTCATTATAAGCCTGAGACAATCTGCTGTCAGACAACAAAATGGTGCTTTATTCAGCTACACTTTCTTTTGCCAGAACAAATGAACAGCCTTTTATTGTGCTGCCCGTGCCCAGTCTCTGTGTCCCTGTGTCTCTGTACAGATGGTGGGAATGGTGTCCCAGACGGCTGTATCCAAAACCAAAACAAAATGCAGAGATCATTGCACCAGGCTTCATTTTCCTCAGTTTGCCTGTGTCTAACTCATAGCTAAAAGTAAAAAAAGTCATAAAAAAACTGCAGCTTGGAGAGATTTCAGAAAAAAATTAAAGTCTTGTTTTTCTATATAAGTTGTATTTGCTTTTGCTTATTTGCTTATTTGCTTATAAATTTACATCTACTTGAACTTGAAGACCTTTTTATCCATTTGAATTTCTACTTTTTCTGCACATTTATAATTATATTTTTGATATCAAGTTTGGTACTTTCTGTCTGCTAACACTAAATCATTACCCTTCATGATGCAGTTAAAAGATAAAGTATGTAAACAAGTCATCAACGCAATAATGTATTTTTAACCTGGAATTGTAAAGAAAACAAACTTTAAAACCATGCAGTTTATAAAAAGTGAATTCCAGCAATTGGTTGTCATAGTAACTACATTTTCCCCCCATGAACACACATTCTAGGAACACAAGCAACAAAAGTTTGTTCATTGTCTGCAACAGGATCTGCAGCATACTAAAAAGTTTTTGTGTTCTGCAAACACTGAGCACTACGCCACAAAACAACTCATTTATGTGTTCTAAAATTAAAATGAACCACTTCGAACATAGCTTCTGTCTGCCTCTGCCACAAAACCAAAAATTTGAAAACATTACGAATGGATTTGTCTGATTTAAATACTGGTTTGTGACTCAGTGTGGCGTTAGTAGCCGGGTGGATGTGAGAGGGGGCTGCAGCGGTGGTGAGGGCCAGGTTTAGTGAGATGTGGGGAGGGCTGGGGACCCGGGGTGCTCTCCTTTGGCCTGCAGATCTCCATGATAACCATGCAGCTATGAATGCATTGACATTTAACTAGCGGTATTTCACAAGAAGAGTAGAACAAGTGTGGCATGGACCTGTCAGGAAAGTAACCCCCTTCCTGTCATTTCCATAAGTGCCCCCCTTTTTTTAACACACTTCATTAATAAATAGGTAGGGGAAAACAACAAAACAAAACAAAATATTAAAACTGCAAGTAGTGATAAAGGGCCCACATGCTTCAGTGGGAGGCTTGCATCACCAAATTGGATTTGAAGTGTGTGGCCATGCTAATATGGTTGGAGGTAGGGCGTGGTCCCCAGAGAGTTTTTTACTCAGGGTCACGGGGTAGATCACTGCATCCAATTTTAATGGGCTTTGACAAACTAATTTTTTTACTTTCCAGTGACTTTTTCACAAGTTTGGGGCGTGGCTATGCTAATATAATAGACAGGGCATCTTCCCTTTTGCTTTTTTGTCCTCCTTCACATGAGGGATGTATGTAACAAGTCTGTCTAGGACAAAGTACATTTCTAAGACTTATTGTAATTGTACAGGGCAAGTTGCATTATATGAGCTATTTGTTATATTTTATTTATTTATTTTTTATTTATATGGGACAGCGTGTATTAATGAACAGCAGCTAGTGCCGTAAATACACCGGATTATAGCTCAGAGCTAATTTCCATCCGTAGTCCCCTCTCACTCACAGACAGACAACCATTCACTCTCACTAGGGTCAATTAAGAGTCACCAATTCACCTAACACATGCATGTCTTTGGACGGTGGGAGGAAGCCGGAGAACCCGGAGAGAACCCACGGTAACACGGGGAGGACATGCAGACTCCACCCAGAGAGATTGTGTAATGGTGTGTATTGGTCTGCCACCGTGCACCCCTAACAACTATATTGTCATATAGTTTTGTTCAGGTCATGAGGACGAACGAATGGCCTGTGTGTAATTTTTGGTTAGAAAAAAAGAAAACATGTTAATGTTAAAAATCCAAAATGTATATCAGAGTGGTGTTCTTGGCCTGGCCACATCAGACTTTTGTAGAATCATTTTAACAACTTAAGATATCCATATTGTCCAGATAATTTAGACAGAGTTTGGAGTCTGAGGGATTTAAACCCTGGGAGGAGTTTGTTAAAATAGGATGTAATGGACCAACATGACTATGGTTCAAAATGCCCACCTCCTTTTTGGAGATAGGGCATGGTCTCCATATACTTTTTTGCTCAGGGCCCCATGCTGGAGTGTAAAAAATTTATTTGGCTACAACAAACTAAATTTTATACTTCCCATTAACTTTTTGGGGAGTGGCTATGCTAATATGCTAATAGACAGGCTATGTTTACCATAGGCTTTTTTGTTCAGCATCACCAGTGTGTACCATATTTCATTAGTTTAGGACAAACCAAAATTTCTATTTTGCAGGGGGCGCTGAAGAGCCAATCTTTGAGACAAAGGCTTAATTTGAGTATCATTATGTCCAGGTCATAAAGGAGCACAAATGCCTCATTGGGTCGATCCAAATCCAACAATGTTTGTAAAAGTTACAATGGTTTTTATGTTTTCCAAAATGTCTTCCTCGTTGAGAGCCCGTCATGGCCACACCCTTTTAAAAAGTCTTTTGACAACTTTTGATCCCAGATATGTCCTAAGGATTCTGCCTCAGTTCGTAGCCTGTGAGATCAAATCCAGAGGATGAGTTTGATAAAATTGGATGTGGACAATGTACTAGTTTAATTTTACAGAGAGCGCTGGAGAGCTGTTTTTAAACACAGAGGCTTAATTTACTTATCATTATGTCCAGGTCATAAAGGTGCAAAAAAGACTCATTGGGTCAATCCAACGATGTTTGTTCCAACAATGGCCTCCTCATTAAGAGCTCGTCACGACCACACCCTGAGACTTTTGGAAAATCTTTTAACAACTTTTGATCCTAGACATGTCCTGATGAATCTGCCTCAATCAGATTAAAACCCTAGGATGAGTTTGTTAAAGTACGAGGGCTAGATTTTGGCCATTCCAACTTTCAATCAAAATGGCTGACTTCCTGTTGGGTTGAGGATGGAGCCATAATATCATTTTTGGTTGCTGCTCTCAATATGCTTTATGTATCTACCACGATTTGCTTTTCTATGATGAAAAAATTTGGTCGACCGCCTCCTATCTCCTAATGTATTTTGATTTTCCAGCTGTCCTCGGTCAGCGCTGTTGCTGCCGACCACGGGGTCAGCTGCACCCCTTTCCCCTCTCCTTACTCTAGACAAATCACTTTAATAATGACCCTTTTAAACATCTTTATATGTCCTCTATTATCTATATATTTCCTGCTGCTGTTACAAATAGTGACAGTATTTGGTATAGAACATTACATGCAACCCACCCCCACCTGCAACTGCTTAGGAGCTTGAATACAATAATGATCAAATTTGTATTTTTTGGTTTGTTTGTTTGTTTGTTTTGGTTTTTACCCTTTCCATCCTGTTCTGTATATTTATTTCATTGCCTGTTCCCCTTTTTAAAACGAATGTCACTTGTCTCACATGTGGAGATGTATGATCAAATGATTTTCTCTCTGTATTGTTGGCAGTTGACAGACCTTTAACATAATAAACTGAAGCCATTTATTCCTCATCTGCACATGCTGTATATTGCATTTAATGGCAATTAGCATCTGATTGAGTATGCACTGATCTGACAGAGGCCTTGTGCTCCAGCTTAGCGTTAAAAGCTTTTCCATGCTGTTTTCTCCTCTATATGGAACTAGGTGAAGGGGCACATGCAAATTTATTATCATGTGAATGTAAATGTACAGCATTGCACAACTACATCTACATCTGTTAGCTCTGGCTTTTTAGAGTTGCAGGTCGCAATATGCTGCAAAAAAATACAGTCGGTGGCAGCAGCTTCAATAGGCACAGCACACGCCATTCCTCATAATTATTATCAGCCTACAGTAGGAGGTTACAACAAGGACCTTTTCATCCGCCACTCTGCCTCCTGCTCCGAGATCGCGGGGGTCCCGGGTCTCCGAGTCTAGAAAGAAATGCTTCCAGAACGCCTAATGATTACCTCGAGGGCTTTACACTGGCGTTATTGAAGCAGTGACTCATAATGTGGTTAATGCAGTTTTAGGTGACACACTTATATTGTCTTAAGGGGCTGTGGCATCTACACTCAGGCCCGTCGACAGGTTTGCTGGGGCGCAGGGAAGAAGGTCTCACAAGGGCCCCCTCATAATAGATAATATGAGAAGAGGGACCATTTCTTACTTAAGTATCAAGTATTTTCATTTAATCAGTGGCCTGGCAGTTTAGCAAGTTTTTGCGCTGGATGCCTTTTCTGCCACATACTGTGACTAGAATAGACAATAAGGGTGAAGTGTTTTGCCCAAGGATACATCGACAGTAGGCACTACGTCGATCAGCCACCCTTTCGGAAAGAGGGCGACACGCTTAACCTCCTATGCCACTAAGTTTTTTTTATAATATATGTCATGTATATTAAGCTAATTAAAACATGGCTAAGACCTTATTCAGGTCTATTATTATAGACTTATTACTTAGGATTATAAGTTTTTATCTGACATTTTTGTTCCTGGATACCTTATCTACACTATATCAAGTTTTTTTTTTTTTTTTTTTTACCCATTTTTAGCCTTTTTATCTGGGTAAATAAAAAGTTCTGCAATGTCAAACCTTCATTTGGTGCTATAAGGTTCTATCTCTCTGAGCCAATCAGAACACAGCATGGACTTGAATGAACCAATCACATTCTGCCTCATTGGAATGTTGGCATTCCAGCCTGGCTCAGTTACAACAGACTGCTTTTCTAGGTACAAAAAATACACCTCAGCCTAAATTTCAGAAGAATCTTAAGTTAGATGATTAATTTTGGGATATTATGACTAGTATTAGTAAAAAATACAGAAAAGTGCATGTATCTGTTTAACTTATTTCTTTATTATATTTTGCTGAAGTATTTACCCAAGTATTACCCAAACTGAAAATTATGGACACTCACTGGCAGCAAAAAGAACTGCTCTACCGGATTCATTTGTCTTCAGGCCTGTGGCCAATGGACAGGTCTATAGAGCTCTGAAACAGTTAGATACTGGCAAATCTGCAGGTCCAGATAAGCTAGATCCTTACTTTCTTAAATTATCAGTGGTGTCAGTTTATCTCAGAGCCCTTGACATACCTTTTTAATCTCAGTTTGTCATCTAATGTAATTCCTTTCGTGTGGAAAACTGCACAGGTTCTTCCTCTGTTCAAGGGGAGGGATTCCTCTGTTCTGAACAATTACAGGCCAATCTCAAAACTGTGTTCTTGCAAAAGTTCTTGAAAAACTAGTGACTGAACAGCTTAAGTCTTTTCTTGATGCTCAGGGTATTTTATCTAGTAGTCAGTCTGGTTTTTGAAAAGGAAATAGTACAATAACTGCTGCTGTGAAGGTTGTTAACGACATTATCGAGGCTATGGATTGTAAAAAATACTGCACTACACTTTTTATTGAGTTGTCAAAGGCATTTGATACTGTCGATCACCCCACTTTGCTTAAGAGACTCTGTGACATTGGTCTTTCTGACGATGCTGTTGGCTGGTTCCCAGACTATTTGTCAGGGAGAACCCAATGTGTACACTTTGCTGGATTGTCCTCTTTTTCTCTTCCTGTTTCTAAAGGAGTTCCCCAGGGATCTGTTCTAGGGCCACTGCTGTTTTCTGTCTACATAAACGATCTCTGTTGTGATGTCTCACTTTTGTGTTTTCACTTTTATGCAGACGACACAGTCATCTATTGCTCTTCCACTGTGATTGAACATGCTTTTGATATTTTACAGTCTGCTTTTGATGTCGTGCAGTCTAATCTGATTCAACTTAAATTAGTTTTAAATGCAGACAAAACTAAAGTTATGGTTTTCTCAAATGGTAAACAGTTGCCTTCAAATATTCCTCAGATTAAAACTGCCAAAGGATCAGAAATCCAAATAGTCTCAATGTACAGGTGCTTAGGCATCGTCATCGATCAAAACTTGTCTCTTAAACCACATATTGAGGGCCTTGTTCGGAAACTGAAGCTTAAGTTGGGTTTCTTTTTCAGGAACAAATCTAGCTTTTCTCTTTTAGTAAGGAAACGCCTTATTTCTGTAACTTTTTTACCCATGTTGGATTATGGTGATCTGCTTTTTATAAATGCACCTACACAGCACCTCAAGAAGTTGGACAGTGTGTACCACAGTGCTTTGCGTTTTATTACAGGCTGTGGAAATCGTGTCCATCATTGTACACTGTATGCTGTTGCTGAGTACCCCTCTCTGTATGTCCGCAGACTTTCTCACTGGTTGATTTTTTTTTATAAATGTATCATTGGGCTGCTTCCATCTTACCTTTATATATATATGGTTAGAAACCAACAGCAATATGGTTTACACTCTCAAAAGTTCTTACAGATGGTAGTTCCGAGGGTCAGGACAGAGCTGGGAAAGACAGCATTCAAACATGCTGCCCCTTCTTCATGGAATGAGTTACAAAAGGAACTAAATTTGACAGCTCTTATTACTTTGGGAGAATTCAAATCTACTAGAAAGGAGCGTGAAACAAATTCTATTGGTAAATGTAACTGTTTCTAGAATCGCACTAATTGTTGTTGTGGTATTTTTGTACTAATCTTTTATTGTAGATTTATATATCGTGTAATTCATGTTTGTGGATGACTGTTGTTTTGTATTGTATTGTTGTAACTATGTCGCTGCTGCCCTCTTGACCAGGTCACTCTTGAAAAAGAGGTTTTTAATCTCAATGAGTTTTTTTACCTGGTTAAATAAAGGAATAATAAAAAAATATATATTGTTAGCTGTTAGCTTGCTCAGCTAACACAAAATTGTCTAGTTCAGTAGCTCTAGCTAAGATAACAGGCACTTACGATGACTTATGTTTATGCCTTGAATTTACACATTTCTACACTATTATCTGGACATTATATTCATCTTGACGGTGGGATTAATTATATTTTATTTATATTTTGGGCTATTTAGCCTATAGCTTGGCAGTGATCATGTTGCTCATTTATTTCCAGTGCTTTTTCCTTACTAGAAATTAGAAAGTGCAGGAGGGAGGAAAGGAGAGAATATAATGTTAAAATGTGAAATACAAAATCTGTACAAATAAAATGTAAAGTTTTAATTGTAGAAAGAAAGAGACATGAGGCATACAGTAGCAAGGTGAATGAGGGGGGAAAAGAGCTCAGGAGCAACATTAGAACAGACATACAAAAAACACAGGTTAGTTTTATAGGTCTGGGAAATAAGAGATGAAAATATGAAAAATGTGAAGTATAAGTTAACTGTAGTATATCTATTATTTATACATGAAAAAGTAAAAACATAGTATAAAAAGTATAACGTGTTACACTTTGTAATACTTTGAATGCCAACATATTTTATGTAAAATATTGTGTGTTTTGCATTGCAAGTGTACTGCATTTTGCTTTCAAATGTGTGAATGAATTCCTAAAAACAGTTATATGATAAAAAAAAAAAAAGTTAACTGCCGAAATACAACTTATTGATTTCTGTATGTTTTGTAAAATATAACCTTAAAGTTGCAACAGAATTTTGGGTACTCAGCATTAGAAGGTTTTATCTGCGAAAGACCAGTTCCTAAAAGTCCCACTTCAAAAGTTTCAAAGATTTTGAAATTGTATATTTACAATTTCTTTAAGGTACCTTTAATTCCCATGTATTAAAGAAATTTGTTCCTCATAACAGTTTAGCTATTTTTATGGTCAAAACTAAAAAAAAAAAAAAAAAAAAACTAAAAAAAAAAAAAAAAAAACAATAAATAAAACAATAATTCTAAGGGGATCAATACCATGAGTTAAAAATATTGTTATTAATGTCTAGTTCTTGTGTAATAAACGCATGTAAATCAAAGCTAAAGAATCAACATGAGTGTCAACATGATATCTATATACTGTATCTACTCGTCATTAAATTTGTTAATGTTTTATTACTGCTGAACAGAGTGTTAGCTAAATAATATATAAAAGTAGTTAAAGAGCTGTGAACACGTGTGTGAAAGCTAAACTCCTAAAAAGTTAAAAGGGAAAGCATGTAACTCTGCTTGTTTCTTCGCTGTTTTGGTTTCTTCTTCACAGAGCTTCCCCTACATTCCTGAGTAAAGCACTGCACTCTGTCAAAACTCACAGGTTTGGTTGACTCCTGTGTGACCCCTTGCTTGGCTTGACTGGCATTTCCTCCTCCCTGTATCTGTGCAAAGATTTTAAGACATACGAGCAGTACGTTACTTGTACCACAACACAGAGGAATACGACCCTAGACTTGTGTTACGGTACAGTGAGTGGTGCGTGCAAGTCTCTGCCGCTTCCTCCTCTGGGATCCTCCTACCACAACTGTGTCTATCTGATGCCGCAGTATATCCCTGTGTTCAGACGTCTGCAGCGTGAGGAAAAAACTGAAGTGCTGGACAGAGGACTCAAGCCTCGTTTGAATGTACTGATTGGGACTGCTTCTTTGAAGGATGTGATGATATAAAAGACTTATGTGAATCCATCTCTGCATATATCACTTTCTGTGTTGATTCCATAGTTCCAACTAAAAATGTTATTTATCCAAATAATAAACCGTGGAACAAAAGATCTTAAATCAATCATAAATAAAAAGAAAGTGATCTATTGCATTGTGTTACGCCAGCTTGCCGTCACAGCGGCTGGGTTTCAGTGAGACAGTTGATGGATAGGCAGAGGCAGGAATTGGTGTGGTCCACAATTTTCTTTTTCTTTTTTGTTTTGTTTTTTTATTTCTTTTCCATAAAACACAAAGTGCACATGCCCCAAAAAAGTGCAAAGTGCAAGGAGGACCAAAGAGCACGATCTTCTCCAGCAGCAGAACAGTGAATGCTTGAACCAGGCGCCTTTTATCTGCTCCCACTAACTGGTTACAACCAATAAACTCCAACAGGGATGTACCTTATCATTAGCTTGTTAAAACCCAAGCTAAACCCCTCCACAAACTAAAACCCAGAACCATAAACCCCAACAAATCAAACTACATGCCTAATACCTTAAATCCTCCCACCAAACCATAAATAAAACCAATAAACCATCAAACACCTAAAATGTTCCCCCCACACATTCCCTTGACTTGGTCCAGCCCGGAACCTTTTTAAGATCTCTTGTTTCTATGAGGACTCTTTTACCTGGACACAAAGACAAAGGAAAGGTAAGTAAAACACACTAAAACACTATTCACTTAAACACCTCAAATCACACATAACACACAAACACCTTAACAAACTAACTTTAAATATTGCACTATATATTGTACCACTACTTTTGGAGTAGTGATGGTGAATTTGAGGCCTCATGAAGCAATGAACCACTTTGACACAGCTGGCTCAAGAATGACACGCTGCTCGAAGCATTTATTACAGACTGAATAGTGACATCTGTTGGCTGTCTGTGAGAACTGCGTCCCATTGGAGTACATGAAAAAAACGAAACGAGGCCTCGCTCGCTGTGGTCACGTGATCTTAAGTAGGACTAGAATCCTGCTCGAATCCCTTGTCTCGAAACACTTCCGCTTCAAAAGATTGATACTGTGTAAAGCAGCGGGCTCGAGCACAACATCTCTACTTTGGTGTCTAATTCTTTGTCTTCCTTCTCCAGGGATAGCAGCTATCAATAGTGCCATGTGCCCTCTGGATCCAAAGGAAAAAGGAAACACAATAAATATCAATAAATAATTTTAAAACCAAATATGTGCAATTCATGCCTGCTTAAAGTGATGTGTGCTCTCAAAGTGCTAGGTTAGTAATTTAAAGTGTCAGAGTGATGCGTTAAAGGTGCTTTGTGGCTACTTCACAAGTAACAAACCAGCTGTTTGTTACACACTGGGAACCAATTGGGGAAAAAGGCAATTTCTAGGGAAGTAAAAAGAGATAAGAAAGGCCAAACTTAAATACAAAGATAAAGTTGAAGCCCAGTATAGCAGTGGAGACCTTAGAGCAGCTTGACGAGGTATTAAGAACATGGCCTCCAGTAGCCACCAAAACGAGGACAAGAAACCTGTAACTGTGAAGGGTGTGTCGGACGCAGAGTTGCCAAGTGTTTTTAATTCTTTTTTCTCTCGTTTTGAAAGGGATGATGTCTTGAAAAATGTGTCTGACTGCAGGAATTCTCTTAAACCTGCAAAGGAAATTGAGATTTCACAGGATCAGGTCACTGCTTTACTAAAGAAAGTAAAGACAGGGAAGGCCAGGGGTCCTGATGCCATCTGTGGGCGCACATTGCTCCGCTGTGCCACTCAGCTCAGTGTGGTTTTTACTAGAATGTTTCAAATGTGTGTGGATCTTTGTCAAATTCCTTCTCTGTGGAAGACATCAACAGTAATACCTCTCTCCCTAAATCAAAGGAGTTGAGTGAGTTCAGGCCAGTGGCACTCACATCTTTGGTCATGAAGACTTTTGAACAGATTTTTAAGACTCACATCTTGTTTTTAACTGAAGGAAAACTGGATCCAATGCAATTTGCGTATCAGCCCAATAATAGAGGATGCAAAACTTTTTTTATTGAACATTGTCTATAAGCACCTTGAAAATGCCAAGGCACATGTGAGACTTTTATTTGCAGATTTTTCCTCTGCTTTCAACAAAATGCAGCCCCATGTCCTGATTCAAAGACTGGCTTTAGATTTTAATCTCCTGGACCAGCTTCTTTTATTGATTTTAAACTTTTTCACCAACCGGGTCCAGCGCGTTTTTGTAAATGGTCAAATGTCTCCTCCCTCCATCTCTAACATCGTAAAACCAAGGAGATGGTGATTGATTTTAGACGCACACCTTCCCACAGTGTTAGTGTCATCCACAGTGATGTTGTCGATAGTTACAAATATCTGGGCACCTTTTGTCCTCTCTGCCATGACAACCATCTAAAATAAAGCCTTTGTATTTATTTGTTTATTTGAATGGGACAGTGTGCATTAATGAACGGGCAACAGGTGCTGTAATACGCCAGATTTAGCACAATGCTAATTTCCATCTGTAGTCCCATGTGAAAAAAAAAGACAAAATACACTATATACAAAAACAAACACACCTAACACACCTAGCACACCCACAGTCTGAATGCAGACATGTAACACAAAATAGGACACTATAGAGTTCACAGACAACAGCTAATACAGTAAAACATTACAACATACAGTGAAGACAATGAACACAAATTAGCAAAACATAGCAACAACAATATTAAATGTAGCCCTAAAGTGCTAGTTATACACATTCATAACCAAACACACTCATACATTCTTGTAAAAAAATCAGAGTACCTATCTTCTAAAATACCATTAAATGCCTTAGTGCTCACAATTTTGCTGATTACTCAGCCATTCTTTAAGTTTTTTTTTTTAATGTAGAAAAAGTGGCACTATCTCTGATAACACTGGTCTACACATTTTTGGACTCCATCTGCTTCCAAAATAAAAGTGGCTAAATCTCATTTATTTTGATAAGATGAACTGAAAATCAATTGATAACTGTGCTGGTTAGCTAATGTATTCAAGATATTTAATGATATTGTTTCACATCAAAATCGCATCTGTTTATACAATAGATTTAGGCATTTTTGCTTAATAATAATAATAATAATAATACATAAATTTTATATAGCGCTTTTCACACAACTCAAAGTCGCTTTACAATTTTTTTATCTATTATTCATTCACTCCTCAGTCACACTCGGTGGTGGTGAGCTTAAAAATATTTATATTTTGAAAATATTTAATTTCTCTACATGCATGCATTTTGTCCACTTCCAAGAGAGAGATTTCTGTAAATAAAAACAAAACATTTTATGTCAAAACTCTAGCCATATTAAAATGAATGTATGTGAATGTGCAGACAGGCTTTCAGATAGAACTGGTTGCTTGTAGACACACTGTACCTTCTGATAAACTACCAATTTTGCCTTATTTTGCATAAATTTCCTATTTTGACCCAACACTGTTTCTTGGAAACTATAGCCAATCTGCACTTCTCACTTACTTTTTTTTTGTTAGTGACCTAATCCAAGAAAAATTTCACTACTTTTGTTCTGGAAGCATTTTTCTTGTAGACCAGTGTTATCAGTGGCAGGGTGTCCCAGCTGTGCAGCCCTCGACAGAGAGCACATTTTGGGCAAAGGTGCATCTTCTGAACTGCACAGTCCCCCCTGACAACAGCCTTCGTGCTAGGGTCACTTTGCTGGCTCTTTGACTGATCGGGACATGTTGCTTTCTCGTGAGAGCCGAGACTTCAGGGACAGTGAGGTGAAGTTTCTCAAAAATACAACAGGGAGAGCTGCAGGGGGCGCTCTTCATGCTGCTGCAACAACTTCTTTATTCTATTCATCACACTTACTCCAAAGCTGATGAATTAGAGTTATTAGGATAATTAGGGTTAGAAAGTTGCACGCTGCATAAATGGGAGGGGATGTGCTGATGTTCTGTCTTTTTAATGATGACAACTTGTTTATGCATGGTCTATATTCTGGACCATGAGGCTGACTGTGTATGTTCTGCTGGAGCAGTGCTGTGTGGAGGTGAGAGAGTGGAGGGAGTGGATCAGCCCTGCGTCGTCTCAATGATGCTCCTCCTGCAGCAGTTACTGTCTGTCACTACACATCAGTCAGTGTCAAAGCTCATCATCTCCATGTAACACACACACACACCTACACACACACACACACACACGCTGAGAAAAAGAGCTGCTTATGCTTCATATTTATACTCACACTGCACCATCCAAAATCAACTCCAGAAAAAAACTTTGAGATGTTTATTTCTTTATGTATATTTAAAAATAGATATGTTCGTGTATATTTAATGCTTTGTTGTTATTTCACGTGTGTGTGTGTAATTTACAGCAGTGCAGTGTCCAAACCATAGCCATTTTAATATGAATTTAATATCAACCAAATCAAAAATATTCAATCAATTTTGCAAAACATGAAACTTAGCAAGAAAATGGACAAAAAGCTTTGTTAAAATAATATCCTCTATCGTTCTGGGGTAAATAGTCTATCATTTAACCCACATATAGCCCTTATATGTTGCAATAGTCACATCAAAAACATAATTTTGTCTCTGGCTCATTAATTTCCTTGAAATGTAATCAAAATTTGACCTTTATTTTTTAGTTATCTGGCTAAAAGTCCAACAAACCACCATAACTATATTTGGTTTAGGATATTTTTCTAACCATAAGTGATTTACCTGACTTGACTTTACAACCTGGAAAACCTATTTGAATGTAATATCCCTTTATGATGATTATATATGGATACACTGAAGTTTGACATTTGTAAAATAGTGATGCTCCAGGAGATTCAGCTCCTGAGCAGTAGTGGAACGTTACTTAGGCTTAATGCTTTTACACAACTCATTTAAACACCTACATTTTTTGGAGTATTATGTACTTTTCTGTTTTATAAAGTACTTTTAGTTGGGTACATTATTGAGGATTTCTATTTATAATTAAGTTTTTTTTTTTTCCTTAATTGAGCAAAAGTATTTTGTATTGGTGCTGGATTTTAGACAGATTTGGATGCTGTAGTATTAGGAATTGTAGTAGCAGTAGTAAAGTGATCTACCTAAGTTAACTTTACATTCAGTATTTTTACTCAACTATGAATTTTGTTCATCTTTTGAATTCTTTGAATCTAGGGGTAAATGCTTTACTCTTAGAGCCAAAAGCCCGTATATTTCTCAATGGTAAAACAAAAACATATAAATACTGAAACTAATAATTTCTTTCTTTACAGACCTCTTGTGGCTGGAGTTAGTGGCCCTGTCTTGCAATGGTACAGAATTCTTAGACTTTTGGATGCAAATGGTGATCCAGATCTACACCGAAAGCTTTTTTTTCCCACTTATTACTGACTTCTACAAAAAAAATAAAAAAAAAATCACAATATATGACTTTTGCTAACAAACAAAGCAAAATAAAAAATAAAACGCGCACAAAACGATGCCAGCAGAGGGTTAATATATCAAAAACATTTACCAGAATTGAGCATAAGTAATGGTCTTTCTTTTGGAAAAGTTTAGATCCAGACAGTTTGTTTTGGCTCAACACTAAAACTTATTAATTTTACGGTTTGCCAACACTCCAACCACAACTTCCTTACATCACTTTATCACTTTATAGCCGTTGGTCTCTTTGTTACACAGATGCATTATCTCCACTGTGCCACTGTCTCATGTCTCTGCATAAAGCATTGCCTCTGGAGGTGAGGCACACACAGAAACACTTAGCACTAATGCATAATATATCAGGTGAGGTTACAGAGAACAAGAGGCCTCATGAGTGCAGCCAATTGAGACAAAGCCGGCTTCCTGTATGTGGTCTTTATAGTCATTAAACAAAACACACGCAATTACAAAGCACAACTCAACCCAGCGACCAGATAGCACTCTGTCTTGTTGCCTTGTTTAATGGAAGTACATTTTACATACTAGTACTTAATAGTAGAGCCCGGCCGATATGTTTTTTTTTTTTTTTTTTAGGCCGATGCTGATACCGATAATAGGTAACAAAAAAATACCGATATCCGATACATCGGCCGATACAGTTATGCATTAGGAAAAAGTATTTTAAAGCATTTTTCTTTCTGCTCTTGTTTACATGAATATGGCGTGTACACCCCAGGCCACTTTATTAGACTACACTTATTTTAAAAATATTGTAAAAAGCTGTTTATTGTTCATTATGCTGATTGTTATGTAGGTTGTAGTGAGTATTGGTGTGGGGAGTATTATTTTAGTATTTTATGTATTATATTTATTTTATTTAGCTTTAACTACAAAATGCATTTCGAATTTTTGTTCTATGAGGTTTTATGGCAGAGAAATGAGCAAAATATTTTTATTGCCTTTTTGAGCTTTTCAGGCCATGAGAAGGTGATTTGTTTCCTATGAACTGCAGAGTAACTGCAGAGTGAACAGCTGGATAAATAGCAGAGAGTCATCATTGGCAAGTAAACAGGTCTTATTCCAGCAAACAGTAAAAATAGCAGTGTTTATATCGGTGGATATCGGCCAGATTTCGTCCGATAACCCATAATTTTCTAACTAGCTATATTGGCCATCATATCAGTCAGGCTCCACTTAAGAGTCAAATAAACATTTTTGTGTGAATTAGTGAACACATTTTTCATCTTGAGTAGCATGATCACCTAAGCATCGGTTCAACCTTGGTTTAGTAAACAGTAGTATGAGTAGAAGCAGTCATAGTAGCAGTATTAGTAGCTGTAGCAATGGTAGCAGCAGCAGTTGAAGTAGTAGTTGTAGTAGCAGTAGTAGTAGTGTGAGCAGTAGAAGTATAAGCAGCAGCAGTGATAGAATATTGTACTGTAGTAAAGCATGTTGACAGCTGATACATTTACTCAAGTGGTAGTTTGTTGATTACTTCTACTTGAATACTATTATTTTGAAGTAACAGTACTTTTACTCAGAGGTGGTTAGTAATGAGCTGGATTCACTCAATGAGCGGTACTTCTAGCACAACATATTTTTTACTTTTACTTGAGTAATGTTATTTGCTCAAGTAGAATTGTACTCTACATTTTTTAGCTGCTCTGTGACTGTTACCTATGCACTGGTTGCAAAAGCTTTATGTAGTGATAAAGTGAAAAGATTTGGAATTTTTGTTTTTTGTACTTTATTTTTGATAAGTTACTTAGTTTTTTTTTACTCTCCCCACCTCTGCTTTTACTTCAGAACTGATTGGAGTACTTCTTCCACCTCTATTCATGTTTGTTATTGTTGTTAATAAAGACGCATGCTAGTGGCTTTGACTGTGTATATAATTTTATTCATTATGAATAATTAGAGAGATGAGTGCTCAGATGACATTACACAAAGCTTACAACTGTTGTAGTATAAACCTAGATCATTTTTATCACTGGTTTAATCATCCAATTTGGCGTTTGTTCCGCTCCATCATGTGTTATTGGGCTATTTTACCAGTAATTACTTTGTTGAAATAAGGATATAATAAAGAAGGCGATTGAATCATGCCAACAAACACAGCGGGGGCGAAGAATAACAGATGGAGGAGTGTGGTAAAGGGAAAGCAACAATGCCTCTCTAGTGGGCTGGAACAATACCTAGAATGGGAAGCAATGTCTGTAATTATGCCATAACAACCAATTATATCAATCAACAATTTCTTTTGGTTTGACTGGCCGTTTGTTAAGGCTTAAAATGTCGTCTACCAAAGGGGCACTGCACTGTATCCATGTCTGCTTTGACACTATACATTTGCATCTATATTCTATAGGAATCACATGGAACGGCAGACTGCAGCGCAAATACCTCATTCCCCAGAGCAATGTACGTGTGAATGCAAAGTGACTGCTATGGAATGCAATGTAAAATACAATACAAGGAATAGATCCTGCACAGAGCACCTCAGCTGGCGGCTCAGGGCAAAAAAATGTGGCTGTGAGTATGTTTGTAGCTGGCTCAAACAAAACCTCACAAAACAAGGTAAAAAAAAAAAAAAAAATCCGGATGGCAAATAACCTATTCGTAGATGTAGTAGTGTAATAGAAAACCAATAGAGCCAAAAGTTGTAAAATGCTGGCTGCTAATTCTTTTTATTTGAATAATTAATTGAAAGGGGCCTGTTCAAAATAACAGCAGTGTGGTGCTATCAGGGACCTGAGTCAGCTGTGAGAAACCAGATGTTAAACATCTGTCCCTTATGAAAGGACAAAGGCAGTTCATGTTGTGCAGGCTGGTTATATTGCAAATCTGAGTAAAATGGGTCATTCAAGACATTGTTCAGAAGAACAGCGTACTTTGATGAAAAAGTTGAGTGGAGAGGGGCTTCAGGACCAACAACATGAATGTTATGGAGTGGCCAGCACAATCATTGTGACACTAAAGATGCTGTTTCTGAGGCCAAACCAAGAAATGCAGAGGAATCGTGGAATGTGGTCCAATCATCCCGGGCTGTGATACCTGTCAGAAACAGATGAAGAGCAGTATACAACTAAATATTAGTTCAGAGATCCACAGGAAACCTTAAAGCATTTTCCATTTATACAGTAAATGTTTGAGTTTGTTAATGGAGAAGTTAATGGAGAAAGTCAAGGGATTTTTAAAAAGTGAGTATTTATTTAATTTGAGTTTATTCTCTGTACATTTTTCCACAAATTTCTTCATTTCTGCTTCTTGCTTTTGAACTAGAAGCTTGGTTTGAGTCCAGGGAGGTCTCCAAATGCAGTGGTTAATTTTGTTTTATGTGTTAGGCATCTTCACCATCTGAAATACAAGTTTAGTCATTTTCATTTGAGTCAGGTTCAGGTAAATTCAATGGATTTGCAGCAAAAGCAGACATACTGTGCAACATCAGAACAGGTCATCTGTGTATTTTGTTTAACGAAGTGAGTTTACTGTTTTTCAGGGATTAATTATATAGTTACTGCGATATCTTCACAGTAGCCCAGAAACTACCCGCAATTGACTCCATTATGATGCACATTATCTAACAATATTAGCTTTGTGTGTGCTTTACTCATACTCTCAATTACTTCCAACGCAGTGTTAATTATAGCTCCAGGCTTCAATACAGTGTCCTGCGAGTCTGAATGAGCTGAGAGTGAGTAAGACGCTAACCCTGAAGACACAAATGGATGTGAACAGAGATGGAAAGATCAATATTTAATGTTGAGCAGCAGCAAGTATTAATTTCCTTCCTGAGTCCACAGCCCTGACTCACACTGGCTCCAAACGCTCCACACTGAACTTTATTTTTATGAAACTGTCATGTGATATAACACGCCCCCACCAAGAAACTTAAGACACTCCACTAACTTCTGCCTAGTTTCTAGGTTGGATCCTTGGTTCAACTCAGTTTTATTAGCTTTAGAAATTGTTGCTTACAGCCCAAGTCACAATTCAAGGTTTTAGTCTTGAGTTGCACTACTGCAGGTTAAGGTTTTGGTTTCATTTTAATTTAGAACTAGGTGAGTAAATCCAAGTTTAGTTATGGTTTAGTCCTGGTTAAGTTTTACATTTAGCATCCTGTATAGGTCAAATTCAAGGTTCAATACTGGGATTAGTTCATTGTCCCAATTTATTCAGATTTTAATAAACCTTTTTCAGAAAAGGTAAGTAATGGCCTTTTCCAGAGCTCTCCAGATCATCAGTGATCCCTCTGGACGCCCTGCTGCTGAGATGTTTGACCTCCTTTTGTCAGGGAAATGATATCGCTCGATTAGATCCACTACATCTCGTCATGCTAAAAGTTTTTTCCCACAAGCTGTGATGACTTTGAACAATGCATTTTGAAAAACCTCATACCTCAGACATGCACCTTATTGTTTTAGTTACCTCTTTTACTGCTAATTATTTATACAGTGTTTTTATTGTTAGTATTAATCCGTTTTTTTTAAGGATGTGTCTATGTTGTTTTATTTAAGGATTGTGCTTTGTATGTTTTGTTTGTTTAAAAGTTGACTGTGCACTTTGAGCTCTTTGCAACTGTTTTCCAGTGTAGTTTTTTTAATACTGCAAATGGCAAATAAACTGAACTGAACTGAAAGTAATGGACCAAGGAAAAAAAAGTTTTATGTGCAAATTTTGGATTACTTTGATGATTTTACACAAAATAAGGTTGTGTGTGCGATTTGTGTGCGATTTGTGTCCTGATGTGACCTCTGTAACAAATAGACAGCATCTTAGTCATTGCCTGACTTCACATCAGCGGGGTTACAGTACGTGTCCGTGTCCGGCCTGTGCAGAATTTTGCCCGCTCTTGCCCATATTGCTATGTAAACATTATGTATTTACTCGGGACGCAAGTGTCTGTAGCATGCTTACCCACGGCAGAAGCACAAAAGTCATAGAAATAATATCCAAATGAACGGGAGATCATGGCAAACGTGGCTTTTGTCTTCATGTGGCTCTCGCACTCATGAGGCTCAATGGATATAGCATTTACCCCCAAACTTGAAGACCCCAGATACATGTCCAGGACTGGGAACTATATTTTTACCATTGCAAAATAGGGCCAGTGCCTTGGCACAGGTCTATGCCCTTTAAATACTTGAGGTTAGGGTTAGGTTTTGTACAGTTTTAGTCCTAATGCTAAGTTTTAGTTTTGCTTTAGGCCTAGGCTTGGTTTAGTTCTGATACAAACCACAGGTAAACTTCTTTATTAAAATAATACTGCAATCCTGGATGCAGTAACAACAAAATGTAGTATTTCAGTCATAACACTGACTGAAAAACAACAACAGTACTTCTCTGCTTTTTTTTATTTGCAAATAAAAACTCATCACCTAAAAATACTCATAAGACATCAAACTAAATATTGTTCTCTTAAACTTATTGTGGTGAGTTTAGCCTTAGTCCGATGTAAATAAGCAAATATTTCCACATCGGTAAACATCATATTTTGCATTTGCATCTTGCAATTTTTATCTACATTTTACTTAGCTTCTCTCTTTTCCAGTACAGTATGTTTTATTTATGTTATTCAACAGCCAACTGGAGCATCCCTTAATGGAATGTGCCAGCACCAGTAATACTTTAATAATACAACTTATATAACATCATGAAGCCTGTTTTTTCACAGATTGTTCCTACTCCATTTTATCTACAATAATATGCTGTGCTTTCGAAAATGTTTATAAGAAGTTACCTCTCCTTTCCTGGTAGACCAGAGAATCAGGTTTATACAAGAATCAGCCTGTTATTAACTGTTCCTCTTTCACTTTTACTTTTACTCCATGAATCACCAGAAAAATATGTCCTGCTCTAATGTGCCATTGATATTATCTGTGAAGTGAGGTTGTTTTTCTTTCACACATAAACCTGTCCAAAAAATGTGTAACAACAGAGCTGCATGTGCTTTTCAGTTAAATCTACGGCAACGATTCTCAAACTTTTCACACCAGTACCACCTCCGAAAAATGGCTTTACAAATATCACTGGCTAAGATGGGCCAAAATCTAGGCTATTCCATGTCTAAACCAAGAGACAAAAAGTTGATTAAGATGAAAGATAAGAAAGATAAAAATGCATTACTAAATGAGGAAGAAACAGGAAAACCTTAGCAGTGGTCTTCACTTCAAGTTTTAATCAGGAATAAAGCTCTAACCCTAACCCTAGGACTTGAACTGAATAAAACCAACAGGACAAGTGTCCCATCAGTGGCATTCATACCAAAGTTTGAGAACCTTTAAGGTTAAAATCTAGGCAGCACAGGACTACAGTTGGACCTATTTTGGCAGATTGAACATGGTGAATTATGTTTCCCATGTCTGTGACACAAGTGTGCTACTCTTAGCTTATCTTAGCTTTTAGTTAGGTGCAGATTAAAATATATCCTCTTAGGTAAATAGCTGCAATAATCCAGTTCAGTGAATTAATTACTGTGATAAGAGGTGTTTAATGTAGCGCGTATCATTATTATTCAGTGATAAATACTTGGTGACTACTCGGTGTGCTTCAGTGTTGCAGAGGTTTATTTACAGAAGCCCATTATCTGCAGAGGTTAGTGACTTGCGCCACCTGCTTTTGTAAATAGTTATTACACCTTGCACATGCCCAGAAGCAGTCCGCTGCTCTGTCGTGGGTCTGACTCACTTTGGTGGTGCGTAGCCACTTTTTGTGCTGACCTGGGGAGACATGAGGTGACAGAGCAGTGCTGTCTCTTCTGACAGCTGTCTTTTGTTACTTTTGTAACACTAATGAGAACTCAAATCCCCTCAAATGTCAAAGTAGATCCGCATTACTCTGATGCTTAGAATTAGCCTTTCTCATGTTTCTACAGATAGACTACCTAAGTATGTTGAGTATGTGTTGATTACCATTTGCAAATGGAGCTATGGCCTTCACATATCTTTGCATCTTAACATGATCTCATTTGCATAGAAATTATGTATATGTATATACTGAGAATGTGCTGGCTGCCATAATATTTCAGCAGCTTCATAATAAGTATGCTAATTTAGTCAGTCGGATATAAATTTAAAAGAGATAATTGATTAATGGGACGATCTTAACAGTGATGGTTTGTCATCCAACCAATGTTTAAAAGATGTGTCCAGAAAGTAAAAAGAATCATATTTTTTCAAATCTGCTGTATAACATTCCCATAATAGTCTTCAAGTAAAATGAAGAGGGCTCCCCATCAGATGCACAACTACAGGAAAGGTGTCTGAGTTGTTTGTGTTTTCTTTGTGCCAAACTTTATTGTTTCTTCCTTTTATTAAATTTTGAAGATATTACAGCAGAATTAAGCTACCGAGTTTAGGAACTCATCTGATGTTGTGGGGTGAATAAAGCACACTGCATCTCTCCCTGCTGTCTCTGGGCAAAATAAAACACCCTTGCCACAGTGAGTGCCACCAACCCAGTGTCCAGTCTCAAGTCTTGCAGGAAAGTGGCACATCGCACTTATCCAAACAAAACTACAACAAGCTAGCAATGGCTTTATTTCTTGATTTTTGAGTGGCCCGAAAGCAGAAAAAACTGTATGGATAGATGAAGGAGACAACAATAGTAAAGCCAAGAGAGGGGTCACACAGGAGTCAACCAAACTTGTGAATATTTATGGCTCCAACGAGAAAAATGAGCCCAAAATAGCAAAGAAACGAGCAAAGTTACATTGTGCCGCTTTAACAATTAATCCTCAAAAATTATCCAAAGTGGTATAATTTCTTTGGGTTTTGTTTGTGCTTTGTTTGTGTTTAGAAACATGCAGGAGCACTTCTCATGTATCTACATAAAGCAAGGAAAGTTTTTCAGCCCCTTAAATGAAAGAAATTAGACACAGCTTTGGGTAAGTCTTTGATAAGGAAACATTATAGCACAGGAAAGTGAGAGTTCAAATATTTTGTATACAATAAACATAAGAAACTAGGCTCAACCAAAGGAGAAGCACATTCATACGCTTCCTAAAGACAGTGAGCATAAAATTATCTTAATGAAATGATTATGTTTCTAGTTTATACTCATCTTTTTTTTAACAGAAAATGTATTTACTAATAAAGGGATGCCTCTGCAGACTATGTGCAATAATACAAGTTCTTGCAATGTCTTACTTTGGCAGCAGTCGGTGTCAAAAACAACACATTCCACCTTTAAGTAAAAATATCTTCTGCAGCCATCATATGTGCCTATAATTGCCATTGTTGGTTTTGTCATTATACATTTCTGTGACTTGTGGTTGCCTTTGAATTCAGCATCATTAGCAGCAGCCGGCGTGTTGTTGTGACTGACTGTCAATGAACCGATGCTTAAACCTGAGGACTAAGGCAATCAAAGCAATGCATTTCTTTGACAGAAACAACGAAGAAAGTGTGAGAATGGAGATAGCTGACAAAATGAAGAAAATTATAAGTCATATTTCTTTTTGTATCTATAGATGTCAACAAAATTCAGGCAAACTGAAGATGTGGACTCATATATAAAAGCAATAAATTATACCTACAGACTTTCATTCATTTGATCTTTACTTTTGACCTCAATGTGTCACACTTCAGATATGTCCCAAAACTGAAAATATTCATATCAACAATGTTTTTAAAGGGCCCTCCAGGGGGTGAGGTATGATGACTGAGCCTACAAGCGTGAGACGTGAGATGGCTGATGAAATAAAGAAAAAGACAAGTCAGGAGAGATAGCAAGTCATGTTAGTTAAAGACCTTTTTCTGAGCGCCAATGAGGCCCAAGAGAGAACAGGGTCAATATTCATCTGCGGCTCCTGTCTGTGAGCAACTACCGAGTGAATCCTCAAGCTAAAAATACCAGCTCTTCTGCCGCGATCTGACCAGAGCTGATGAGCCGTGAGGCTGCCGCGTGCTTTCCTACAGAAATCAACCTTGTCCCCTGTCAGCAAGTCACAATTATTAGGCAGAACTGATTGGATAGAGCATAGCATTTTTGCACGAAGCTAAAAGCAAATTAAGGGAAGGGATAGAGTCTTAAAGTAGTATGTCATTTTAAGTTTTAGATGCTAAGAAAATGTATTTCTTAAGAGAAATAGGGTTGGTTATTGCATTTTCCCCCTTTTTCTTTCAAATAAAGCCTAAATAGAGCTTCTAAGTTAATGTCAGGTTCTAGAAAATCAGCCCCATGTGCTGCTGAATATGTTTTGACTTCACAGCTATCCTCTATCATGGTACGTTAGTCATCGCATGTAAATAAAGTGACTACCTGTCCTCCTTGTGGTTGTACTGCATAGTCAGTGGTCACAGTGCATTGCCAACAATTTGTGCTGAGGCGAGGCTGTGGAGGACTGAGGAGACGAGCTTTGGAGGAGGTGGGGACTTGGATCATTACGAACACCACTTGGCGAGGCACTAAAGACAGCCACAAAGGATGCTGGGAGTTGGGAAACACCATACAGGGGGAGACAGCAAGGCACAGATGAAACACATTAGGAGCGGAGAAGTCAATCACAGTGGAGGGCAGGAAGTCAGTCCGAAATCTGAGACAGGGCTGTGTTCGAATCTTCTTCCAAGCCACTGACAACTTCACTATACACTGTAAAAAATATCTGCAAATTTCATGGTAAAAACTGTAAAATCTCAACAGAAAATAACTGTAAATGATATATTGGTAAAATACTGTTTTTGTTTTTGTTTGTAATATTAAAAACAAGGCAAAATTGTATTTTTTAACTATTATTTTTTGTATTTTATACAGTATAACACTGTAAAATATATGACTACTGTCTTTATTACAGAAATATTATGTTATTAATATAATGGTCAACATTGTCATTTCTTGGTAAATATACAGTTTTTAACAATTAAATTTACGGAAACTAGGCTTTGTGTTAATAACATTCACCTGCAGTAAAACAAATAACTGTCGCTGTTGTAAATTTTACATAATTTATTGCAAAATATATAGTTTATTGTGAGGAGTTGTAATAATAAATATTATAATAGCCTGCCTATCTAGCAAATTATTAATATTATGTATTTATTGCAGCCTTATGAGCCTATATTAATAATTTCTGTTTGTGGTCTGACTGTGGTCAGACTTGTTATGATAGACCAGCCAAATATATACACACCGTGTATATATTTTACTATGTTTTTTTATAGATAGAAGAAAATAAACAGTAAATTCCCACCCATCTAACATCCTGCTCCCAGAGGCGGGGCATACAGATGAGTGACAGCTGTCAGTCAGAGCGGTGTGTGAAGGCAAAGGGGCGGGGCTAGAGGTCTGCTGTTGTCCGCGTCTGCTCCAGGACTCCGCTAACTCTGCTTTCCCCGTTGGACTTTTAGCCAGTGCTTGTAAACATTAGCGGAGGACATGGGTCCGTGTACCTGCTGGCCATTCAATTTTGGTTTTGAAATGGAATATCCAAAATCGGAAAACGACCCGTTTCCTGATTATCAAATTAAAATGGAAAATAGAAAAACAAAAAACGAGCCCTTTTTTGTTTTTTGTTTTAAAACCAAAATTGGGAAACGAAAAACGAGCCGTTATCCGTTTTTTTACTGTAAATCAAAAAACAAAAAACGAAAATAAAAAAATATATGTACATGCCCTTTTTCGATTCCGCTCCGCTGTCTCCTCTTCGTTTTGTTTTGGTAGTGACCCGGAAACAGTCATGACCCTGGCTTAGCGTTACACTTTGCACCTTTTATTGAAGTCTCAAGTGTTGCATTTATAGATATTTTTCGTCACTCTGGTGTTTTTAATGTCAAAAGTTAAATTAATTAATTAAAAATATATTAAAATGAGAACGTAAAAATATTTGACACTGTCTCAAGGCACTCGCGATTCCTGGTTGGGAGACGTATGCAGACTTGTTTGCAAGTTAGCCGCTTAGCTCAGTTTATAAGTGTGATCTTTAATATTTTCACCGTTTGGTTGTAATCTACTGCTGGTTTTATTGTCAATTGTTCATATATAGCGGCTGGGTAGCTCAGTGAGTTAGTCAACCGACTTTCACACAGGGGACCAGGGTTCACATCCCGGCCGAGGCGAATACCAACTTCCGGTGTGGGTCCTTAGGCAAGACCCTTTGCGCTATTGCCTACCTCATATATAATGATGATGAGAGACAATGAATTACGAGACATACCGGCTCAGACGTCGCCCGGTCAAACAAGGTCTGCGTCAGGTGTTGGGGAACCAGAGCAGCCTGATGAGAAGTGGGCTACTGGAACAAGACGGAAGTGGATGAGATGCGAGAACAAGGCTCTGTTGGAATGCTACTACAGTAACCCTAGTCAGAGGGGTTACATGAAGAGAATGTGGGAAATATGGCAACTTCGAAACCCACAACCCACACTCACTGCTAAACAACTAGTAGCTCAGTGTTCCAACATCCACAAGCGGCACCTGCTTTCACAACTTGAGATTGACGAGATACAACACATATGCTACGGCAAGGGGGAGCCAGGATGCAAGGTCAGAGGGGAGTTAACACCAACTCCCCATCCAGAATTTGGGTACGAAGCCCAAAGCACCATCGAGCTGAGCGAGGCAGCAACTGACCTGAGAGATAAGATCATGGCTAAAATGACGACACCAATTACACAGGCTGAGTGAAGTACCTTCAGAAAGTCTTCTGGAAGATGTGAATGCAGCTTTGGGAACAATACCTACGATGACCATCGCTGAAACCAATGAGCTGATATACACTTCAGCAGCAGTGATCCTTGAGGAGCTTGGCGAGCAACCATAAAGATCCATATCCACCATGGAAAAGAAGGTTAGAAGCTAAAATCAAGGTAACTCGGAGAGAAGTGAGCCAACTGTCAGAGCTCCAGAAAGGTGCAGGTGCAAAGAGGTACAGCAAGATGTCCATACCTGAAGCATTGGAAACTGGCCACCCGACTAAAGAGGTACACGAGAGAAATCGAAGCAAGGCGAATAAACCGGCTGTTCTCAACTCAACCAGCTAAAGTGTACTCTCAGTGGCAAGGTAATAACAACAGAGCAGACCCACCAAGGCTGGAGACTGAACAATACTGGAAAGGCATATGGGAGAAGGAGGCATCACACAACAACAGTGCACAGTGGCTGGAGGATCTAAGAGCAGATCACAGCAACCTCCCTGAACAAGAACCAGTAACCATCACAGTGGCAGACATCCAACAAAGAGTCTCAGGTATGAAAAACTGGACAGCACCAGGGCCTGACATGATCCACACCTACTGGCTGAAAAAGCTAACTTCACTCCATGAGCGCCTGGCAGCACAAATGAACCAGCTGCTAAAGGATGGGACCCACCCTGAACTGAAGGCCGCACAATCCTGATCCAGAAGGATCCCCTGAAGGGAACGGCCCCATCCAACTATCGACCAATAACCTGTGTCCCCACCACATGGAAGCTCATGTCAGGCATCATAGCGGCTAAGATAAGTGGGCACATGGATCAATACATGAGCACAGCACAGAAGGGCATTGGTAAAAACACCAGAGGAGCTAAACACCAGCTGCTCGTAGATAGAACAGTCGCTCAGGATTGCAAAGCCAGACACACTAATCTGTGCACCGCCTGGATTGATTACAAGAAAGCATATGACTCAATGCCACACACATGGATCATGGAATGCTTGGAGATGTATAACATCAACAGGACTCTAAGAGCCTTCATTGCAAACTCGATGAGGCAGTGGAAGACCACCCTTGAGGCCAACTGCAAGCCAATTGCACAAGTGTCCATCAAATGTGGGATATACCAAGGAGATGCTCTGTCCCCGCTGCTGTTCTGCATAGGTCTGAACCCCCTCAGCCAGATAATCACCAAGACTGGCTATGGGTACCGACTCAGGAACGGGGCCACCATCAGTCACCTCCTCTACATGGATGATATCAAGCTGTATGCCAAGAGCGAGAGAGACATTGACTCACTGGCCACAAGAAAAGCAGCCACAGCCAAATACCTCCAACGAGTAAGGCAAGTCCTAAGGAGTCAGCTCAATGGCAAGAACAAAGTCAGGGCAATCAACAGCTATGCCCTGCCGGTCATCAGATACCCTGCGGGAATAATAAGCTGGCCAAAGGAGGAGATTCAGACCACAGATGTGAAAACACGAAAGCTCCTAACCATGCATGGAGGGTTCCACCCCAAATCCAGCACCCTGAGACTGTACACTAAGCGCAAGGAAGGAGGCAGAGGACTGGTGAGTGTCAGAACCACTGTCCAGGATGAAACATCCAAGATCCTTGACTACATCAGGAAGATAGCCTCAACAGATGAAGTTCTCAGTGAATGTCTCAGGCAGTGGAAAACAGAGGACGAGGTGCTGGAGGAACCATCATGGGAGGAAAAGCCCCTACATGGGATGTACCATCGACAGATAACTGAAGTGGCTGACATCGAGAAATCCTACCAATGGCTAGAAAGGGCTGGACTGAAGGACAGCACAGAGGCACTGATCATGGCTGCACAGGAGCAGGCCTTGAGCACCAGAGCAATAGAGGCCAAGATCTACCATACCATACAAGACAAGACCCCAGGTGCAGACTGTGCAACGAGGCCCCTGAGACAATCCAACACATAACTGCAGGCTGTAAGATGCTGGCAGGGAAAGCATACATGGAGCGTCATAACCAAGTGGCTGGTATAGTGTACAGGAACATCTGTGCAGAGTACAGTCTGGAAGTCCCGAGGTCAAGATGGGAAACACCTCCAAAGGTGATAGAGAATGACCGAGCTAAAATCCTGTGGGACTTCCAGATCCAGACAGACAAAATGGTAGTGGCGAACCAACCGGACATTGTGGTGATGGACAAACAGCAGAGGAAAGCCGTTGTGGTTGACATCGCAATACCAAGCGATTGTAACATCAGGAAAAAGGAACACGAGAAGCTAGAGAAGTACCAAGGCCTCAAAGAAGAACTTGAGAAGGCCTGGAAAGTGAAGGCAACAGTGGTGCCCGTGGTCATCGGAGCACTCGGGGCAGTAACCCCCAAACTGGAAGAGTGGCTACAGCAGATCCCAGGAAAAACATCAGACATCTCAGTTCAGAAGAGTGCAGTCCTAGGAACAGCAAAGATACTGCGCAGAACCCTCAAGCTCCCAGGCCTCTGGTAGAGGACCCGAGCTTGGATGGATGAAACCGCCCACGGAGGGCGAGAGGACAATTTTTTTATATATATATATATATATATATATATATATATATACTGTATTATATACACTATGTTAATTTGTAATTGTGAGTAAAAAAAAAAAAAAAAAAGCCAGAAGACTTGTTCCTGTCTGGGCCCAGTACAGTAAGTCTTTACAAAACTGCTGTCTGTTAAATCAGAGGCTGCAACAGTTTATGTGCCAACCCCAACTTGTGCCAACACTTTTAATTTTACTTTACTTTGACAATGTTCATAGCATTATTTCATTCCATCACAACTTGTAAATAAAGTTTACAGTTTGTTGGGAGGCAGTATGGTACTGAATTGTTATTGTCCAAAGAATTTGTTTAGTTGAGAAATGCTTTGGTGTACCATTTTGCGTACACTATTGCAGCCACTGACTTTCTAGCAGCTGCAGTAACATCTATGCACTATGCATTTCTTAATTGTTACATTTTATGTGTTTGATTATTAATGGTGGCTATTACAGCTGCCATATTTATGAAAGCTTTTTAATGAAATTCTTGTGGTGCTGTGAATCCTACAGGGAGCCTGCTGTTGGAACATCTACAGTATGTTGAACCTTGAGTATGAAGTTTTCAATCATTACATCACATCTGCCTACCAGTAGAACTACAGTCAACAATATTTATCCAGAGGTACATTCTGCTTTAATGTGTGTGTTTGTTTTTTTTATTATTACACTGTGAAAGACACATAAACTTCCCAATAACTACTCTATCTGTTCTTTGTGAATCAGCTGTAGTAATGTAGTAATGAAAACCTCTAAAACATAAATGATTGCCGCTCTTGTTATTCAGACTGTATCTTTGTTTTTGTCTTGCACTATTCCAGTGTCGTCTGACAGAAGGATCCCCATCTGCAGCCAGGTCAAGTGGCACAGGTTCTTTGGACGTTACAGTGGTGGTTCATCTATGGCTGTGTGAGTATCTGTCTGGAGTGACTAAGCCAGGAGCAAAACACAAAATTCATGAAAAATCTGTGAGGAAAGGGTCTGGTCAATGCCACTATTATTATTGTGCTGTGTGTTTTCAAAATATGGGAACACATTTGTCGGACAAATAGTTGTTTTAGTTTGGAAATAACTGATATAGTTTTCTTTGTTTATCAGTATAACAGGTTTTTGAATGGATGCTAATCAAGAAAGTACTTCATTTAATCTGCAAAAAACCTACAGGTAACCTGTCAGCATTCATAGTATCTTCATCATTGTTGTTTGGTTATGACTGTTTCCCCTCTTTCTCTTTTCAGGCTACATAAAACAAGTCCCTGTGATGCACACGCTGCGCTCTTCTAGAGTTGTCACATTGTAAAAAATAAAAAAATAAAATAAAATAGTGAAGCAGAATTAATACAACAATGTTGTTTTTTTTTCATTCAATATGATTTCCCATAGGGATTCTTCCTAATTATTCAACATGGAACTGCTGACTGCACTTGGTGAGTGTTCCCTCAAAAACATTTTTTGTCTCCAACCAACACTTTGTAATTTCATTTGGTTTTGTGGGATAAGTGAAGATATTAAAAGAAGGAAAAATTGTTGAATAATTATTGATTAATTTTGGATTCAAATACAGACGCTTCAGAGCCTTAGCTTTTAGAAATTTAGATGCATGTATGTAGTTAATGGTTAAGGGATAAACATGATAAATTATTTGTCATTCTTTTGTTTCCCCTTTAGGTCCTGGCATTTGTTTCACCTGCTTCAGAGAGACCTGTAATATTTCCAATGAACTGTTCCAATGAACTGTTATTGTAAAGCAACACTATGGACCAATTTGGACAAGAAGAAGAAGTCAGGGTTGAGTGGATCACTCTGTCTGAAGCCATCTTATATCTTCTGACTCATGAGCTAGTCTGTAAGTATTACTATAGTATACAAATTTTCTACTGTAACCTTTTAAACAACCAAAATGTAAAAAAAAATCATGAATAGCTAATTTTGACTTTATTTATTTACTTATTTATTTCAGGGACAGTGCATATTAATCAACATTTCTGTAAATATGCCAGAATTAGCCAAAGGCTATTTTTCATCCATAGTCCCTTGACAGCAAATACTGTCCACCTAAAAACAAGAGTAAAAATTACAGTAAAAGAAAGACATAGAAAACAGTTGAGAAATATATGCACTGTTACATAAGATGGCAGACTCACAACAATCGTTCAGCTACATACCACCACTCATAAAAAGAGCAAATACATACACACGACAATCGCACACAGACACAGGGCAAGAGGCCAGGAGGGTGCAAGCGACAGCGGAAAAGTCAATGTTCACACATCTGGTTTGCAATTAGCCATTGTTTTAACTGTTTTTTAAAGATATGGTAAGTGTTAGCAGATCCGATGGTTGTGGGTGTGAAATTCCAATCCGAGGCAGCACAAACAGAAAAAACTGTTTGCCCAAAGGAACTTTTCCTGAGGGGGATAATGCAGTCTCCTCGTGCTGCTCCTCTAGTTCTACTGTGGCTGGTGGATCTGACGGAGATAAACTGACTGAGTGGTGGAGATGATAAACCGTGAATGATTTTATAGATAAGGCAGAGATTAGAGTATCTGATCATGTTATCCAGGCTGTGTAAGTGGAGTGTTTTTGGAGTATTAGACAGTGGTGAAAATGGTTTGGTTTTTTATCCAGAATTTTAACAGTTCGCTTGTAGAGTGATTGCAGAAGTTTCAGTGTTGTGGTATTTGCCAGGGACCAGATGGGTAAACAGTATGTAATGTGAGAGAGAATCATTGAGTGCATGAACATTTTAGCTGCTTGGGTGGACATTTGATGCCGTATGTGTTTGAAGTTGCGAATACAGAATTTTATATTATTACTTATTTTATTAATGTGAGATTTTAATGATAATTTTGAGTCTATTAGAATTCTGAGATATTTGTATTGTGGGACAATCTGCAGCTGTTCTCCAGAGACAAGGATGTCTGGAACTGTATGGGAAGTGTTGTTGGATTTACTGAAAGTCATTGCTACTGTTTTGGATGTATTCAATTTAAGACAGGAGTGATTTAGCCAAGATGAGATTTGAGCCATGGAGTGAGTGAGTTTGTCCGCGACCTGGGAGATGTTATTGCCATGAGTGTATATTACTGTGTCGTCAGCATACATTAATATGTGGACATCTTTACAAACGGAGGGAAGATGTATGTATAGACCCTTCTCACACAGCGTCATCTGATCACGTGATTTCCACGGAGCGGCCATGTTGGATGGCAAAAATCCGGTTGTCACGGCCCGATTTGGATCAGTCCTGCTGTCTGTTAGCCTAACAAATTAAATTCGTTTTACTCATCAAAAATAGTTTAATGTGTCCTATATCTGTGATAGCATCTACCAGCTGTCTTTTGAAGTAAAAAAGTTAATGTTGCACTGTTTGACAAAGTTTCTTTAAAGTTTCTTTAAAAAAGTCACATAAAAGATCGTTCCTGCTGTAATCGTCAAATAAAGTAAAAAACTGATCTGAAGTCAGTTAGCTTCGTTCTTACTGTCTGCTCAGGTTTATTAGCAGAGTAAACACGTTTTCACGGACATTTAGCAAACTGGGGAGAAAAAGAAAATACAATGTTCAGGACAGCTTGGTATTTGTTCATTTCTGCGTGAGGATGTGGCGATTACAGAATTATTTTCACAACATGGAATACTTATATATCTCGATATTTACTTGTGGATTTATATGAACTGATTGAGCGTTACTAATCCTGGATTGGACTGGTTTTGGACAGAACCAGTGTTCAAAGGTAAAAAGTCTGTTTTTTCAGTTTGGGCATACTGAGGAATTGTCATTAATTACACATATGTCCTATTTTAAACATGAAGTTAACTTAATTCCCATTTTGTACAGAACATAAGCTTTCTAACGATGTATATCATGCCTGTATTGACAAAGTAATAACTGTGCAAATTATGTTTTTGCTGAGTTTCTTTCTGAATCTGGTCACTGCCAGATTGAATGAGGTTAAACATGTAAATCTTAATACTCCGTATCTCAGCAAATTTTGCAACTTTTTAAGGCCTTCAATTTTGATTTATAATTTTAGACTTTTAAACCTCCACGGAAAGCCTTGTTTATTGAAGAATTTATATTGCCTTTTCACTAATCTGTGTCTCTCATCTGCCTACTCACATGGACAACAGTTGTTTTAGGACCATACTAAAGGTCTGTCACCCATCCTGCCACAAAATATTTTTATGCCTCTAAGGAGCTCTCTGCCTCTTGTAAGCTTTTAATTGTGCCCCTATAAAGTGAGATTGTTGATTGGTTGACTAAATAATTGTAAATGTTGTGGTATTCCAAAGCGGATTGTGTGTTAAAGGCTGGTAAACAGTAATTTTGCCATATCATATGGGTCTTAAGCATCGACAAGTGAACATTTCTCTAAATATCGCTGTCTGACCTGAACACTTAACATTAAGTATTGAACCGATGTAGAAACTGGTAAATATGAACTCAATTTCTATGCATGATCGTTAATCGCTAGCAGACTACACTGGCTTTTTGCATCCAAAATGTCAGCGCCAACAAAGCAAGTCACGTGACTGAGAACGGTCTATAGAAAAATACTAACTGTAAGTGTAATATACCATGTTATATACATTGATATATAAAAAGACTAGAAGCTTTTTTTACCTTAAGATGGAAGCTATCATTTATCCATCTGTATAAACTAGCTATGGTAAGCTAACATTAGTGATTTTACACTGTAAGAGCTTATTTAATAACATTTACAACATGACACAAAGTCAAAACTGGTGCTGTCTCACTGCTCTCCTCACAAAGCACTCTGGTCTGTTGTGACCATCGCCGACCACAACTAATACTGATGCATTGTGGGAAATTTTGAGTGCACTACTTTTCATTCACTAGACATTTGGCGAGATCACTATATGGTGCACTGGGGTATAGCATTTAAGGGAGTGAGGTAAATTCAGCAGGCTCCTGTGTTAGTGCTCTTGTGTGGCTGATGGCAGGGAGCTGTGGGCACAGTGAAGTGTCCTGCAGAAGCCAGTGAATGAAGGAGGACAATGGTCGTAATTGCAAAGACAATGGCCCAGTGTGAATGGCTGAGCACCAAAGCATGATCTGAGCATATGCAACTTAGAGCTGGAGCAAATAAGAATTTCTCCATCATAATCACAAGCTGTTAAATTATATGACAAGCTAATTCTGTTACTTTAATTCAATAATGATTGAGTTGTTGAGTTGAAAATTCTCGTGTTATCTTACTGAAATGGTGACAACTACTGTAACATAATAATCTTATTAGCATCGCCTTCTTTTCCAGCCTTTTGTTGCCTCTGTTCCAACTTTTTTGAGACCAGTCACACACTGCAGAAGAAGCCATAAGTTTCACTACAACTTTTTAATCCTGACAAATTTCAGAATCCAAAGCAAACAAACCCTGTCATTGTATCTGGAGATTTTCACTCATTTGTATCATAATAATCTGGACACAGTTTGTAGAAAATATTCAACCCTTGTCTAAAGGATTAAGGACTCTCAGGATCTCTTAGGGAAGGTTAAACTTCTGAACCTTTACTTGTTTAAAACAAACCCATCTGGCGGCAATGCTTCATGACATTTAAAAACTAAATAAAGTGTTAAAATAAATAGAAAGTGATGTCAAAATGATTATCATTGAAAATGAAGGAGCATGTTTGAAGTCTGCTGAAATGTCACTGCCAAAAACAACGCTGCACCTTTAATTTATGCTAAAGTAGAGAGTATACTAGCTACATGTATGATATTGTTTATTAATTGTAGCTATTAGATTTCAAAAATCCATCAATGTTATAAACAGACTAAATGTTCTATGTTTGGTTCATCACTTCCTATAAACTGTTTAAAATTATAGTGCATCTTTAGTTTAACCTGTTCCACAGTATTTATGACCTCATCATTATAACACATCAGATTTGACATTTGTGTCAAAACTTGCATCACTGTTGCATAAAAGAGAGACATGATTTGATCAAAAGCTACCACAGAGCCAGTTAGACATTAAAGTGAATTTATTGACAAGCCATTTATTCATCTGGGCTTGTTTGATAGAAAGATTTACATTTTTGGAATAAAATATAATACATTCGTATACCTTTACTTGAGTAAATTAGCAGAAGAAGCAAAACAATTTTATAATTTTACTCAAGCATTTTCAAAATGTTTGCATGAGTTGAAGTATTTTGGGTTGATAGTATTAAGTACCTCTTCTAGCTCTGAAATGTTTCCTGTGTAACAACATAAAACCAGGTGTAAATACTAATTATTGCTGAACCACACTGGATTTAAAACATAACATTTCACTTGCATTTTTTCAACATAATTTTTTTTTACTTTAAATTTTGGTGGAGTACACGCACTGGATATTTGTCAGCTGTACGGCTGTAGTAATTACGCGGAAATTATACTCTAACAAATGGCTTTATGTTTTATTCATCTACAGGCCTCTGGGAGATGGATTATGATTAATGACTATTAGCACAGACTGGAGTTATCTTTTCTGTGTGGTTTAATGGTACAGTTTTAGCCGAGTGTTGCTCTAGTGATGTGCTGTTTGCTCACAGAGACACTCTTTATGATAATTCGTCCTCATTTGTGCCTGCTCCTGATCCACTCACCCTCTCCTGCCCTTGTGCACAGAAAGATGACTTGTGATTGGTCCAGAGGTGAAGCTGTGGTATGTGCCACCGTGCCAAACAGTCATCCCCGGGTGTGTCAGTGCACCAGTGTGGGCTGGTGTAAGCAATTGTGTGTTGTGAGTGTGTTTTAGCAAGACGAAGGCTATATTTAGATGAGCAGTTGGGCAGTAAACACACTGAGTAATACAGAGATGCGTCATGTTTAAGATCTTATGACTTGACCATGTAAACATAATGCCTGTACAGTATACCTCTGGGCAAATAATATGAGGGGGCATCTTGAGTTTGGGCTAAAAGATCAGTATTTAACCCAATTTAAATAGGTTATATTATGCTTTTTGTTATATAACACAGAATGCAATACACAGAATTGTTCTCTCTTTATGCATGTTTATATATTTAACGCATTGTACAGTGTATCCTGCCATATTTTCTATATTAGAGAGTTACTTTTCTACCCTAAATAAACAGTTTTGGAGTCTGTATGAGTTGTTGTACAGTCAATAATGCTCCCTGCTTCTCCCCCTGCTGTCTCTGGGCCGAAAAAAATGACACTTGAAACATCACGCTTAGCCAAACAAGATCAAAAAATCAACATCTAGCATTAGTTAAAATGACTTGAATTCAGATTATTAACCTTGATTTGAGTAATGTTTTATTAAATTAGATTTATTTACTAATATGTCTAGATTATTTGACTTGTTTCAAATTATTTCTGTCTTAATTTTAAGCCATTTTACTTATTTCAAGCAAAATTATCTGCCAGTGGAATTTTCTTACCCCAATGGCAGATAATTTAGCTTGAAATGGTAAAAATGGCTTAAAATTAAGACAGAAATAATTTGAAACAAGTCAAATAATCTAGCCTAGTAAGTAAATAAAACTAATCTAGAAAAAAGTTACTCAAATCAAAGTTAATAATCTGAATTCAAGTAATTTGAACTAATGCTAGATGTTGATTTGTAGGGCTGTACAATATGGAGAAAACGTGATATTCGATAACTATGTTGAAAATTGCGTTAATATTATTGTGATATTTAAAATAGAGCCTACTTTTCGAACATAGTAAGTTAAATTCACTACATTTCACAAAAATGTAAGTTCATGTATTTATAACAGCCACAAAATCAAACCTTAACACAGACTAAACCAGGAATAAAACAAGGCTAAGCTATTAATTAAATTACCACTAAAATTGGACTTTTTAAACATTTTTATTTAGTCACAACACATGTTCTTTTAAGGCTCTGGTGGAAAATGATTCTTCAGTGTAAATCTCTGTCAGATGGAAGACCACACCATTATTGTGATATATTTAGATTCTTGCGATACGGATATTGTGTTTGCTGATATTGCGATAACGATAATTTTGCAATATATTGTGCAGCTCTAATAGCAATGGCTTTAATTTTCACTTTCCATCGTGGCAGAACAGCCAAATGGCAGAAAAAAACTAAAGTAAAGCCAAGCAACATATAGGAGTCAATTGGATTTGTGAGTAATTATGATAGTGCTTCACTCCAAAAAGTAGGGGGAGTAATGTTTTTCACCTTGCCTCTGAGTGTTTTTGCCACTGATAGTTCCATGTTAACAATGTAACAAAAAGTGTTCAGTGTTAAAGTGTGAGGTTTTTTTTTTTTGGTGACTGCCAGTGCCAGATTATTTTTTTCACAGCAGTCAGGCCAGCCACTGGTACTTGCTGCTGTGAAAAAGTTATTAGGTAAAACAGTAAAGTAAAATATTTGAGCTATGAACAACACATGAGGTGTAGCAAAAGGAAAAAATAAGTAGGATTAGTAAAAAGGTACTGGGGAATGTTGGTTTGGTTGGTCTGTTACAAGATGTACAGCACAGATTATGTTTTGTACAACATCTTAATACAGCAGCCATTCCCAAAGTCAGGAGCGTCACGGCCCTCCTTAAATTTACCAAAATCCCACGTGGACTCCCAAAAATACAACTTCCCTCAATCTCAAATTTTATTTTCATGTTTTTCTCCATATATTTCCATAAAAAAACATTACAAAAGACACTGACTATTGGCTAAAAAGTGTTTTAAAGTGATGTTTTTAAACAAATAAACTGTAAAAAATAAAATAAAATGCAAAAACTCAATAACTCAAGGCAAAGGATCCCTCAAGATTTTTGGGGCCAAATCAAAATCTCAAGTTTACCACACTTTGACCTAATTTGATGTTCATACGTCTAATTTTTAGGTTTTTCTCTCTATCATTATTTTTTTACTCATCTTACAGCCAACTTACAGTGTTCAGAAAAAGTGATTCTTTTGTTAAATGTAGTATATTTAGTTTTTATTATTATCAATAATACTTTTTCTGAACAGTGGAGTCAGTTGGCTGTAAGATGAGTTGGAAAAAATAAAGATAGTGAGTAAAACTTAAAATTTCAAGTTTTTAGACGTATGAACATTAAATTTGTTGAGTAAAAAAAATATTAGTTGTTGAAAACTTGAGATTTTGATTTTGAACATATTGACGTAAAATTTTTAAAAAGCACTTAGATGTACAGACAATTTAGTTTTTTGCTTCTTTAATTATCATTGACTCCATATTGTTGTCTGACCAATACAATACAAATATAATGTCAGAAAAAGACTGGGCTTAATGTATTTGTATTAAATTTCTAGGGGATAGTACCAATGAATATAGAGAAAATAAACCACATAAAGTCTCATCACCATCAGATAAACGGTTTTTATCATGTAAAAACTGAAGGGAAAATAAGTTTAAGTATGACTATCCATGCTATATTATGATAACTAAATGCAAACTTTATACATTTATTAATCTGCAACTGTTATATTTTTCAACAACACTGCAGAGACCAATTCACAAACCACCAGTGCCACTTCTTGCAGTGTTTTGGGAAATACATCAATGGTTTAATACTACTCAGTAATAACGTAATAATCATAGTTTTAGTATGTGCCTTAAATGTCATTTGGTTATACTTATGGCAAATGTATGAATCAAATCCTTCTTATTGTCCTGTTACACAAAAATAGTGCCGTTGTTTAGTTTATTTTGGAAACACACTTGCATACAACACACAGTGCCTTAATAATACAACTGTCCCTATCCTTTGTCAACGCACTGTCTTCCTATTCTTCTCCAGCCGAGGGTCTTCCTTTCACATAATTAAATCAGATGCTTATCCTTATAACACAGTAAGACGCTGGGATACTGCACACTACCAATAAGAGCATTACACACAGCTTACGTATAATAAAATTCTCCATTTGAGGCTAGACATGTGCATTGAAGCAGGTTAATGTGGTCCAGTCGACTGGCTGTTTGTAGAAAATGTGTTTGAGCCTCAGGGGTCTGAAAAGCTTAAGGTCAGGACAAGTCACTTTGATTTTTTTTTTTTTTTTTTTTTTCACGGTTGTTGTGCCAAAACCCACCTATTCTCACACTCTTTGCTCAGATGGTGGCACCGTTGCTACCGAGGCCTGGAAGAGCTGGGTCAGTCACCGCCTAAAGCAAATATTTGCCCTACACCCTTTTAATAGGTTTTTCTGGCCATGGAAAAAGAAGTCTTTTGTGCCTCATATACATGAAGTCCTACATCAATGAATTAGAACAGTGTTTCCCAACCAGGGGTACGGGGACCCCTAGGAGTACGTGGTTATTTCATAGTTTATGTCCAAGATGATAAGAAAATATTTTCTGGTTAGCCAAGGTATTCAAGATATTTAATGATATTGTTTCACATCTAAATCGCGTCTGTTTATACAATAGATTTAGGCATTTTTGCTTAAAAATAATATTTATATTTTGAAAATATTTAACTTCTCTACATGTATGCATTTTGTCCACTTCCAAGAGAGAGATTTCTGCAAATAAAAACAAAACATTTTATGTCAAAACTCTAGTCATATTAAAATGAATGTATGTGAATGTGCAGACAGGCTTTCAGATAGAACTGGTTGCTTGTAGACACACTGTACCTTCTGATACCGTTTTTGCCTTATTTTGCATAAATTTCCTATTTTGACCCAATACCTGTTTCTTGGAAACTATAGCCAATCTGCACTTCTCACTTACTTTTTCTTTATTAGTGACCTAATCCAACAAAAAATTCACTACTTTTGTTCCTGAAGCATTTTGATTATAGACCAGTGTTATAAGACAACCTCAGGTGTCTCACTGATAAGAAGGTGACAAAATATTAATTCATATTAACATTAATTCATATTAATGTTTTTCTTTTTTGTGGCTATTTTCAGTCTTTATTAGACAGTATACAGTGGAGTAGTGACAGGAAATCTGAGCAATAGCACACTATTATAAGTTTATTTTGAACATGCTGTGTAGTAAAATAAGTAAATGTAGTGGGAGTGTAGAATGTTATATTTTAATTTCAATGGCAGGCAGATTTGATCTAACTTTGTATGAAAATTGATTTTAAAGAAGACGAAGCATGTCTGAGCATGAGTGAGGAGGTGTGACAAAAAGCCCAGGGGGTACACAAGACAACAAAGTTTGGGAACCACTAAATTAGAATATGGTAGAAAAGTGATTTTATTTATTTAAAGCGAGTATATTGATATACACACACTGTAAAATGTTTCATTTATCTTTATTTTTACAAATGCAAAAAATAAAAAATAAAAAATAAAATAAAATAACTGGTAACATTTTAAAATAACTCGCACTATATAGAATTAATTAAGGATTAGTCAACAGTTAATTTAATATTTACAGAGCATTACTTCAGCATTATTAAACACCACTGAGTTATAAACATTGTTATAAATGTTTAATGTTTGTTGTGCCATTCCCAAGCCTGAATAAATGGAAAGGATTTGATCAGGAAAGTCACCTGGTGTTAAACCTATGTCAATTTAGTAGACAAGGCACTGCACACGGAAAGGAATGGGAATGTTACCCGCTTCTATCCGGGCCAGTCAGACGTGTTTCTCTTGCATTCAGAATTTGTCTAATCACTGTCAACTTGTTCTGCCTTCAGGAAATCCAACTGGAACTGACAAGCAACCAGCTAATTTATTTGGACACAGCACTATCCAGGGACTTTTATGGCAAATGTTTTATACAGTGACAGCATACGACCTTACAAAGATGCATTTGACTGGTGAACTTTAATGACCAATGACCTTCAATGACTATTTTTTTTTTTATTATTATTTTGGACTAGATTCATTTTAAGAATAGAAAAAGTTTGCATGCACATTGTACGTTCAAAGATTTTCAGGTCCAATCTCTTTCCGTGGGGAAATTAAGGGGAAAGAGGACAAAACTGCAACAGTTATGTATAGAGGACACTGATCAAAACAAAATTAGGATACACCGACATGCATTTGCACTGGGGGTGTAACGATACGTTTTTGCAACGATGCGATATGTATCAATTAGAAGTGTTTCAATACGATTCAAGAACAATATTGACTAATTTGGAACAATACAATTCGATACAATTCAACACCTTCGTATCAATACACGATACAGCAACTTTTTGCCAAAAATCATAAAAGTTTACTCTTAAATGTAGCATTGTGGCCGGGGTTGATTATGTCCAGCAAACAGAGAGTGAAAGAAAGGTTGAACATTTTATTTAATTAAAAACACAAAATATATCTCCAAAAAGCCATATCTGGTTTTAACATACAAATTTCTAATTTCGATATTTCCAATATTATTGATCGATACTTCATGTGTATCGATTTTCCCTTCCTAGAAAATGAAACGATTCGATACAAGGTCATGTGTATCAATGTAGTTGTATCATAGGAAAAAAAATCGATACAGTTACTGTATCGTTACAGCCCTACTATGCACATAAGCCAGGAACTTTTTTTAACCAAATAAAAACGAATTGTGTATAACAATGGGAAAATAGGCATAATAATTGAAAAGCGCCACTTATTTTAATTGAATTTGACTCGAAATGATTGGACTGTGACTATCCAAATCTTGCTCAATTAACATACAACATATAGGCTACAGTGTTATTTAACATGCCCCATCTATCCCGCTCATTTTTGGACTTCATCTTTGTAAATTCCTGTATAAAGCTGTGATTGTCCCATTGTAGATATTTCTATGACAGTAAATGGTGAAGCTGCTGAATTTAGCCTGAGCAGAAGTCAGCTGATGCGTAATGAATTGAGCAGGGAAGGATATGGGAGAAAGGCGCGCATAGAAAGAAGGAAGAAGGGGACTGAAAAGGGGAATAACGCGGAGAGAGAGGGAAGAGAGAGGCGCGCACAAAGAGAGGTGACATCACATCCAGCTCTCCGCCCGCCTCGCTTCACGGTGCACCTTTGCTCCACTTCTCGCAGAGGAGGACGCCCGTACACAGGCTGCACTTTTTCTTTCGTCGCTCGAAAAAGGGGCCGGACCATACGCCGAGGGAGAAGGGAAAAACACACACACGCACACTTGTGTCAGGATGAACAACAGTTTTCTAAGCATGGCGTCGTTGGGCGACTTGGACCCTCTAAACGGGTCTATTCCTGCCACCAAAGTTGAAATCACAGTGTCCTGCAGGTAAGGGAATGTCTTTTAAACCTAGTTAAATGTGAAAACGGCGAGCCTGAACTCACCTGTCTAACTATGTCCAACTTTCCAGCTTATGGTTAGTTCACAGTCACGCTGCTAGAGAGTTTTAGCGACAGAAATGCTTTGCTGATTGTGTTTATTGACGTTGTTTGAAAGAGTACGGCGTCCCAAAAGCAAGACTCCGCGTCAGCAGCCCATGCAACTGATCCTATAGCTCTGCCTGACAAACAAAATGTTACTTTTACGACAAAAAGCCTCAGTTTCTGTTACAGCGCAAGCTACTGTTAAATAGCAGCAAAACTGTAAAAACTTGTCAACTCCGAGCGCCAAGTTTATGCACTTTCTCTCACCTTTACTTACCAGCATACTAAACTATTCATTATAAGTGGAATTTCAAAGCTCTAGCCTAATGTAAGAAAATTTTGAATGCGCTTGACGCTTGTAGCTGCGATATAATCAAGTTTTGGCGATGAGAAAAACAAAATACAAGCGTGCCATTATGTAGCTACTATTTGCGTAATTGCGCAGAGCGAGGTAATCAGTAACTTCTAAGGTTCCTTGTTTTGGTGTCCTCTTCATATGCTTTTGGGTACCGTAACAGCAAACATGTGGCGTATGACATTTGCCTTTCTGTTCCGAAAACGACTTTACTATGAAACGGAAAGCCGCTGTGTGAGTGTAGGTATGCCGACGTTACTGTGCGCACGGTTGTCTGATGTGATGGAAGCTGACAGGCAAAGCAAGAGAAGATCCTGGTGTGTACTTAACCCATTTGAAAAGGAGTCTTTCTCTGTCATTCAGGGACGGGGTTTTCTCCTTTGACCAAAGTGATGGTGATTAAAATGTTAGAAAAAAACGTGGCTTATGTTGTTTTTTGCGTTGGCTCTGCGCGCACTGTATGAGCAGAAGTCTTTTGAGATTGAGAATCTAGTTAAATGTGTCAGCGCCATTGAATGAAATAGGTCATACCTCTGCTGCGCTGTCACTCATGTGTTAAACCATGTTAAGGTACTTTGGATAACGCTTGCCAAAGAGAATAGACAATACTGACTGTGACATTTACTGTACTTATTGAAATATGTGGCATGGCATAACAGTAGTATTGGTTATTTTGTCTTAGCACGAGATGTAATAGCAAGCTAAGGATTGCCATAAATGTATTTGACAAAATATAGGCCTAGGACACCAGAAGCTGTAAAATATGCCTCTTAAAATGTCAGTAAATGGGATGGTAACATTTCAGGTGAAGTTGTAGCATCATAGTGTCCATAAAATTGTAATAAGACAAAAACTGTGATTGTCATTTCCAGTAAGTGCCACTGTTGTATAGCTTAGATTATGGGAGCGTGTGAATCACTTTGAAATGTGGTTTAGGAGTAGTTTTAACTACAATGCCTTTATGACTTGAAAGTAATTAGCTTTGCATATTTAAGATTATCTTCCTGGAGCTGCTGTGGTTAAATATCTGACTTAATGGCTTGGTATTTTTCTACTGTATTAATAAGAGATTTTAACAGAAGACTCAGAAAGTGCTGTCTTGGGTAGCATGCTATACTACTTTGCCACAAAATCTTTAAAACATCAGAGGATGTTGTTTCATGTTGATGTTTTGGGTTCTAGTCATACTTTAAAGAGCAACTCAACCCTGGCCAGGCCTGACTCCGCCCACTGCCAAAGATGGGCTGTGTGCCGTTTTTAGGAAAATGAGTTGCTCTTTTACAGTGTTTTTAATTGGCTACTTATTTAATTTAATTTATTTGAGCTTTCTGTTAAAATGTCCCCTCATCAAAAACAAACCTGGAGTTGCGTTTTATTTTATTCACGCCTGTTTAAGTAATCCTGTATTCTCCGGCACTGAATTTCTGAGGTCTCAGAACACTCAGTTCTATAATTCTCCGCCTCTCCTACGAAGCCCCGCCCACTCCAGGAAGCACTGACCAATCAACAAGCCCTCTACATCCTGCCTGCTCATTCATTTATCAGTGTACAGCTGTTTCCTTTGATTCTTCACAGCTATTTTTAAATTTGCAGTGATTAGTAATTATTGGAAACGCTTTCTTTTATTCCGATAATGTTTTTGAAGGTTGTAAAATGATTTAAAAAGATAAATAAAAGCATAACTTATCTCATTTTAATCTAGTTATTAACCCATAGCTTGTTAGCAGAGTTTGGATGGGATTGACAGTTTCTGGAACACACTGTACACACAAAATAGTATTCGGAGATGCTACTTTTTGAATTGTTCTTGCCATCTGCTTATTTACACTGACCCTTTGAGACTATATATGAACATAGCTTGTTAATAATGTCTGAGTCATGCCTCTCGTCAGCCCCCCAGGGGGACAGTGGCCGCTCTCCCACCTGAAACACCATGGTTACAGCCAGGCCCGCTCTCTTGGTGCCTTATACCATTTGTTTTGCTGTTATTTCGAGTGGACACAATGGGCAATGCACAATATCACCATGGTGACTACTTTTTTAAAGTTTCTCCCTGTGAGCGTGTGTGGGGGGTGAGAAATTTCACTGAGGAGACTCCTGAGACCAATGAATGAAAGTCCTTGTGCCACCTAATTTCTATGCTAATACTTAATCATTAATGGTTTAAAGTGTATTTAAAGCTGCAGGAGCATCCGTTCTCTGCTCCTAAGTCCACCCTATAACAACATAGCAACCCGCCTGCTTTATTTTATTTATAGATCTTTGCATGAATGACGATTTCAGATAAGTTGCTGAGTGAACTCTGACAAGCTTTTACTGGTCTGCCACATTTCTCTAACTTGTCCAGCATAATCAAAAACTGAAAATAAATAAATGAAAATAAAGAAATGTAGCCTTTAGCCTTTATGCTAATTATAGATGCTAAAAGAGAACGGGAAGTATTCTGATACTTTAGTGTAGCGTGATGAAGCAGTTAAAAGAGTTGTTTCAAGGCTTGTTTGTTTACTTTTTATGCCGCTGTTACTAATGCTTCTGTATATTTTGCTGTCTGTGACCACTCATGAGGCAGATTCATCGCTCAGTGGTTGCTTCATGACATAGGTTCCCGATCTCTATTGCTACATAAG